>VZSC01003376.1:47006-61813 GCA_013398225.1 Steatornis caripensis | reverse complement strand
TTTTTTTTTTTTTTTTTTTTTTTTTTTTTGCACAAAATTCTCACAAAGATGACCCAAAGCTGGGATCATGGATCTCAACTTTGCAAAGGTACTAAGGTAATTTTGAACATCATTATTCAATTCAAAACTTACAATTGATGAGTGCGTAGCCCGGAAACAGCATGCCTTGACTTGTGGAAGGTTTAGTTTACTGGCAAGTAAAACAGATGTAGGCACAACAGGACCTATTTGATTACTGACTGTATGTTACTGACACGACAAAGATGTTAACGCTGTTCCAAATTTGAACTTTTTTCTGCATATCTGAACCACTTTAAATCTCAAATTACTTACAAAGGTTAGAATTGCACAACACCTAATATTTTATCAAGAATCCTGTTAACTAGGAAAAAAATGCTAAAAACAACAGTTTACCAATTTAAAACCGTATCATAGAAAGTGAAAGAGATCATTGACCTCAAAACTAAAAAAAGATAAGACCAAGTAAAAACAAACCAAAAAAAAAAAACCTTAAAAAAACTCCAATCACTATTTTTAAACCAATTGCCACCAAAGAGACCATTTCCTCTTAAGCACATTGCTTCTGCTAACACTAAGATTTTACTGTGAGAATCTACAAATACAAAAAATATCTTTAGACGTAACACTTCAAAAAGTCAGCATGGGTCAAAGAGTCAGCACAGGTCAAAGCAGAACTACCAGGACTTGGAGAATGGTCAAATATTCACCTGAAGTTAACACGTAAGCCGCACGTACCCTTTACAAATTGAGGTTATACTGTCACAAGCGAGTTCGCAGCCAGGTTCTCCACGCAGGCATGCTAGCAGTTGCACTGGCAGACGAACAGGGCTGAGCAGCTGCAATAAAAGGCGACTGCCTAAGTCACTGCTGCCAGCAGAACAGATCTCTGGAATCGTGGCCTTAAATGCCCTGTAAATACAAAGCTAACGAGAAAGTTTCCATTACTAATGAAAGACGGGTAAGTAAATTACAAGGGAACGGTTCCTCAGTAGCGATGAGGAGGGAAACCTTCAATAACCTTCACCACCTTTTCTTCTCCATGTATCTTTGTTCTGTTTCAACAACACATTCCTCTAGAAACGACTTTTAACTACAAACTTAAGAAAGTTATAAGGGCATCTGGGCTCTGCAGCATTCAGCATACTGGGAAATGGGTATTCTAGGATACCTGAATTCTCCATACTTGGGACTAAAAATCTAAGATACCCAGGAATTGCAGCTGCCAATGTTCTGTCCTACAAGCTGCAAAACAAGCACATAAAGTCATCTCACAGAGGAAAAAATACTGGGCTGCTTCTTTACATCTGGATTGTACAGCGAAGGTAACATGGTTGGTTCAATGTCCCTAAGGGAAAATTTCTTCACCTGAACAGTTGGGAATAATATTTTGCTGGAGGAAGTACAGTATTTTGAAGCAGACCTCCTCCCAGTAACAGCTCCGAGAGGATGCCAGGTAAACATAAAATCAATGATAACACCAAAACCTTTACCTTCTCTGGATACAGACACACCCCAGCGCCTTATTTTCTTACACCCAATTCTATGGCCCTATTTGCAGATATGTTGAGGGTTTACCTCTTTCAAAAATGAAATCAAAAGTTGAGGTTTAGCTTCCCTTGGAAAATAAAAACAAACTGGCCCTCGAGTCTCAGTAGACACACCCCACATTAGCACGATCCAGCATTTAATTTATTGTGCTAAGTTGGTAACACACAGCATAAGAACTTCAATTTAAAGGAAAAAAAAAAACCACACAAGAAGCGTGCCACCATTAAAAAGCAATGCCACTGAACTAATTCTAAGCTTAAAGAAGAACTACCACCAAATATGAACTTCATTAGCTAAATACATTTCTGTTGTTTCACTTCCAAATCAAATGAAAGAACTGTTTAAATGCTTAGCCTTGGATGTGCACAGTAAAATAAACATGAGTCTGAGAGCCTCACTCAAAACCATCACACGTGCATGTGCAGTGCTGAATAATTAACCTACGTGCTTCTTCAAGGGCTGTCTGAAAGCCCTTCCTTCTGTCTTCTATACTTTGTTATCAGTATCATTCAGAGAATTTGGATTAAAAGCCTACACAATTCTAAGTGATTATGAAAGTTATTGGGGTTTTTTTCTGGATGAAAACCTACAAATTCTGAAGACTTCTTCATTAATTCTTCTTCAGAAGGATTCTGTTCTTTTTTTCAAGTTTCCTTGGCCATAAATTTCATATTCAGGTTCATTCAAAAGAAATCACAAAAATAAAACTGTTAAATTTAACACCAAATAAATACAGATATAGCCTCACTACGAGGCATGAAAGAATCCATCAATGGCTTTGATTTTTTAAACTAATTACAGCACGTTTTAGAAAATGTACTGCTGAATAATGGATCAGGGATGAAAAAAACCCTGAAAAAATTCATGCAGTCCTAAAAATCTCAGATAAAAATATGATCGCTACTCTGTTTCACCAGCTGCAATATTCAATCTCTGCTGCCTTGCATGAACTGGGTTTTGCATAATTAGGAAAAAACACAGACAAAATACAATGCTGGTCTGATACATTATTTGTGAACATTTTAAAACACTGAGAAAGGTTTCTGCTGCTTTTTACCAAGCAGTTGCTCTGAGTGAGGACAGCAACTACTGATGTTCTTAACACAGATAAGAAAAAAAACTTTAATTTTCTAAGATACGTGTTTCTTGAGAGACACAAAAGAAACTACCAAGCCCAGCCAGTTCTTTTATAGGACAACTGTAGCAAGAGAAAACTACTTAAAGTGAGTGCGACTCAGATAAGCAGCTACTACGGGTTTACAACAGGGATCCTGTTCCAATAAAGCAAAATGAGTTCCAGTACTCTCCTACAACTAGATTTTTAATACTTGCATTAAAGCTAAGGAAAACAGTCAAACTCCTATTACACACTTTTAAAAACAAATTTATAAAAGAACTACGTCTGAAGCCACATCTTAAAAAAACGAACAGCCAAACTACTTAAAAATTTTCATCCTATTATTCAAGAAGATCTAAGAATACCAAAATATTTTTAAAACAATAATAGAAAGTCAAGATTTAAGCCACATTAGAAAACCCTCCCCTAAAGCTTCCAGTTATTGCAATACTTCTTAAGGCAAGAGTTTCATGACAAAAATACTTTTTTTGTGCGGCGGAGACAAACAAAAGGACTCTTCGGGATGCCAAACACTTTCAGAACTCTCCAGTGATGACTCATCCTGTTATGTATACAAAGCTTTCATTAACAAAAAAAAAAAAAAGTCAGTTGGCATCATTACAAATCCTCGGTTAGCAATCTTCAACGTACTGTTATTTCTTGTACAAAGTATTCTAATCGCTCTGCAATAAAGTATTCTGGTATGCTAATTTTGGGGAGGAAAATGTGCAACTTAACTTGAATGGCCTTTCTTACACAAAGAGTTTCTACTCTAGTTCACAAAGTGCTCCAAGATGGCCTGGAATACAATTTTTAGCTAGACAGAAATTCTTTGTTGCTCCATGTCAGTTCCTTGCCAGTTGCGCTGATTAACTATTTTGCCAAAACAAAAAAAATAAGTCTTTCAAAATGAGTCTTGATGAGTGAAACAAAAAGAATCATTTCTTTAAAAAAAAAAAAGCAAAAAAAAAAAAGCTGGGGGTGGGGGTGCTTAACTGCTCCTGAAAACTTTGAAAGCATTCTTTCTGGCTGTCTCCTTAGAAGGATCATTTGAATCCTCCAACAAATGAATTTATTTAGATAATCTGTTGTGCTTCAACAAAATTGCAATAAACCAGATACTGACACATAGCTGCAAATAATCATAATGAACTGTATCACTATAGTGGCAAGTATTTGCCAGTAAGACAGCTTTCTTTTATATATATATATAACTTCTTTGAAATGTGGTGTGGGTTTTTTTTAATTGGCTGTTGTTTGTGTTACTTATACACATGAATGTTTGCAAGATGTACTAGAAACCAGAAGCTTCCCACAGCGCTATATACAGTACAAGCATCCTGCACTTTGCTCCATCAAGAGTTGGATCTGATCCTTCCAGACCAGGCTTACAAGTTAACAGGATCGTTTTCATTCATGTCTGTTCATCTTCTACCTGCAGGCAGAAGGCAGCCACGTACAAATCCAGGTAACAGCAGCTGTGGAGCAGCAGATCAAGCATTCGCGTTCTGAAGCTCACCTCAAGATTGACTTCTCACAGGCGGCGACTCTGGAGTTAGCAACCCTCCCACGGTATCGTCTGGCCAAATACAAATGAACAATCAAGATACCAATAATTTCCTTTATTTCCAATCCCTCCAGCCGCTCACTTCTCTAATAATTCAGTTCCTAGTGCCGATCCTTTTCTAAATATGGCCACACATGCATAAGAAGTGAGCCTCAGTGCCAGCTATGCAATTTCTCTTTCCCACTGGGGACATGCTTTCCAGCATCTCAGATGTTTGCAGAACAGACGCCTCCCCCACCACTGCCACATATACATTTTATTTTATTTCCTATAAACGCCTCTTACCCACAGTAGTTACAAGTGCCAAATCATCTGATTTCACAGAGTGTCAAAAGAAAACGACAGATCTAAGAACTTATATAGCATCCTCTATCCCTTTTTCTTCTGCAACATGCTGATTTGGAAATAATACTCTTCCATTTGCTCAAATTCCAACAACCACAAGAAGTCAGCTGTCCCTCTCCAGAAATTTACGCTGATCATAGGACTCTGTCAACTATACCACGTTTCCAGTAAGTTTATGCTTTCCATAGGTACTGCACCAAGGCTACCTGATCAAAGATATAAATTGAATTTGTGGATTCATGCTATGAGTCTTTGAGCTTGAAGCATACCGATTTCCATGTTTCACAAATCTAAAGAACAGCCCTTTTTTTTTTAACTCCCAGACAAGATAAGAAGGCTTGTCTTAGAAAGTATAACTAAATCCTTTTGATTTTTTTTTTATTTAGTCATAAGTTTTTGTTATTCACTCCTTATTTACGTACTACCATAGGCGATCATGGCAAATTACCAACATAATTGATGCTGGTTCTCTAACTGTAAGACTAGCTTATTAATTAAATACAAAAAGGAAAAAAAAAAACCAGAGGCAACAGTCTTTGGTAGTTAAAAAGCAGAGGTATAGGAAAATAAGATACTCCCCCAGTCAACAACAGGAGCTTCATATTTCATATTTGTCTTTAGAAGACTCGCTTTAAATGAAAGCAGACACCATTTTCATTTACTTGCATTTAATCATCAGTAGATGTAAGAGGAGACATTAGTAATGGAAAGCCAGCTGAATGCAGCGCATCTTCAGCAGAGGTTTGAGTGAGCCTGGGGTTTAGGGTGCTGAACAATCAGCTTCACAAACAAGAGAGACATTTCAAAACACACAGAACAAACATAATGGAGGGTGCAGCGGAAAGCACAGGCTTGGCTTCATCTAACAAACAAAAGGGGATACTTTAATCATATTTTAATGAGGGTTTGCACGTGACCTGGTCCATTAGACACTGAAAAGCTGCTGCAGTTATGATGCAGCCACCTTGCAATTGGTGGCTGATGCTCAAACTGGCCACTACAGTACCCTTGAGGCAGGAAAAATAAATAAAGCTGCAGCAGCTTTGGTTGATAACACTAAACACACTGGGGGTTTTACAGATCTGTAGAGCCACAGACATTAGCACGATCAAGAGTGAAACTTAAACTCACCAATAACCAGTTCTATCGGGAAATACAATATGCAGAATAATTAAGTCCAGTTATGGTAGATATAAACCAGGTTCATCATCCAGATACAAATCCTATGTAAATAATAGAATGAATCAAACCTAAGCTATGTAATACAGACATCCAACATCAGAAAACAAGATCCCAAGATACCTTAAGGCTGCAAAACATTAAAAAAAAAAATGTACTGCCCTAAGAACAACAAGAAAACTTGCTAACAGCCCAGACATCCTGCTTTTGGAGTCCATTTGTCTCTTACTGCCTTCAAAGAGCAGTCCCGTTACACCCACACACAAATTTTTTCAGTTTAAGTAAAATTTCACTGATGTAACCTGGTGCTCTCAGCTAGGTCTTTGGTACGTACTCTTCGAAAAGGATACAGTCTGTTTTTCCCCACGCATACATTTTCATGCATCTTGATAGTTACAATCACAATACACATTGCAAAGGTGAACACAGAATTAGCATTTACTGTCTCTTCCAACACATACTGCACGCCACTGATGCTAGTAGGTAGAAGGTTCAATAGAAACACAAATAAAAGGCAGCTGTTCTTCACACAACATGCAGTTAAACCGTGGTACTCCATGCTCAGTGCATTGAAAGTTTGTGTGATCAATGAGAGGAGCGACAAGTTCAAAGGAGATGTCTAACGCTCAACAGATCGAACACAGAGATACCATCCCTGACTCCAGAAACCCCACAATTCTTTCCCAATGTTCCACAATTAGTGGTTCAGGGAAGTATAGTTACAAAACTACCCTTCCTTATGTTCCTTCCTAGGCATCTGCTATTAACCACTGCAGGAAACACGACAATGGGACATCAAAATCTCCCATGTGATTCAGCAGAGCTGCTATTGTGAAACAGGTAATTCCTCCATATTAGCTTACAAACAGACTCTGAACCAAGAGGCAGGAAAACAAAGCTCATCATATTGCCCAAATTACTGTCACACCTAAAGACTGATCCTTAACACCACTAACCTTCATTTCCAGCCTTGCGTTCAGCACCCTGAACTGTGAGTAGTGAGCAGGCAATCACGTAGCCTTCAGTGGTTTATATAAGTTTCATTCCTCTAAAAGACTTGTTCCTGATTTCTGACATCCAAGGACTCTAATGCAGTCCTACAGAGAATCAGTTCTGCGTGGTGGGAGACTGGGGCAGGAGGAGGCAATGCGAAGAAAATGTCTAAGCATCCTACACATCTTCCCATTCAGGAGATGGCTCACTAGGATCTTTGCCCATATTGTACTGAAAAGATTGCCTTATCCCTTACTCAGGCGGTTTTTACCTACCACAGTTAAAAACAACCTCAAGAACAGAGAGCTTCATGTCATACAATCATGCCTTTCAACAAGATGCTTTCAGAGTCAAAAAACCACCTACTTTTCTTGTATTTAAGCAACACTAAGCTCTTATGGCAGCTCAATGGATTCTAAGTCACCAATTCCTTGCACAGCCTCGGAAATAACCTAAGCATCATGTGTCACATCACTCACAAAGTCAGGTGACATTTTGCTGCTATCTTCTAATTTGAAATAACATCCAATCCTAGTATACCAGCATTCTAATCTTACTGTTTCTAGGAATTTCTAATTTTTTGCTTCCTACAGTCAGCTCAAAGACTACAGAGAAGAGATTTGTGGGAGTTTATTTCACTCCCGGCCCCAGACCAAGTAATATAGTTAGTTAAGTTAAGTAATATAGTAACAAACAAGCTCCTGGACGCACAAGCTGTGATTTGAGTACTACACAGATTCACCAATCTTCAAAGTTAAAGCTGTGAACCTATCTAAGAAGATGGGTAGACACTGGTTGTAGAGCGGGGTGAGGGAAAGCTCGTAACATGGTTGTCTCCTGGGGAAAAGAGATGGAGTAAGACGCAATTTATTACCTATGGAAGGCAAAGAGGTGAGCTTTAGGGCAGGGGTGCAGGGAAGATATTAGAGTATGACTGTATTTTGACATTTGTTAATTTAGCAGGCTCCTGACTGTAACCATCCCACGAGTCCTCATTTTCAGTGCCCAGGCTCATCTTTCTGATGAAATCTGGCATGCATTTTTGAATGCCAGAACCAAAGAGTTAAAGGTGGAGTTTTATGAGAAACTGTTAGTGTTCACTGGCTGCAGGCAAGTTCATCTTCATAGCTAGAAGTTGCTTAATTTCACCCATTCACTTTCCATGAGGATGCAGCGAATGTTCATGAGGTAATCCAGTAAAAGACTGTCATCTGTTAGAGCACAGCTTTAAACCGTGACAAAGTGTAGTACGCAGAATCCTATGATCTGAGTGATTCTGTCTTGGAGTGCATGTACAGGGGTGGTCATGGAGCTCTGTCAGCAAATTCCACTTTTGCTGCTCAGGTACAATCTGGGTTTGGATGATCTGCAGAAAGTTTGCTTCTGATGAGTTTAGCAGGCTTAGGAGGCTGTTGCAAGGACTCGAGAGGGGATTTCAGGAGAGAGTATTTCAAGATACACTCCTTTCAGTATAGGTTGCAACCACCGAAAAGATTCTGCAAACCAATTTCAGACTCTAGATGTAGAAAGCGCTTTCTGTACTGACATTAAGTGCTTACAGAGCAGCTGGACATTTTGTGAAAAAACAGCACATACCTCCCTACATCTGCCTAAAAGCTCATCTGTTTCACCCAGTTACAACAGTTTTACATAAGATGTAATCACTCCCTCCCATCCTTGCTTGTCTTTTAGACTTAAAAGACAGAATATCACCACCACTGCTTTTCTGCCCCTAACTATACCACTACGGCACATCTTTCAAACTCCTCACAAATAATTTCACACTCAGAGGATGCTACAGAACAGTCAGAAAAAATTACCCTTACAATCTGCTGAAGAGACCACAACCAGCATTGGCTTCTCTATTACAAAGGAGATTTACAGGACAGCCTTCCCTAGAAAAAGACTTCTACTCTTCACCTACAAATACATTACTTACCAGGAGAGCCAACTAAGGAGCTCTTTATCTGCTTCCTGGCCTTAAAATTCTGGCATAGTAAATGGAGAAAAGTACAACAATAGCACGTGGAGTCCTACGTGTAAAATTATTCAGCCCTACATCTCTCTGATAAAATTTAACACATAACACAGTACTCACGATGCTGCTACGTGTTTGATGAAAATGTGTATCAGACAGTAGGCTGGGTCTCAGAGGCATGAAATACATCTCTAGCTCAGGAAGAACACAATCAAATAAACCCACTTCTCAATGAGTGGCCCAGAACTGCCCTTCATTTTTTTTCTCTACACACAACAGGACTGCAATTCTTGTCAGTATCTGGAAGCAGTGGGAGTAAAACATGATTAATTGGCCAGTAAAAGAATAATACAGAAATCAAGAACAAGTTCATGCAATTATAATTGTTATGATTTCAGCTGAGCACTGTCTCACGGAATCTAAGTTGACAGAAAATCAGCCTCACATTATCTTGAAATTTGAAGAATGAAAAACTATTCTGCAATATATGGTTTATTTTTTCTAAAGCATCCTGTTACCCACACTTTCTGATCACGCCGAGCAGCAATCAGTTAGCACTATTCAAAACAGTAGACACAGAACTGACTGGAGTATCGAATTCTTACTCATACTGATGAGCGTTTACTCTCATGACTATTTTATTTCAATGGAGAACTTTCTATTGACTTCAGTTGTCTTTGAAATAGAATTGTGTACCTTAGAGAATACTCTACCATCCTGATCAATAATTAAATGAATCCATACAGTACTTATTAACTGACAGTTCTTTATTTGGAGGTCCAGAGGCATCAAAAACAAAAATTCCTCCATTGTACTGGTGAAGCTGACAGCAGCAGACACTGAAGATCTGGCAGCCACAAGAAAAGAAATAAATGTAATACAGGATTGTTCACATATGAACTGTATGTGGGTCTATCAATGATCAGGAGAACTACATCTCCCTAACCTTCATTTCTCCCATCCATCACCAGAGAAACAGTAGCAAACAACCTTCGTGAACAACGGCAATGCCAGCAGATGTCACAACTGGCAATAGCAATTTCTGGCTATGCACCACAGTTCAGAAACTCTTGACTTTCCGGTAACATACTAAACAGAAGTCAACTGATTTCAAAATATCCCCAAGGGAGGCAATAGAACTGCCTAAAATAGTAGCTATTCACCATTTCAGCTCTAGGATTCCAAAGCTTTCTACGGAAAAGTGACATAACCATCTCAGTAACCGAACCACAGCCGTCCAGACAGGTTCAATAGCTATACAGATTTTCGAAAATAGAAGAGAGAAAATAACTAACTCCTCACAGCTGAACATTCCACATCATTCTAGGCGGATTTTACTACCTGAAGACAAATAAACCGGGGGAAAAAAGACATATTTAATTATTGTACCTTTTGTAGGTTAATACATAAGCTAAACAAAAAATACAGGCCAGATTCCTCTCCCCAGCCCGGTTTCGAGAATTTATTCATACAAGACTGTACCGTGATCCATACAAACCACCCCAGAAGTCTTCCAAGCTTCTTTACCATCACTCTTCTTCTCCAAAGAACCAGACCACAAATTATAATAGTTGCTACTTCTGCAGCTGCGTAACACTGTCTTTATATCATTCTCTAAACTGTTTATTTTTCTTCAATTAAAAATCTCAGCTTCCTTTAACAAGCTGAAAACTGAAGATGACAAGGGAGAAACGGAAGGGAAAAGACTTAAATGCACTTTAAAAGAAAGACTGCTCACAGGCAAGCTATTGCACCAAGATGAATTAAGGTGAAGGAAAAAGACTGAAGTCTACGCTTCTCATCCTCAACATCCCACCTGTCTTAAAGATTACGTTCCTATAACTCTGGATTCCCCATTTCTGATGGCCGCAAACCCACAATTCATCCAAAAGCACTCTACCTTGCTTTTGTACCCATTCCTATGTGCAGTCAGCCTTCTACTAAAAAAATCATAAAGTCAACGTCAAATTTTTCCAACTAGAAAAGTCTGCCAAAGGTTAAAAGACTACTCACTGTTCAATCCAGACCTCCATTTTACAACAGTTCTGAACATACACTGAGTGACTTTTGCCACGACTACAACTAAAGCTTTTGCATATGAGGCAAAACAAGGCTTACATGGCAGGGACAACACCTAGCACACCTTCTATTATTTGGCCAGATCGAGCAACCTTTGAAAAGATTATAAAATATTCTAAACTCATTCTCTCATTACTCTCCTTGACCACCGTCAGTATCTGCTTGCTTGTTAAACTCACTCTCAAAGGTGCCACAAAACTGTATTGTCAAAAAGGCCCAACTCAAGCGGAAGCGCAAGGTGACTAAAATAAAGCTCCAACTGTAGTCCTTATTCTCATTGCTCCAAATATGCCATCCTTGCATATCCACCCATCAACCCCTTCCCCTGCCCCACTCTCTTTGCTCTGCTATTTACACCACCCTTTCAACCCTGGCCCTCATCCTTGGAAAAAGCCTTCAAATTCCATCAAACTCAATGTCCTCACAAGTAAATTGCTTCAGAGAAGGTAGATTTCTGCAGAACTATAAGCGTATGTTAAGGATTCCGTGTAAGGTTCTCTGAATTGGGGAAAAAACCCCACAGCTCTCTTTCCTCCTGGTATAATCCCATCTCAAACGGATCCCCCATGGAATGATTATTCCACAACTGCCCACTTCAGTTTGTCACATTTTTCTCTACGGCATCTGATGTTAGACACTAACAGAGTGCAAAAGTATAATTTAGATTGTAAGCTGGTTGGCGTAGAAGCCTAACTATGAACTTGGCAGTAATAACCTGCTCTCACATTCAGTTCTTCCTAAACAGAGTCTTACAAAAGCAATCTACATTCTCTTTTTACAGTGCTGGGGCATTTTGGGCATGAAAATTAAAAATAAGGATAATAAAGAAAAAAAAGAAAGAAAAAAAGAAAAAAAAGAAAAGGAAGATCTGAAGTAACAGCACCATGAAGTGTTTGTGGTTAGGAAGAATACATCGAGTTCTACCTAAAACAAAGAACTCATCCCTGAAACAGAATTATACCCAAGAACTGCAAGTCCTAACTAAAACAAATAAACAAATACACAAGCAGACTCTTCTTTCGTGCCTTCATCTTCTATGAGTGTCTAATCAAGTAATGTTACTCAAGTATTTACCTTTCAAAGCTTAGTAGCCTGGATGAAAAGATGGGTCAAAGGAGCCAAGAGAAATCTTTTATTTTCTAGATGTATTACAAAAGCACCGTCAGCACAAACCACGCTTACCATTTAGCATTTCAACAGCGAATACAGACAAGAGGGAGACATCACTGAAGAGACAGACAGAAACGCAAGGTGCTATGACTAACTTTCAACAGATCTTATGGAGGAGTCAAATATCCTCCATATGCGCAATATCATCTATACTTACGCCTGGCATTGGACCTCAACTTTGAGACGAAAATAAATCCTAACAAGGCCACATATAATTCTATTCCATTTGTTTGAAATCAAAGATATTTCCAAAGGAAGAAGCTTAACCATGATGTTTCGCCATTCATTTTGATACGCATCCATATCTAAGATGTTAGGAAAAAAATCTGTAAGGGCCACTCAGTCAAAGACCCATCTGCTTGCTGAATACATTCCACATCAGATTACCAAACACAAAGATCTGGACACTCTTACACAGAAGGCACTCATCTATTCCAAATACTATGCGACGGTTTCTCCAGTCACACCGCTTTCCCTACCCAATTTCTATGGCATTTCCTGGTTCACCTGAAGCCGCCCAAGAGCGCACCAGCAAATGCCATGAATCGCAAGAAGACATCTGATACCTCTGCTATCACATGGCGGGATACCGCCAGCGGACCACAACATGCCAACAGGATTTCACAGAGGAAAGACAGAATTATAAAAGACTAGCTGAAGGCCCACTGGCAACTGGTTATTAGTACTTCTTTCTGAAAACACGCTACGTCCTAGAGTTTCCAGAAGCCTTAGTAATTACTAAAATTGGAACGGTCCAAATAAAGCAAAAAAAGTGCCTTTCAACTCCTTCAGAGCGTGTTTTTGACAAGCCTCCAGAGCCAGTTTCCCTTCTTCTTGCGCTGCGTATTTTATGCTGAATGGTATACACAGTATATACTCTTCTACACTGAGAGTTTTCTATCCACACTATGAGAACAGGAAAACAGAGCTGCAAAGCTTTAAGATTTGAGAGCAGTGATGATAAAAGAATATTTTTATCATTATTTTCAAAAAGCTGACTAAATTTCAGGCTGGAAATACCCTGTAAAGCACATGCTGAATGGTCCTTTTAGCCTGAAAGAAAAGCAGAAATCAATTCATGGCTGCTTTTCAGTTTTGCTCAGGCGTTTACCTTCAAGAGATCATTTTCAGGCAAGTCCAATGAACAGTCACATTAAGAAAGCATACATAATGCAATTACCTTCTATGGGCATATTATGTAAATAATAATAATGGCACCCCTTGCCTTCCCCCCGGAAAACCTCCCGAAGAAAAGTTTTTGCCAAAAACTCTGCATGAGTTTCTGTTTGGGAAAGAATAATACAGAAGAAGGGGGGGAAAAAAAAGGGGGAGAAAAAGGATCGAGTATGCAGTCTGACAAAATAATTACACCAAAATTCAATAATAACTCCTAGAAAAAAAAATCAACAGTATTTTGCCCTAAAAGTACCTAGATTTAACGCCAACAGAATATTATGTATTACTCTGCACGGAACAGATATAACGTAAAAGGAATAGAGTAATAAAACAGTTTACAAAGACATCCTGCAAGTGAGGCAAGTAATTAAAAACTACAGATACTCAAACTCTGAGTATATTATCAAAAGCAAGGACATTTAGGATGAATTATTAAAGCAAGCACACACCGAATACTTTAAATGTACAGCAGTCATTAATGAAATTAATGAATGGCTTGCATACATGCAGCTGATAACATTAGCACTGAGAAAAGCGTATCTTGGCTCCTGCCTCTGTTACTCTTACAAGTAGATGGTTAAAATATTTGAACTAAACAGTATGGAGCTGCGGGTTTTTTTCTGTAGCAAGTGCCTTTTATTGTGCAGGAACATCAAACACAATATACTAACATCACCATGATGCACAAAAAGCACAAAGACCCCTACATGTAAGCTCCAGCTTAGTGTGTACTTCAATACACAGTATTTTACATAGTCACTGAGAATGTTTAAATGTCTGCCTATTTGTTTCAGTTTTGCAACAGGAGTATTAACCAACTACCACTTTCTTTCTTCAGATGCACAAAAACCAAATTATTTTCATACCGATCTTCAGTTCTTTCAAGAGCTCTGTGCCAAATAACGTTGTTCTACAAAACAGCGAATTTAAATAATAAAACTAAACTAACTCAGGCACATTTCTGAATTATGTAATAAATCTGGTTACAGTGTTAACCAATGATTCACTGGTGAGTCTCTAATACTTGGTATCCAGAATTACGTACGTGACTGGAACAGTTTTTTAGAAAAATAAAAACCACCATACATTTTAACTGGCTCGTATTTTTAAAGTATAGGTTGGTTTGTTTTGTTTTAAAACCAACCTGCTACAAAGTAATCCCACTGAAAAAAGGGATAGCCAGCATCTAATTTTGTCCAGATTAAAAAAAAAACCAACCCAAAACAAAACAGACTTTTCCTTTACAGTTGGTATCAAGTTTGCTAAAGCCAGCCAGTTACATAACACTTACTTTGACTTATGACCTATTTGCTCACTGCTCATACAAACCCCATCATATCTGATGGTCTGAGCATCCATTACGTGCCAGGAACATAGTGTGTATATTTAAAAGTGCTTTTTTCTTTCTTTTAATTTAGAACTATAGATCAAGACTGCTGGGAGGATCATCTAAAATTAACACTATACAGGTATGCTTTGAAATTACGCAAAATTAAAATGGCACTTCTCAGAAAAAACAGCGTGTACAAAGTACTTCAAAATATTTAAGAAAAATGAATCCTCTCTCTTTGTCCATCACTCCAGAATTCACACCAGGAAATGAAAGTGCTGGGGGGGGGGGGGGGGGGGGGAAA
>VZSC01003376.1:27609-46475 GCA_013398225.1 Steatornis caripensis | reverse complement strand
GTTTTTTTTTTTTTTTTTTTAAATGGTCGAGGATTACCCAGCCAGCGTCTAACTTGAACCTCTACGTCCCCGCCTGGTTTCGGGTAGGGCTTGGGGGTATTTTTGGGTGTCAAACCCCCTCCCTCTCCCGGGTGTCAGCGGCGCCCCAGTGCCCCCGCCAAGTTTCCCGGCTGGAAACACCTTCCGAGCGAGGCGGGCGGCAGCTCTCCCCGGTACCCTTCTCCTTCCCCGCCTCCCTTCCCCCAACGCCTGCACTTTCCCGTTTCACAAAGCGGCGCAGCCGAAAAGTTACAAAACGTTTCCATAGACGCCGGGCGCTTCCCTGGCGGACCCCTCCTGGGCTGTCTGGGGCTGCTCTGGGGAAAAAAAGGGTTTCAGCCTTGGAGATGAAGGTGTGACTTTGGGGATTGCCTTCCCCCTCCCCCGCCCTCACCCCTTTTTAACATTTCTACACTTCTCCAAAACCAGTCCGGAACGGAGGAGCTAAGCAAGCAACCTTGACAAATGCCCATCTACGAACGGCTCTTTCCCAACCCCTTCAAATGGTCCCTGCCAATTTTCTTTTTCTCCTACACGGAGAAAATCAAACCAAGAAACCATTACGCAACTATCATTTCACCCGTATTGACAGATACTTGCAAACCAATCGGTCTGCCAGTTTAAGTGGTAACGCAACTACCTTTGTTAACTTCCCTTCACACACAAGCCCCCGAACAGCTGTTGTGCAATGCTTTGCTTCTGTCAATCAATAAGTTTCCTTAAAATTTGTTTAAATATCAGACATTTGCAAGACACAGACTGGTTGACACGTTGACAAGAACAATCTGACTTACCTGCCAAACAAAAATAAGACCATGCATTACCTGTATTTTCTCACTCATTTGATTTATTTGTTTTTTTCCCCAATCAAATTCTCTTTTGTTACACCAAGCTGCAACCAGACATACTTAACCCAGGGCACCTTCTGCTGCGGACAAGCAAGTAAGTTCAGTCTTGCCTTATCAGTACCGGTTAGAGAAATTCTCAATAAATGCACTCAGGAACTCAAAAAGACTGTTTAAAGTCTAAGACTGAACAAACCAAACCCGAAATCCCACGCCGATTCACACAGCGGGATCGACCCAGGTAGAGGGAGTGGGCCACGCTGCCTACAGTTACATTTTCAATTGAAACATGCTCTAGGTGCCCGGCCTACAGGAAAGTTTTTATCAAACCAGTTCTCCAGAGATTAAGATAAAAATGTTAAAAAAGAAAGCACTCACATTAAAAAATCTCCATGTGTTTACTCTGAAACAAGTAACTATTGTATAAGAGCCGTTGTGCCACGTTAGTACAGGTACGGACACACAAAATATATTTAGCTACAAGGAGGTATCAAGCTACCGCTTATCAGCACATCTCTGGTAACCACACGTATTAGCACACTTGGTCTGCTGCAATGAGAAGGTTAAATATATCAGTCTAAACTTTAGCGAAGATGGTAAAAGTCAATATTTTATTTTGCAGGAAAGCTCGATTATTTTGGTCCAACCAACAAGTGGTGAATTGCTAAACCGCTACCAAGACGTTAATCCACGTGCCTATTCCCTTTCGCACTCGTAGCCCTTTAGGTTTAACCAGGACAAACCCCTCTTGGACCCACATCTCCATATAGTTTGAACATTTTTCTCACCAGTCATTCTGAGACAAACTAAAATAAGCTCCTCTCAAACCAAAGACAATACCCAACAGCAGGCAAAAGCTGTGTATTTTCAAAATCACATTAAATAAAGTGAGTTTCTGTGTCTGTACTTAGCAGGTTAAGAAAGCCCGGAGCCCCAAGTTTACCATCTGTTAGCTACCCCGTAACTGCCCGTTTGTATAAGCTTCTCGTACAACACTGGTGTGGAACCTGCCCCGATGACATCCCCCGCAGTGTAACTGACGCACCATAAATGCACANGGGCTGTCTGGGGCTGCTCTGGGGAAAAAAAGGGTTTCAGCCTTGGAGATGAAGGTGTGACTTTGGGGATTGCCTTCCCCCTCCCCCGCCCTCACCCCTTTTTAACATTTCTACACTTCTCCAAAACCAGTCCGGAACGGAGGAGCTAAGCAAGCAACCTTGACAAATGCCCATCTACGAACGGCTCTTTCCCAACCCCTTCAAATGGTCCCTGCCAATTTTCTTTTTCTCCTACACGGAGAAAATCAAACCAAGAAACCATTACGCAACTATCATTTCACCCGTATTGACAGATACTTGCAAACCAATCGGTCTGCCAGTTTAAGTGGTAACGCAACTACCTTTGTTAACTTCCCTTCACACACAAGCCCCCGAACAGCTGTTGTGCAATGCTTTGCTTCTGTCAATCAATAAGTTTCCTTAAAATTTGTTTAAATATCAGACATTTGCAAGACACAGACTGGTTGACACGTTGACAAGAACAATCTGACTTACCTGCCAAACAAAAATAAGACCATGCATTACCTGTATTTTCTCACTCATTTGATTTATTTGTTTTTTTCCCCAATCAAATTCTCTTTTGTTACACCAAGCTGCAACCAGACATACTTAACCCAGGGCACCTTCTGCTGCGGACAAGCAAGTAAGTTCAGTCTTGCCTTATCAGTACCGGTTAGAGAAATTCTCAATAAATGCACTCAGGAACTCAAAAAGACTGTTTAAAGTCTAAGACTGAACAAACCAAACCCGAAATCCCACGCCGATTCACACAGCGGGATCGACCCAGGTAGAGGGAGTGGGCCACGCTGCCTACAGTTACATTTTCAATTGAAACATGCTCTAGGTGCCCGGCCTACAGGAAAGTTTTTATCAAACCAGTTCTCCAGAGATTAAGATAAAAATGTTAAAAAAGAAAGCACTCACATTAAAAAATCTCCATGTGTTTACTCTGAAACAAGTAACTATTGTATAAGAGCCGTTGTGCCACGTTAGTACAGGTACGGACACACAAAATATATTTAGCTACAAGGAGGTATCAAGCTACCGCTTATCAGCACATCTCTGGTAACCACACGTATTAGCACACTTGGTCTGCTGCAATGAGAAGGTTAAATATATCAGTCTAAACTTTAGCGAAGATGGTAAAAGTCAATATTTTATTTTGCAGGAAAGCTCGATTATTTTGGTCCAACCAACAAGTGGTGAATTGCTAAACCGCTACCAAGACGTTAATCCACGTGCCTATTCCCTTTCGCACTCGTAGCCCTTTAGGTTTAACCAGGACAAACCCCTCTTGGACCCACATCTCCATATAGTTTGAACATTTTTCTCACCAGTCATTCTGAGACAAACTAAAATAAGCTCCTCTCAAACCAAAGACAATACCCAACAGCAGGCAAAAGCTGTGTATTTTCAAAATCACATTAAATAAAGTGAGTTTCTGTGTCTGTACTTAGCAGGTTAAGAAAGCCCGGAGCCCCAAGTTTACCATCTGTTAGCTACCCCGTAACTGCCCGTTTGTATAAGCTTCTCGTACAACACTGGTGTGGAACCTGCCCCGATGACATCCCCCGCAGTGTAACTGACGCACCATAAATGCACAAAGTTGTTTGTGCTGCTATACCTTAAACCTGTAGATATTTGCAAACATGTTACACTCCATTAAAAAAATGCATGTTTTAACATACCAGGTAATGGGTCACCTGACAAGTTTAAGTACATTAGTACAAACAAGACAAGTTGCAATTTAATAATAGCTGGTTAAAATAATGATAATAAATTACTCTCAGTACTTTTCCTTGCCGTTCATGTGACCCAAGATGCAAGCTTGCAGGTATGAAGTCCTATTAGCTAGCCTTGTTCTTCTCTGAGCTTCGAACATGGAGCTGCATTTTCTCTCACAATAAAGATTCGAGATTTAGTTCTTTTACTGTAAAAGCACATCAACTGCCATAAAAATCTTAGTAAGGACAAAACTGTAATTTTACCACAGCACAGTCAGACGCGGTCCAACGCCAGTCATGTTGGCTAATTACTGCTTTGCCACACAAACTGCCTGTAGGTTGCCTTCAGCAGGGTCATACACCGAGCTAAAGGAACAACTCGGAGTAGGGTTTCACGTTTGGCAGCAATTCGAATCGAAGCTGATCCCACCCCACGCCTCTTCTTCCCGGCCTCTGAACCATGCCCATTTGGCTGTACGTTGGATTGTGTTGTGAACCAGACGAGGAGACTGATCCGGCTACAGCATAACCCAGCAAGAAGCAGCAGGGCCGGACGCTGAAAAAAGGCAAAGCAATTCTGTCTGCTTCAATTCCCCGCCCTGATTCACGCGTCCCCGCAAACGCTGTGTCACCATGATGGTGAGGCAGAAACTGTTTAAGCCAACACTTCTGCCAAGAAAATGTACATGGGGAAAAATGGGATCAGGCATCTCTCCTAAGACAGACTTTTTTTTATTTTTTGTAAGCAACAGAAGCGATGGATTTAATGATTAAGAGAAAAACTTATGTCTATACATATGGTGGACTGTTTTCTTCCAAACTCAAATGGATTGACTCAAGGATACAACTCTCGAGTCAATCAAGGCACGTTTAGCAAAGCGTGCCTTGTCTGTTTATGATAGGCCCCATTTACAATTTCTGACTTTTGGAGAATGGCTTCGCAGCAACCAAGAGAAATTCAGATGTAGATACATCACCACTTCCAGTATATTCCAAAGTAAATTTCAGGTGCAATACATATACAAATACGGCTCAGGCTTCACAACAGAAGTATTACTTGGTTACTACAGCTAGCTCATACATTTGCTTTGGTACCTCACTGATTTTAAAACTCACAAAGACAAATGTATTAAGAAGCATAAAAATGTGTTTGTCTTTTTTAAACATTTGTTTCTTCTTAATTTCTGCTGACCTGCTATTTCCAAGATCTTCAATGGGTTTCTAATAGTGTTATAATAGAATCATAACAAATTGCGATTAAGCCCTAAGTATCTAGCTACAAAAGGCCAACAAGCAGAATAGGAAACTCAAATATTTTTCCTTAGCCTGGCAGTTCTACCAAAACGTAAAGGCAATTTACCTTCTAGCACCCTTTCTTGCCTCCATGCTACAAAGCAACTGGAACCACCTTCTTCTGTGAATACGGTTTCTCTGCAAATTCCGCTTTTCATGTCAAAGTATAGATTAAACAAAAGTAATCTGACTTCTTTTTTTATTGCATTTGAAGGGTTTTGGAAGTTCATGGTTTCTAACCTGTACTAAGACAGTCTCTGGAGATAGACTCAATTTCTGAAAGTATTCAAGAAAAAAATAGTTTCCAAACCGTATTTTTTCCTCTTCCCTGCACTCTCTCTTCTTGTGAGCATGAACCAGATCACATCTGGAACCTAAGACAGGTCGGCAGCAAGTCATACAGCCAAGAAACACATTTCATGCATTAACTACATACCCATGCTAACATCCTATCACAAATTTTATTTAAAGCCATTACATCTAAGAAGTCAGATCTAGCAAGCATGCTATTATAAATAAAATTTGAACAGTACCCTAAGTTAGGTAAGTGAAATAGCTTTCTACATAGAAAGCATCAACTCCTGTCTGTTCTTATGGCTTTGACAGACACATTTTGGCAAATATTACTGAAAAGGTTCAAGGTGTCTTTTGTCCCTCATGTCTTTCCATGCTTCAGCCAAAGGTTACCCTCCCTGCGAGAGAGATGACAGGACAACGCAAAGCCTACCCCTACATTTAATTCACTGAGGAATGTGAATTTGAGGTAGAAACCCTGCACAACAAGCTGGAATGTGTACCCTTTTGACTCTGTGGCTGATATCTTCCCACAGAGCGTCAGCGCAGATGTCTCAAGGTATAGCTTGAGCTCGTGAAGTGTCACCAGATCTCGACCAGTAGCACAACGCAAACAGTGGCATCAATGGCGAAGCACAGGCTGTACCAGGTTAAAAAGCATTTCCAAAAAAATGTACTTGAAATAAAAAATATGGGTCTTAAAGTCTCACATTACCTCTAGAAATCTGAGATTTCCTTACTCACTTCTTCACTTTCCCAACAGCATTATTTTACCTGGTGTTGAAGTAGCTCAGCATGTGGTGCCTTCTTACAGAAACACTGCCCAAGAGCCTCATGACCTGTGTCCATTTTACACTACTACTAAGTGCTGGTATGGGTAAAGTCTATTCCATAACTGAAATGATAATGTAGTACTGCCAGTACTACCAGAAATGGAAATGAAGGTGTGAACAAATGAATTCAGAAACGACTGAAAACCAGTATAAACAAATAGACCACAAGTTGAAGAGAAGATGGAAGAAGAGAAGAGGTGGAAAACCAGTCTAAAGACTCACGGGCCATCAGAAAATGACTCATTGCTAATGACATGCGTTGTTAGCTGCTAGCACAAGCAGGACAAAACTGTTTTCAACGGTGCATGACGGAAATCCAATGAGAATACAAATTCTGACATATTTTCTTTAAAGTAATCAAAATAGCCCTACCCTTTTCTAGCAGATAAACTTTTAAATATACTCTTTAAGAAGAAAATATGGAATGCCAGGTGACACAATTTCTGAAAAAAGAAGTAAGGAAGTAATAATTTCTTTAGTGTATGTGGAATCACACAGATTAATAGATAAAGCAAGTATCAGGTGACAAAGGCAATAAGGAATACAGACAATGAAACAAGAAGATTTAGTAAACTATTTTCTTTCAAGAAATAATACAGGCAAACATGTAAAAGCAATGGGTACAATATAAATAATGGATGAAACCATCAGAGGGGATACTCATAGAACAGGATCACAGAATAACTCGGGCTGGAAAAGACCTCGAAGGTCAGCTACAGCCCAGCCTCCTGCTCAAAGCAGGTCAAACAGTCAGTTCCCCAAATGGTTTGCAAATATTTTTGAAGTTCAATTCGTTGTTTATGTAGCTGTGTAATTATACACGCTGATGAAATCTGATGGTGGGACCGTATTCGAAATAACTTATGCCCTGAAAAAACCAAGTACAGAGATCAGGGCATGAAGGTGATATTCAGATGGCCTAAATCACGCCTAACCCCCTTTGTCTAGTATTTTCTATTAGATGGCTTTAAGGAACTCCCTGATCAGACCTTGGTCCTTCTGAACTGAATGTTGGAGATACCTAGTTCTCTCTTTTGACTAAGCATAAAGACTTCAGCAGAATTCGAGTACATTCCTCCTATTAATTAGTAAGCTCCTTTAGAGTAGTAAAATAAATATCATTATTCTTGTAAAGCTTTGAAAGAAAACAATTCAGCTAGAAACAAGACCATCACAATACTGCTGAAAAAGAAGAAACCTAGGTGGCATGATGGCATGACTACAGGAGCTAGAATTCAGTCTCTGCCCTGTCCCCAAGGCCCATTACTAATAGCTGTTGTGGAATATGCTCCCACACCACATGACGTGCTCACATCCATGCAGCTGCGTACTCCCCAGTTCATACTGAGGGCTACATACTGGACGACCAAAAAAAAAAAAAGAAAGAAAAAAAATAGAAAAACTCAACAACTTGATTTAACAACCTTTACAGTCTTCAGATAAAAGGCAGCTAACAAATAACCACCACAGTACCTTCCCAAATTCTAGTCAAACAAGGAAAACAGTGCACCTTAGAAGAGACAGCATCGCTAAGAGCCCAACCTTGAACTCAACAAGTTTACAGATGTCTAAGACAGTTACGGCTTCCCTTTTTTGAAGTGTGAGCATGTTAACTAAGTATAGACAAGAACCCCTTATCGGTCTAAAAAAGCGTTTAAAATAACATGGTCAAGCTACAATTTAAAAGCAGGTTCTTTTTGCCTATCAAGACAGCCTGAAGCAAGTAAAATGAAAAAAAAGACACATTAATTGAAAAAAGTAAACTGAAAATACTCTTAAAACAGTATTTATTTACATTATCAGTAATTTAAACCCCCACTAACAGTGTCTGGCTAACGAGCCTTGAGATCAAGATTTTCTGCTTGTCCGTAAAGTAGCTATACAATCAACAGTACTTTCTCTGTTCTGTTCTACCAGTATATCCTTATCTGAGAACACCACATGTAGAGCACACAAAGTACATGAGTCAGTTTACCAAGTTTTTGCATTTCTTCTTTACCAACAAACACGTTCAAAAGAGAAATGATTGTATCTCCAAGCTATACGCAGCACACGACAGGACGAAGAATACTCTCCCATTCCATTACAAAAAGAGGCGACAGAACAGCCAGCCCTGAGCCAACCCTTACTGCTACCTGAAAGACCTTAGGGAAATAATTCCTTTCAATAATCTTGCTTACAGATCATTTATTTCCCAGGTTACACACCACAACCCCACCCCATTTCTGGGCCTAGTTCTCTCCTAAAGTGTTTCTGGAAGACACAGGCAAAAAAATAAACTAGAATTCCCGCTGAATCTGTTTTGCACTTTCCTTTGTATAAATCTCTACCAGGATGCCTGATGGAAGGTTAATTATGCAAAACATGAATCAGGAAAAACTGTGTGTCAGAAGACTGAAGTAGCACTGAAAGCCAGCGTTTCCCAGCCTTACAGCTCGTACATCCCATTTCCTTTGCTCCCTCCAGAGCAATTCTGCTGTGAGCTGTTCTTCCTAAACTTACATCCCTATGGGTTAGAGAACATTAACTGTGGCACAGTCTTTGCCCAGGAGGCTGAAAGTAAAACTGATGAGAATTCTAGCAGTTTCATTGAATTCCTCCTTTACAAAAAAGAAACCCATGAACTCCTGTTTATAGTTATACTATTAAATTAAACACGGTGGGCCGTGTTGGCCTTGAGGCCGACTAGCACAGAACAGCCTATGCATCCACGCTATCTAATTCTCAAACTCCCAAACAAAGCAGACACACGTAAACTATGCTGGGAATGGCGTGCAGCCCACGCAAACCCCTGTGCCAGCCTTGAGAACTGTTTGGAAGAGTGCTGGTAGACCCAGGTTGAACCTTCACGAGTAACTGCTGCAGTAATCTGACAGCAGGGACGATGGCATCCAGTGACTCCCAACGTTCCCTGTTGGTTTTTTTTTCCCACAAGCACAGATATGGCCACTGCGAAGAAGCCAAGTGCTTCAGGTGCCAGAACACTATTGCTAGCTGCTACAACCATGCCACTAATCAATACAAAACACAAGCACAGCCATGGATTAGCCCAATTTATAAATGGTGAAATTTAAGGAAATTGAAACGAACTGTTCTTTTCTCTTTATTTTGAATTTTATTTCTAAATTCCCTTTTCCATTCTTCACAATGAAAACATCTTGCTCATTTCTACTTCTAGTCTCATGCAGTTCAGTGGGCTGTAGTAAGAAAAAAACACTATACTCACTTGCTTTTATTACAAGGAGGAAAAAAAAAACAGAGGAGAAGGAAAAAAGTTGGAGTAGAAACAAAAACATAAGCAACAGAGAATGGGAACTAGGGAATAAGGAACTGGAAAGGCCAGGAGAGAAAAACTTCCACTGACCAAATGAGGGGAAGATCGTAAGCCTTTTGAAGCAACTAACAGAGCTTTCAGAGCATGTATCTCGTGGGTAAGAGGAGGCCTTCGTCATCCAGACGTCTAATGGAAAGCCAACATAACAGAACAAACAGCCCAACATGTTTGTGAAAACGTTGAGGACAACTGTTTCACAAAGTTGAGGATGCCAGAAGAGCAGTTACTTCACACTTCGCTCTATTAGGGCAGGCTCCATTTTAAGTATCTCAATGTGTACAGTGATTTGGCTGGAAGTGGTAACGAGAAGCACTCACTGTGCCAAGGAAGGGGGAAAAATAAGCACAGTGAAAAAAGGAGAACAAATTTTTATCTTCAATTAACTGGAATAAGAAAAGCAAATTTCAACAAACTCTTTGAACTTGTTGCTAGAATCTCTTGAGAATGTGATTTAAAGGAGGATTGGCTGTTATTGTACTGGAATATGCACAATGGCAAACTATTCCGACGCAGGGGAGAGATAGGAAATGTAGTATGAACAATACGAGCTGCATCAAAAGCAGCCAGTAATAAGGGTCTGAAACTAGAAAGAATCATATTAGGAATAGAAACAAGGGCATTTTAATGAATATAAAGGAACAGCATAAACTGTCAGGGATAAAAATCAGAAGGATAAAAGCACAGCATGTGTTATTACCACTGTGCAATATAAAAGGCAAACAAAGTTTCAGAAATACTTTAGAAGTAAGAATAAAAACACACAAGTCAGTACGTAATGTTAAAGAAGAACAAACGGATAACAAAACAGAATCAAATGCCGTTCTCTGTCTTTCAGCCTTCATAAAACAGATTTATTGTAGCTAATTCTAGAAACTGATTTTCTTTTTAGGCTAAATAATCAGGGAAATTCAAGTCAGCAGGATTGGAAGAAATTCGTGCTACACTTCAGAAACAAACAGAAGCAATCTCTAAACTACAAGTGATCACCTCCCATAATGCAGTCCTGCTGAAATTGCCCTAAGACAGGTCGGCATCAATGAACTAGAGCACTCAAAGGGTATTTATTTGCAAATTATTTTCAATCAAGGTGGGAGAACATTGCAAGAAAGTTCCTTCCTCCAGGACCTGCATGAGGAAATTCACACACATAGAAGAGTTGCATACAACACATGGCTGAGGCAGGGTTAGAGACATTTTAGAGGACAATATCTTAATAAAAATCATTCTGATAAATTGAAAAGTGGTTCTTACCAAGCAAGTGAGACTTCATAAAGGCTAGCAAACTTTCAAAGGATGAATCAGGTAAGTCAACATTACGTTGCTACAGAGGTTAAGCCGGGTCAGTGCAGAACAAAGGAGACAATCTCCTAATAAATAAAAGTTTATTATAAAAATTGATCTCCATAGCAGCTGTGGAGTCTTAACCGCAAGTAGAACAAGCCAAAACTGGCTTAATCAGCAGTAAAAAATATTTATTTTATACTTTAGAAAATGAGTTACTCAAACCAATTGCCTAGAGATACAGTGGAATTGCATTCACCAAATACTTTAAAAACAAGTTGGAAGAACATTTGTCTGAAACAGTACAGATATACAACACAGAAGCATGAGCAAGATCACCCCAAAGTCTTTTTTGGCCATGGAGTTCCACTCATCTGTGGCGATACGGCAAAACTAAATATTCATTTTATTTAAAAGAATTTCATTGTGCTTCTGAACCCCACAAATTCAGGAAAAAACCTAAATAATTCACATTCTGTATTTCTGAAACAGATTACTAATAAAACCTCCCAAATTTTAATACAGCATGGCTCCCCCTTTTATTAATCACAATATGGAGCCATCCTATCGTGTTTTGTCAAGAAAACTTTCAGTAAGAACACTGCAAGCAGTCTTCACTGCCAAAGACAGGAGGGTGGACACCATTACTGGAACAGCCCGGGTTCCATGAGCCCTCGGATGTTCCAGAAGTCATTCTGGATTAGCTAAGGTTTCCAGAAAGTACTCTCAGTCACTTAAGATGCCAGTAAATGCTGCAGCAGAGACTGCACATTTGGACCACATCTTCGCTATCAAGAAATTCCATTTATCTTACTGTGCCATACAAATGATTCAACTGCACATGCTCCAAGGAATATAAAAATATAATAGGCAAAATAAATAACTGGTAAATTTTCTGAAAGTTGATTTTTTTCTGACTGATAGGCTAATAAAACTATTTTTGGCAAGAATTGACAGTAATGACACAGCAGAAGAGAATAAGCAAGCCCTCAGTTTGGAGGAGAATATCCTGGTTTGATAGGGTTTTCCAGTGGTTTCTTCAAGCCTAACAATTAGAATGTTGATAAATACATCAGTGAAAATTAGTAATTATATATTTATATTGGAATGGCTGGCAATAGGATTTGGTGCATGTGTGATTTCATAAAAATACTTTAAAAAATGCAAAAGGGAAGAATATTCTGAAAGAAGCAAGATCTAATGTTATTTTACTATAATGCCTATGTATTGATATACTTGTAGGAAGGAGCTTTCAGAATACCAGAAACTATTGTTAACGTAAAACATTTTACTTATACTATTATTTTAGAGTACTTTGAATATTCAATTTAAGAATGATTCTGAGGATCAAAGTAGAACCGAAGTTCCTTACTTAATCGATGCCAATGTTTGGGGCAAGAATCAGTTAGACGAGAACAACTCGTCTGTCCATAATGCTGTGCTGAACCCTCTCAACAACGTTTGGTTTTTTGAAAACAAACAAACAGCATATATAACCTGACTATAGGCTGTAAAAATGTCTCACAATCTCCTGTAAGAAGTCCTATACTGAAGAACTCAAAGGAGTCAGCCTAAAAACTAAACACCCTCAAATTTCAGACAACCAAGGCTATCTCCTCGCAGATACTACTTTAAGCTGGCAGTGCTATCAAAATCCATAGCTCTGCCTCGCACCAGCCCGGCCGCTTGCTCTGGTCTGCTCCCTCATGCTATCACAAACATGTTTCTCTGCCAGGTTAGTTTTAACCCAGATCAGTTTCCCAATGCAGTTCACCACATGGCTACACAAATGCCTGGGTCAGCACAAGGGAGAGAACAAGCAGCTGGTAGCGGAGGGAGGGCAGCACTGCTGCTTCTTTTCACTGCCAGAACCAGCTTAAGATTTATGGTGTTCGGGGAAAATAACCACCTGATGCACTCCATACACTCACTGTCCATGTTTCTCTTAAGTAATTAATAGTCTAGATTTTAAGGGCTTTTTCTTACTTCATCTTAGTTTCTTTCAAAAGAATGAAAGCATCAATGCTTCTAGAAGAACTTAGTGAACGTAGTTCTTGAAGCAAGTGCCCAATCTTATTTTGACTAAGCCATCTGATAAGCTCATGAATGGCATGGATGGGGATGTTTAGTGCCATCCTTTTAGTAAAAACCAGATAAATAAAAATGCATAATTCAATGCCAATTACTAGCAAACAGTATTTGCTACAGTAAAATCTTGCTTATCTGTATTTATCCAAACTATATTAATCATACAGATTGCATGAATTGATAACTAAATACATTAAACCTAGAAAGGAGAAAAGCTTTCAGTATTTTTTGAAATTGTAAGTCGCTTAATTGCTTACCACAGCATAACATTTTAGTGTACCTATCATAGCATTTCTTTAAAAGTTAAATCCAGAGCGTCAGTGTCTAATAACATAAGGGAGTGATCACTAGTGGTGGATAAGGAAATTCTGTTTTCCCTAGTTATAGATGACCCTTCTACCCCTCCAACATTGTTGGGGAAAGCTGGGCTGAGGAAAAAAAAAAATTTACTCTGGCCTGAGAAAGGCAGAGCTTACCTATTCTCAACAAGCCAACTGCCTTGGAAAACCATCTCTCAACAAAAATGACGACAAAAAATAGAAACGTCCATTTCCAATCACTTATCTTATGAAAGAACAATGACAAGAAGTTAGTAGGAGTTCAACACGCTAACAAGAAAGAAAAAAAAAAAAGAATATCCACAAGCAAAGCCAAGAAAATTGAAGTGGTTTATTGTTTTAAGCTGGGAAAAGTCTCCTGTGTCATTAAATACAGGATGAAAAGATGTCTGGTGTGTAGACAGCTCAGAGAGTAGAAACCAAGAGACTGGGTTCTTATTCCTACTTCTTCTGCAAAGGCATGCCTTATGATCAATATACCTAATATGTTGAGATTTCACAGACTGTCATCATACTTGGGCTGACATCATACTGTCCAATAGCTCTTGGAGGTCCTCTCGCAACAAGTGCTACAGAAGTTCAATGGATCATCAAATACAAACATTAACAAACTAATAACTGCAATGTCAAAAAATAAAATATCTCAAACCATTCTTCATTTGCAAGTGCAGTCTGTTTCACATTGTGAAAACTGTAGGCTAAGGTTATAGAAAAATCTCTATTTCCAACATTAAACTTAATCTCACTCACCCTTAAGACACAAGTGAAGACACCACGTCACGTTGATCAACATTTTAACAACTTTGATAACATGGCAAAAGAATTCTAACAAAACCCACTACACGTAACAACTTTCACGGTCATCCATCACATAAGTCCTATTAAGAACTGAAAATCAAATTATTAATACAGAGATAATTTCCCAGTGATCATTTGCCTCCTGAGCAAAACGGTGCTGTGAGCAGTTTAAGCCAGGCTCCTATGCAAGAACCACAGAGAACAGTTGGGGAATTGCTTGGTGTAGGAATACGATGGAGGAAGTAAGGAAGCATGGGGCTGCCGAAGAAAATGGCACAAAGTTCCCACAGGACCCTGCCACACATAGCTTGGTCCTGTTCTACAACGGACTAGAAAGGCCTTCAAAGAGCCAGTGCTATGTCCCGATCATGAAGCCTACTCCCACGCCTCGTCTCTTCACACTGTGTCATCTCGCATGTCCCTTCTGGCCAAACATTTTAATAGGTGGCTTGTATGGGCAGAAGCACAAGCCACTGTTGGCTTTAATACCTCAAACCCCATCCATAGGATAGTGGTACAAAGTCCATCCATCAAAAGACTTCCATCTTGCCAGGCAATAATGACTTTCCCTAACTGTGAACATGGATTTAGGAACATTTTTGTTGTGTAACACGCTACGAATTCTATACTTGCAAACGTTTTATTCTGAAGCTGAGAGAAGGGCAGGCAAGTAAAGATACGAGTGTGTATCACGTGGAAGGTGTGTGATGAACTAAAGAAACACAGCTGAGCTTTAAAGAGAATCCATCCAACACGTCAAGGTTCTCTTGAAATGAGTGTAGATATCTTTAAATATTGGCCTACCCTAAGGCAAATGCAGCTAAAATAATGATTAAAATTCTTAAATAATCATTTCCTGGCAAAAATACTATGCTTACGTGTCCTCAAAACTATCTGCATGTGTGAAATCTATGGCCTTTGAAAACCTACTGCAGCTTACAGGGGCCAAAGTAATGAAAAACCAGGATGAAAATTAAAACATAGGTAATTAAAAATAAAAGCACAAAAAGTTTTCCACAAATTTCATGCTTTTTGAAACTGTTATCTTATGCTGGTTTAAACTATGCACATTTGAAAAAAATAATTTGAAACATACATCAAAGCCTGATGGATGCTGAAAATAATGTTTTAAATGAGCTTAGATACTGACTTACAAAGTAACTGTTATCGTGATCACAAGCAATGAGACTTCTGCTACTAAATTTCTACTAAGAAGCTACATCTGTTTGTGCTGCTTATAACCTGTATAGATTAAGAAAGCTCTAGTACTTAAAATAGATTACAAAAATGTTTACTGCACCTGTACAATACTATTCTGATACACTTTCATGAGTAACCAGCTGTTCACACAACAACAATATAGTTAAAACAGAACCAATGCTCTTCCCCTGCAACTGCTTTTTGATCACATCCCTATCCTTCAGGTCCGTAGCTTGGAAGCTTAAGGTATAAACCAAGTACAGGAGTTAAGCTTCCAAGACTTCAGGCCATACGACGAGATGGCCCCTAATTATTTCCACTTTTCCTATACAATATCAGCAAGACTTCTGTTTTAACCATGCACCTGAAAGTTTCTTTCTCCTACATCACTTTGTATCTTCAGTAATGTAACTTTGTTATCTTTTTTCGGCTTTCATGAGTGCAACCTCGCCACCTTTTAAACTCATTTGAAAGCTGATACTACAAAAATATTTTCTATAAATATATATAACCTAATATATATCGTATACTACAAAAATATTTTCCTCATTCATTGCTTTGATTATAGTTCTCTGCGTTCTTCCTGATGAACTGTATCATGAACTGCTTGCTCTCAATTTCAAGGCTGTGCATGGCCTATTCCAGGTCTACCTCTTAAATCTGAACCACTTCTCTACAGAGACACACAGTTGTCAAAATGTAAGGAAGAAAACAAAAGTCTTTGTCTGGCAGTTTATGCAGGAAACAAGCAATCTGTGAAAATCCTCAGGGTGACAACCTTCCTTTAAATGCATCCTCCAAGTCTGATTGCCTATGAATCATTCACCGATGCCGAGACAGCCAGGGTACTTGAACTTCTGCATGTTCTTTTGCTCATAGCATTCTCAAAGCTCCCTTCAGCCTTCCCAATACATTTCGTACATCGACATGCTGTCTTATCTTTACATTTAAATTAAAAAATTGTTTGTGCAGAAGCAATCTTTGCTTATGCATTTGTACTGTATGTAGTATAATGGTGCCCTGGCCTCTAGGCACAATTACAATATAAACAATAAAAACGAACTGTTCACCTAAGATTAAGTCTCCTGACAATGCTATTCATGAAGCTATAGCCTTCAAACAATGACAAAAAGCTGTTCTAGCATCATGCTCTATTATCAGTAACTCTCCAGGTACTGACACCACAAAGAAACTGATTCTTGGTTCGTCACCTACAGGAAACCTCAACTGTTCCCTATACATACCTGCGCCCACAGTACCACTAGAATTTTTACTGATAACCAGGGGAGACGCTGGATGACAAGAGACTTGCGCAGAGCTGTCCTACTGAAAAACCCTGTGCTCCCTTAACATAAACCTACTTCTGGGAAGAGTTGAGAATCCTTGGCTTCTCACAGAAGCAGATTCAAGGCAGTTTTCCATCTGTCTGCTTAAACTCATCAAATTTGCTTAAAAACATGGCCTTCAAGAAGGTAAAATACCAACCTACAGTATTCTCAAATATGGTATTGTTCTTTAATGGAGGCATCCATTGCTGAGGAATTATTCTGTTTTGGCTTTGCTGGTTTAACGCAGGGCTCTTTGTTTTATCATTACTTAGACTGCACTTAGATTGAACATTCAGTGGAACATTTCCTATAATGGGATAAAGCAGTTGAACAATTTGACTGGCTAATAGTGATTTAGACATGTGATTACAGTACAGAAAATGGTCTGACATATGCTCTTTTATCTGGTTTACATGAGGCACATTAATCCAGCTGGAAAGCACAGAAGAGAAAAGGAAGACAGGACCAAGCAGTCATATGAAAAAAACAGAAAATATTTTCACTTAGTTTATTTCTGCATTTGCTTAGCTAATTGTAACCTGTATTTTGTAAATAGCAAAACTGACAAAATAAAACCATTTTCTCCCCAAAATGGATGCACATAAAGACCAGTCTATATCTACTCTGTGAAAGTTAGAAAAATCACATCTACAAAATCTTAGTTAGAAGCATTTATGACTTATGCCATAAGGCCTTCACCATCGTTACAGGTTTTCCGTAAAGACAGAGAAAGACACCAGCCCCATGTAGCACCACACCAGACAGAAACAATCATAGTGTGAAGAAAAAAATATAGATACATTTTAATTTTTGTCTCAGCTAATTTCATTTCTGGCTCTTACTCAAAGCTTATAGTCATGCCAGCATAAGTACATATTTTTAAAGGAAAAATTTAATTTTCTCCTACAATGAGTCGACAATATTCCCATGACACCAAAAACCTAACTGAAAAAAAAAGGAATTACCTCTCTAGCACCTACTTTTCATCAAGAGCCTACAGGATATGCCAATTTTCACAAATAACACCATTTTGCTCTATGTGCCAACGGACATTTCAGTTGTATTTGCATTTTTCTTCTTAAGACTTCTTCTAAAACAAAATATTCAAAGGTTTCCTATACAAGGTTGGGATTCTACACATAGAAATAAAACCAAAGCGTGTAAAACTAAGAGTAAAGCGGATGAACCTAAGAACTTCACTGCATGTATATGTTTGCCAAGTAGTATTTCAACTATTGCTATATGAAAAATTGTATCAAGCGAATGCATAAGACAATTAAAACAGGGAGCTGCAAACAATGCATCTTCACCAAAACCAGGGGGTGAACGTTAAAATCTTTGAAGGGGAACTTTCATCAACAACAACAAAAAATCCGTATATCCCAAACGAATGGTAGTTCTGCCCTGTGATATTTATGTAACACGTATTTGTAAAACCAAAGTGTAATAGAGCAAAGCACAGCCTTTGCGCTTGTAGGTCCAGCCCAGCCAAATCCCTTGCTAGCGTTTTGGACTTCCACTGTGACATTACGGTTGGACTCGATGATCTCAGAAGATCTTTTACCAACCTACATAATTCTGATTCAGAAACCGACGGTGAGGTCTCGGGCGGGCGTTCAGCGAAGCGCCAGCAGCTCACCTGGGTTAAATACGCTCAAGGGGTGTCAAACTGAAAGCGTTCCCACAAAACAAAGGGAAACAAACTCTGAAACCCCGAGGCTCCAACAGACTCTACAGCGCAGAGGCTATTTCGCTAAGAATCATTACGTTTCTTCCCAAAACGTGCTCGCCCAGCGCTGCCCTGCCACCGGTGCCATCAGGTATGCCACGGCAAGAGCCGCCCTACCCAAAAATAACCCGCGTGGAGCGCAGCCAGCACGGCAGCGGCCCTTCCACGGAAGCGGCCACCAGGCCTCTCCGAGCCAAGCCCGGCTCGGCACCTCACGCCTATCGGCGGCGGAACGGCCATACCCGCCGGTTTGCCCCGGCTCTCTCAGCGGGGAAGCGGTCGTTGGCACGACGGGCTCCCCGCACCGGCGCTGCGGCGACTTGTGCGCGCCCGCCCGGGGCTGAGGGGAGAGGAGCGGCCCCTCAGGAGCGGCTCCCTCGGGGAACGGGCGGGGGAGGGGGCGGCGAGCCCGCTGGGGCTGTCGAACACCCGCGCCCCCGGCGGGGGGAGGCCGCCGTGAAGGGAAACCTGCGAGAGCCGAGGAAAGGCGCCCCCCGCCGCCCCCCTCCATGTGTTTGTTGTTTTCGCCGCTGTCCCGCCGGCGCGTCCCTCCGTGAGAGGCCGACGCCTGACAGCTCCCCCAGCCGCTGCCCACCTCCGAGCGCTCGGCAGGGCTGACGGCGAAGCAACTCCAGCCTCAACTTTGCGTGTGCGCGTCCGCACCCGCCTGCGTTGGAACGGGGC
>VZSC01003376.1:0-24468 GCA_013398225.1 Steatornis caripensis | reverse complement strand
AGGCGGGCAGCGCCGTGGGGCCCCTCGCCGCAGGCCCGCGCGCCCCTCCCTTTCGCCGTCCCTCCCTCCCGCCGCCTGGAGCTGCGAGGGGTGCAATTCAGCGCGCAGATGCTGAATCATGAAATGGGTCCTATGGCTAGGAAAGAAGTGAACCCTGCTGCCCTGCAGCGTGCGAGGGTGACTCATGTTTGCGGCGGGCGTGTTTGAGAACTTCGCCGGACTTACAGAAATGGTGGGGAGCGATACCTCCGCGGCTCCGCATACGTACGGCCGCGTCTTTGGGAGCCCTGCGCTACGTGTTTCTCCCTTGTCATTTGGGTTTCTGCTTTCTGTCTGAATCCCAGTTGATAAAAACGGCCTAGGGTAGCACACAGGTACGAGGAAGTGAGGGAAGGAGGAGCTAATGTTAGTCACTGCTTTCTGGACGTAAAAATAAACACAGAGCAATCCGGACCTTTACAGTGTTCTTCCTTCCCAAAATGTTCACTTGTCGGCTTCAGAAATGCCAAGTTAAAATGGCATGCTGTGGCGAATACGGCTTTTGCTGGCCTGTTTTCCTGGGAACCATTTCATGACAAAAAGCCTTCGTCGGTTCATTTCCTAGCTTGGTGGGTAATTAACTTAGACCTCTTGACATTTCCATATCTGTATGTGGAGGCAGAGGTAATACATTTCTCTCGGTCTATACACACATTCGTATGTATACGTACATACATAATTATATAAAGCCACCCCTTTTGCTCGGCCATGCAAGGACAACAGCTGGATTGTTGGTGTGACTTTCTTGGCCCTGTCACTGAGAACATACTCGTTTCTGCCAAATGAAAACAATACATCCTGGGCTAAATGTATTGCGAAGTCTGCAAATGACAGCGTAGGTATACCTGAAGTTCATACGACTTCAGGTAATGGGGACTCGATCTGTTTACATGTTGTCTAACAGAAGAGAGTGCCCTTGCCCTTGAATTTTGTTAACTCACGCAAGTTAGCATAGTTCAGCTGAAAACATTTAATGCTGTACAGGCCCAGGCTTGGGTGGAGTAGAGAGAAAAAAAAGCAGGGCGAGGGAGGGCAAGGGAAGTAAAAGGCCACAGCCTCTGCACGGTGGGATCGCTGGTGTGGCATTTGCTGGAGCTGCCAGGTTGCCATCTGGTCTGTGAAAAAAAATGGCCATCTCCCGAAACACTGACTGTGCATGTGCTGATCTACTGCGCATGCGCGATGGCTTGGGTGAGTCTAGGATGTGTCAGAGCTACTATGCATGTGCAAATTGATTTGAGCTGTGACACGTGAGCAGTCTGTGGGCTCAGAGCAACTGCTAGGTGTGTGGGGAATAACTGTCACATCCCACAGCAGAAATACGCTCAGTGAAATCACTAGATTCACTTGTCCACGGATGGTTCATCAGGTCCTCCCCTGTGAACACTGATCCCTTCAGATCACCTGTGAGCGCTTCAGCTTTTGTCTCTTACGCAAAAGCAGATTAACATTTTTTGTCCATTTTTTTATATTAACTATATTTATATGTAGCTATCACCATATAAAATCTGAGCGGAGGCAGGACCAAGTTAGCTCTGGTGTAGCACGGTCTAGGACAAGAGCGTGCTAAGGGACTTCTGCCTGTTAGTTATACTGCTGTGCCTTGTCTCGTTACGTGTCAGAACAAAGCTGGGCAGGTCTGGTCTGTGAGCTGCTGCAGCCACTGGCTTGGCAATCAAAGGTGTGAGGAGCCATGTGGGACCTTGTGAGCAGGAACCCAAAGCGGACATGAATTGTAGGAGACTGTGTGTTTGCTAGCATTATTTATCAGTCAGTGATGGCAAGGGGACAAGCCAGGATAAAGTGTGTCACCAAAGATAAATCCAGTGTAGGAGTGCTGTGTTGATTCAGGACGTTTGAACAGCTCTGTGAGGAACATTTTTATGTTTATACCTGCCCCTCACTAGCCACCTATTATAAATTATCTCTGTCTGGAAAACACACATTTTTACAGCAAAGATGTAATACTGAATGAACAGGACCTCTGCTTTAGTGAATGTTAATAGATCTTCCAGTTCATTGTAAACTAACTCAGGTGAACTGACACACCTGATTTTTTTTCCAGCTTTCAAAGGCAGGCAGCTTTAAAACCTTCAACTAGAATTTTACATTCTAAGCTTCCTTAAAATAAACATTTCAGTCTTTTGGAATTGTTGCTGAAGTACAAGTGAGACCCTTGCAGTACTAACTAAACAAGACATGCTAACGGTTTTAATTTCAAAACATCTGAAGTTGCCCCTATGTGCTTAATGACAAAGAGCGATATTTTCATGCACAATAATAGAACACGTTGAAGATGGGACGCTGTCTTAAATCACTAGTTAAGGAAAATGATCCTGTTATAGAAATAATTAAAGGAAAGTCACAACTGGTATATAAATACCGTTGTACCATTGTACAACTAAAGCGGTGTATGTAACAGAAATAATGAGAAAATTATTCCAGATTCTACCAAGAATGGGACCCAGATACTTTCTGTTTTATGACATTAGTTCAGAACTCTGCCAGTTTAATGATCGTTCACTACTCTACAGAAAACAAAAAGTTCAAATTTTGTTCCCTTTGCACATGCGTTTCCACCGCAGAAAAGATCACCAAGTTCAAAGGATCACAGAATGGTTTGGGGTGGGACCGTTAAAGGCCGTCTTGTCCAGCCCCCCGGCAGTGGGCAGGGACATCTTCAACGGCATCAGGTTGCTCAGCGCCCCATCCAGCCTGACCTGGAGTGTTTCCAGGGATGGGACATCTGCCACCTCTCCTGGCAACCTGCTCCAGTGTTTCGCCACCCTCAGCGTGAACAATTTCATCCTTATATGTAATCTAAATCTCTCGTCTTTCAGTTTAAAACAATTAGCCCTTGTCCTATCGCTACAGGCCCTGCTAAAAAGTCTGCCCTCGTCTTTCTTACAAGATTCCTGTGAGTACTGGAAGGATCTTTCTCTTCTCCAGGCTGAACAACCCCAACTCTCTCAGCCTTTCTTCACAGGAGAGTATTCCATCCCTCTCATCATTTTTGTAGCCCTCGTCTGGATCCGCTCCAACAGGTCCCTGTCTCTCCTGTGCTGGGGCCCCCAGACCTGAACACAGTACCACAGGGGGGTCTCACCACAGCGGAGTAGAGAAGCGCCTCCCTTGGCCTGCTGGCCACGCTGCTTGTGATGCAGCCCGGGATACAGTTATCACAACGGCTTCATTTAAGATACGTCAGCAACATGCTAGCATTTAAAATCTTCGGTATATTGAACCACTTTGTCTTTTAACCTGTGCTAAATTGGTAATTTACTGCAGTGAACTTCTGCTTACTTCAATATGCTGCTCTGAAAACTGGGGACGTTCTGGTGCTGGTGCACAAGCCATTTGGCTATCCTCGCTGCAAGGGTAGCAAACTGCAGGAAAAAGGTGCAGTGGGCAGCTGAGGGTAGCAACCACACCACTGCCCATGTTGCTTTTTTGCATCTGCTTTTGTATTCACCCAAGTAGTTCAGAAATAGCTGAATAACAACCCCAACATAATTTAAAAGAGTTCGAGACAAAGCCTAAATCGAGTGGCAAAATCAGTATTACACCTTACAAATTATGACTCCTAGTGTATTTGTACTAAACTTGGATGGCCTGAAAACATGGTAGCGTATGTTAATTGTCATACGCTAATGCATGCGTCGTAGAAGTCTAGTTCTAAACTTGAAATGTTTGTTTCTTCTTTTCATCAGTTTTGCTTACTTGTCATCTTGTGGATCTGTGTTACCTTAGGCAACAGCACAGCCTGGATACTGGGTACAACATACCCTTGAGCGCTGGTGACTTTCCCAGCAGTTTGGCGAGAAGCTTGTTGCCGCGGATGGTGGGGGATAAGCCTCACTTCTTGTCCCAAGCAGCATTCCCAGACAGCTGGAGAATTCCAGTTATCAGGTGCTCCGGAGCAATGGACAGATAGGGTGGAGGTCCAGTCCCCCTAAAATCCATCCTGCTGCTCTCTCTCTGGAGGCAGCATAGTTCTCAGTCTATGAGGAAAACCACTTTGTTCTAGTTCTTGTTTTCTCACCCGCACTGTGAAATACCCTGACTTACATTCCACAATAGCTACCCCCCACACTAACTAATCTAGAGTTTGTATGAACATGGGCTAATAGAGTCTAGGCTCCTCATCCCCTGCCTGCTTTAACTTGATTAGTTTAGTATGTGTTAAAGGCAACCTTGCCCACGCTGTGATGTATGTGCTAACCTCACACCTTTACACCTTAGTCTCGCCAAAGCCTAAGGCCTTTTCATCATATTAAGCTACTTTGACTGGGCTAATGTGACTGAGAAACACACCTTTTTTATCCATTAAGAGAGGGCCAAAAATGTTAAGTGCTCAAGATGCAAGCCCCTAGGGCTTGTCTATATATCGAGTTATTACACGTGGAGGCTTTTATCTTCGTAAGAAAATGTTCTTTTCGTGCACGCCAAAGTGTGAATTTAAAGCTAGTGGTTACAGTATAACCCTCCTGCAGACTCATTCATTCTGGCATCTTCTGGCTTTTTTTTCAGCTTAACTTCTTTAATTCATTTAAATGAAATCAAAGAAGGTACTCGTATTGGAGTGAGTTTGTCCACATGAGGAATTACGCTTGCCTGACTCTGGTAGTATTAATAGTAATATCTTCCTATGTGGCGAAACTTTGTCTGTTAGGAATGTTAATTTTGCACATGTTTGCACTTACGAAGAGCATCACTCATTTACATTTTAATCTTCCTGTTTTGACAAGTGGTAGCTGATGCACTATACTGAAATGCATTAAGTTATTCCATACCAACGCCACGATCCTGGGGATGCTGAATTAGGCAGATAAGTAACTAAATGCATAAATAATTTCACTGAAGACAACTGCCTCCTGAATAAAGTTTGTTCTGTGTTTAAGCATTTGCAGAAATGCTCAAATCCTCCCTAAACTAGCAATTTATATAGTTTGTTCTTATAAGGAACAAGGAACTGTGCCATGTTGTATTTTGTTAGCATCCATGTGAAGCATCCACAAATTACTTGAGAACTTCAGCTCCATCCTTTGTGGCTTGCCTAATTCGTTGCAATTCATGTCTTGTTTACAACTTGATGAAAGTGTAATTTTATAAACTTTAATATTCTGAGTTTTAGTTTTGACATATATGTGGAGGTGGGCAGTGGAGAAATGACCTTTTATGACATATTATTAGTTGCGTGATTTTTTTATCCAAAAAGGTAGAATACTAATAGTTTGAGTAAAATCAAATGACTGTCTGAAACCAGTACATGCTAAATGCTGGCTGCGCTGCAGAGATACACAAGCCAGGAAAAAACCCAGAGCCAGTAGCAAGCACACAGGGCAGTAGCTGGCTGCTTTGTGTGCACCTCTAGGGACAGACAAAAGACTGATGTGAAGTTAGGACTTTATCATGCAGAAAGTTAAATAAATGTCTGAGCAGTGTTTGCTGTTTTCAGGAGTGGTGCATTACACTCTGATTATTTAACAGAAATAATACAAACCTGGCCATGAAACAGGGGAAAGGATTTGTTTGTGTGCGTTCAATCATACATTTTTTTGTGTAGGACTATGTTTTTATTCTGTGTTTCGTACAGCACCTAGTGCCTGGATCCTTATATGAGATCTTGGGTGCTACGATAATAGAGATTTAGAAACTATTAGTAGAAATAACCTTGCCATATATTGCCAGTTTTGCGAGGAAATAATTTCTGTCCCAGGCAGGATGGTCTCACTTTTAAAGGAGTTATAATGTGGGAGAGGCAGGTGCTTGGGTTGTAGTCAGGTAAACACTAGGAGCCCAATACTGCGTGCAGCTGTTTACTGCAATAAAACTGTGTGTCTGAGTAGGAAGGGCAGAATTTGGCCTTTGGTTTTCTGAAGTTAATTGCAGACAATTAATGGGGACGTGTCACCTACATGAGGTCCAGCCAGAATTTAGTCCTTTACTTCTTTAATAACTATTGTTTTACACCAATTAGCTACATACCCATATGGAAACAATAGTAGAGCCTCCACGGTCAAGACTATACCGAGATTCTAAATTGCACATATAATAAAGGCTGTGCATGTGTTTTCTGGCTGAGAACAATGTTAGATTTCAGCCTCAAGCAAAAATTTTCTCCCAGCCATAGCCCCTCAACTAAAATACACTTTTTAATGAAAGTCCTGACACCACCTTAATTACAGGGCAGCAAACATTACCATCGTAATCCCATTTCATCCTTAGGCAAGGAGAGCATCCCTGGGGGCCTGGCTGCCTTTCCTTGCTAGTGACTCCAAACGGCCTTTTTCCCAATGCATTTTTTTATTTAACCTCTACTGCTCTGCCCAAGGGAAGATGCATGGGGAGCTGCTGGTGCTCATCTCACGCCCACTCCTTGCGGCCCTCCTGGCACTGCCTGCAGCCCTGGGCCGGGATCGAAGAGCCCCCGGGGATGCCCAGCCTGCAGCCAGCTCTTTGGCATCCCCACAGCCCCTCCGCCCATCTCCCACGGGAGCCCGGCAGGAGCGAAAAGTTCAGGTTCGGCCCCTTTGTGCCCGATGGGTTTCACCCTGACTTTTTCCCAGCAGCCCCCAAGCTGGCTGCTTGTATGTCCCAGTGCCCAGACAATCCCCTTTTTTGCCACACTTCAGCAAAGTCCTTGCTGTGGATCCAGTAATGCAGGGGAGCAGCTCTCCCAGTGGCAGTCCTAATCCAGGTGGGTGAGGATAGAGCTGTTTGAAAAGAAGGGCTGTGGGCACGCTTGAGCAGCCTGCAGCGTGCCCCGCAGTAACGTGTTCATCTGAAGCAGCCTTGCGGCGTCTCCAGGCTTTGGCAGTGTTTGCATGGGTAAGTAAGTGAAATGTGAATAGTTTCTCACTACCATATTGATTCAGTGAGTAGATTTTGTGTGTGGACTGCGATATTGACAGGACAAATTTGCAAGGCTGTTTGAAGCTGAGATCTTTTCTTACCAGAAATATGGGGAGATGTATATGAATGTATATAAACACAAGGGTATATTTGTAGTTCTTCCATTTTTGTCCCGCCTTCTTAAATCAAAGTAATAAATCTGTGTGATCAGAAGAGCTAGAATAATCAGTCTCTCCTTACATAATTGATCTGAAAATCCTAATTAAGCCTAGAGAGGAATTAAACATAAGGTTTCTTGTTCTCTCTACAACATTGTCAAGTACAGTGCAGTCTTATATTATGGAACTCTTACAATTCTTACGTACAGAGTAAAGTCATGCAGCTGAGATACTTTCCCTGAAAACAAGCAAAAGCCCTGTATCTGCTGGGAGGACATTTCTGTTATCTTGTTCCCTTCTATTTAGGTTCTCATGTGGTGTTAATCACCATGGTATCTTACAGCTTTATAAAAATATAGTGCACCATATGTGATAAACCATTAATATTAAGAATGAGATGCTGGATAAAAATATTCTTCACAAATCTAAAGCAGAACACGTGCAGTAACAGACATACCCAGACAAGCAGGTTGAGTAAAAGGAGCATGTGTGTGAATACAAGAGATTAGGTCAAAATCATTCCTTAGGTGATAGTATTGCATCCAGTCGCTGTGCGTGAGTGTGAATGGCATACTCACTCCTTTCCTAACCTGTGCTGCGGCACGCTGAAGCAGAGGGTCTCCGTGCAAGCCATAGCCCGTTCCCTCCTCTGCAGTGCTCAAGAGTCCCTGCTTTGCAGTGGTCAAGGTCATCAGTCAAATGAAGAGAATTTGCCTCTAAATGCAAAGTAAGCTTGTGCATTTATTGTGAAATAAGTGCACACATAGTTACAATCCGAACATAAAGCAAAATGAGGGACTGTGCTTCCATTGGAAAGAATGCACAAGAGTGGTCATAAGTTACCCCCAGTTGGTAATCTAAGTTACATATTTTCTCATGTTTTTCATTTCCCACTTAGTTTCAGCCAGATCTGTTTTCTATTTATATTGTGTCAACACATAAATAATTTTCTCTCTTGTATCCCTCACTACTAAATTCTTTTTCTTGATGGAATAGCAAAAGTAATTATATTTATAAATGGAATGCCTGTTTTGCCTAAGAACCACATATAATTCCCTTGTCTAAGAGGGATTTTTATAATTCCTCCAAAAATGTCTTGGCAAGGATCAACCCACCAGTTGGTAGCGTGGATCCAGCCTTTAGGGAGAGAACTCAGGATTCTGATCCCTTCGGCCAATAGGCAGGAGGGCACCACAGAAAAAATGCTCTAGTTTTGTTTGAGAGAATGGTGCTGATGTTAAATATGTGCAGTTATTAAGCACCCCAGAAAGCGAATTCTCTGAGAGTTGCTTCCCACCTGTGGATTTTGCTATTCAGCACAGAATTATTTTGGCAGCTGGAGCATTCTTCATTGTGGACGGCTGTGGGAAGATATTAATCCTGCTCTTCAAGTAAGATATACTCACTGATCTAATAAACCTGTTCCACCTCTACTGTATCATATTGTGAAAGGAAATCAAACAAATCCCCAGTGAAAGGATGGGTATTCTCGAGTCCTTCTTATCCCCTTTCTATCTTCTTTTTCAGCTGCTTTCCACAGGCAAGTTCAGATGTCCCTCGCTCAATAGGAGTAGAGCAGAGGGAGATCTGTTGTGAGCTCTGCGTTAAGGGAAGTTCAGTTTTTCATCTCTGGGCACTCCTTGAGAAAACATCAATCAAAATCATTGTATGGGGATGGTGGATCCTAGCCATGAGCAGTTCACAGCTTGCTCGCTGGATGAAACAGCGACAGCCCTCCTGGAGCTGATCTGCGTTACAGGAGGAGAAAATCACGGTTTTCTGACTGGGTTGTGCTGTCTGTATGCGCATGTGTATTCTTTTCTTTTATTATAGTTTCCCTAACACTTGATTTGATTAAAGGTTGTTCCAGGGTACCTACAAAGCAGCGAGGTGTTCTATTCCTACAGACATGGCAAGATTAAGGAAGGTTGTACCGGAGCATTCAAAACCCATGTCCCGTGTGGTTTGGGAGCTGCAAATGAAGCAAATATGTGGAAGAAACATGTCTCATGTCAGACAAGAGGTCCTTGGCCTTCATGAAAAGAGTGCCTGAACCTCCAGAGTCTGACAGGGTGATACAGGACTCTGTCATGTGGGTCACGTTTCCAGGGGTACCAGTTCCTCAGCTGCTGGAGCTTCCGTTACCCAGATTTCACTGAAAATGTAGAATGATCAGCAGCAGCAAACACATCCTGCTCCTGAAGCTCAGCAGCTCCCAGTCTGGTATCTTTAACATAAATCAGTTTAAACTAACAGGGAAGTTTAATAGCGCCACATCAGTGACTCAGCAACTAGCAGACACTTGCATCTGCCGTCTGTGCAGGAAGGGGTTCTCCACTAGAAAGGCAGGATGGCACATCTTCAGCCACCGCAATGAAATCCGTAGGGGCAGTGAGCGTGAGTCCCAGGGGTGCCTGCGCTGCAGCGGCCTAGTTTATGCAGATGCTTTGAGCAGGCTAGCTCATCTAACAGTGTCGTTCCAGCAGCGTCAGCTACAGAATCCGTCAAACTGGGAGTGCTCCTGGGTGGTTAGCCGCGGCACTCCATGGCTCTTCTGCTGTCCCCTTAGTAATTCTGACTTAGTGCCTTTAAAGCTCTGGCTGCAGCCTCTGAAGAACAGAGAAACCCAAGTCCAGCTCCCACTTCACTGTACATTTAATCAGAGGCCTCTAAGAAGTTTTAGACTGCAGTCTTTCCTTTTCCCTTACTAAGGGTTCATGTTTATTTAACTATATGAGCAGTTTTCCTTTATCTCAGTGATTCATACACACAGTACGAATTTGGTCTGTTCCCTCAGCTTCTGCATGCAGCTGGTTTGACTGATGTAACATTGCTGATTTACCGGTATAATTTAGCTTGTCTGAAAAGAAGGAAGATTGATGTTGGGTGAAATAAAATTCTGAGATGCCTATGGAGTTTTGTTGCCCTAGATTTTTGGACTGCTAGTTATTTAAAAAAGTAGGCAGAACTCTGACTTTAAATTTTCAGGAATGCCTACATTATGTCAGTGTGGCTAATTCTTTGAGTCAAGTCATTGTGGTTAGCCAATCTTGTTTTCTGTCTCTGTGGTAAGATTTTAAATCCAGAAGGCTAACCTCAGTGCTCCCCCAAGACAGCAGGCAGAGATGACAATGCATTTCCTGCTTTGACCTCTGTAGTAGAGTTCTGTAGAAAGATGTGATCTACCAGATTAGACTGAAAGCCGGATCACCTGCATGAGAATGAAAGGGTCAAACCCTGTTCCTATGGCGGTATGTGGAACAAAAATATACTGAAGCATATTTTTAAACCTATTTTTTCTTTAAAATTTGTTTTTCTACTAAATTCAGCCTATGAGCTGGAAAATTCTCTCATGCTTGTGAGTTACACATGGTTATGTATCACGTCAGAGCATCTTGAGGTTATTTGGATTTCTGAATTCTGCATTTCTGTACTGCAAGATTGTGCATATCTACCTGTCTGGAGTTTCCGGAGTTTCTAACCTTTTGGGGGCGATAATTATAATGTTCTGATTCCTTTACATAACTCGGGCTAAATGTCATTTCTTTGGGGAAAATTCACTGTTCAATATATACTTTCGATACAGGGAGGGGAGGAGCAAGGTTTAAGGGAGATCCTCCCCTGCATTAACTTCTGCCTTCGTCCCCTTTCCTAGTGCTGATACTAGTTCAGAGCGCAGAGTCACAGCTTCATGTGAGCAGTGCCGATACTGTTGGCTGTAAGGGTGGGCAAAAGCATGCCTTGCAGAGGGCCTGGACAGCCCTGCTGCCTTTGCACTGAGCACGGAGCCTGGGCTCAGTGATGCGGCATGAGAAGCAGGTCTGCTGCTGCTGGGACAGCCTGGCTGGCTCGCTGCTGCTGTGACAAGGGCCACGTTGCAGACCCTCAGCACCTCCTCTCGGTTCACGCGGGGGTTGTGTCTCTCCTTCCAATTAGCAGCATAATCATCCACGAACATGAGCTAAGGAACTCGGTCCCACCCAGATGGGACTAGAGCCCATTTAATGAGTGGAAGATATATAATATCAGCATTACATCATTTAAAAGACTTTGGCTTGTCACCATGAAATTCACTTGTGCGCTCTGCTTGTACCACTGGAGCTGTGCAAAGCAGCTGAAGAACACTGGCTGTTTGGATCAGGCTTAACTCCTACTTCAAATCACAGGATTATCACGATAGAGCGGGAGTATTCATTGTGCCTCCTAACTGGCCACTGTGCAGCCCTGGCATTTTCGGATCAGTGACGGATCAGACCAATGAAAGCAGGCGGGTGACCAGGAAACCTACCGAGGACAACCCTTTGCATCTGATTCAATATATACATTTCCCTCTAATGAGAATTTCAAACAGTGAAAACTTGGTTTGAAAACTAACTCTGGTAGTGGAGGGACAGCTGGCCACTTTGTCACCGCTGCCACTTTGGCGTTACTTAAGACTGACCTGAATTCTTGATCTGGCCAGTCTGTTGATCTATAATCATAGTGATCTATTAATTACTTGGCTTAATTACAGCTAATTTATTCTAGTGAAAGGTTTAACTACATGTATATTTTTAAGTTTTTGTGTTAGTCTTCATTAAGATAATTTTGAGGCATAAAAGATGCAGCAAGCAATGCCTTGATGATAACCATTTCACGAAGAATGTGGAGCTTTACTGGTAAATCCTCAATATGTTGTTCTTCATTCAGGCAGTAAATATCATAGCCGTGAGAAACATCCTGTATTCTTCACACACACAACAGGGGACTGGAATACCTCTCAATACCATTTCAGCCATGCACTTACGACCCGTACTTCCATAATTCCTCTTTGCTGTGGTACAAGCACCAGGTGTACTACCATCGGTACACCTACCTTTTCACGTTATCTCTGATAGAAAGATGCTGTTAGCAAATGGCGTCAGGTATTAATGCAGAAGTGACCTTTTAACGTCATGTACAGATACACAAAGAAAGAACTGCCACTGAAAACTTCTGATTAAAGATAAAAGTAGACAGCCTGTAAAAACATCAAGATAAAAAGTAAATCCATTTGCCCTGAGTTTCCCCTGCTATCCCACCTCCTACTCCAAACTGATGTTGTCAGCACTCATGATTTTATCGCAAGTCTTGTGATGTTTGATGTTTCACTTACACTCCAGCTATAGAGTTGTGTAATGAGGGTAGAAACTCAGCTTTCCTCTAATTTAAAGTAAGTTTCTAGTCCTAATGGTTAGAGTATAAAGCTTGCAAATATGACCCAGGTGCACTCTAATGGCTCAAAAACCAGAAAGCAAAGTAAAAGAGCTCACCGTTTATCATTTTACAGCAGACAGGCTTATGATTTTGAGGGTCAGACTGTAGTTCTTGAACATTTGGAGGTGGCAGTAGTGCCTTGAAAAGAAAAAGTGCCTGAACAAGTATGTTTATATAGTTAAAATATTATATATTTTAAAATACAACAATACGTTGCATTTTCCAGGGAAGCACAGTAGTCATTATACCAACAGCAATAATTCTTTTCTCAGACATGCACATTTTCCTATTATTTACTTTGTTACGCAGCATCTCGGGGTTCAGCCCCAGTCTGACTGGGCTGGAGGGGATCATACTGATACATAACCATAGTGCTTGATGTTGGAGGGCTCGTACTGCTTGCTTGTACTGACATAGAGGAACAGTTTCGCAAAGCTCCTTAGTGCCCTGGCGCGTCTGCGCTTAACACCTGTGAACCCAGGAATGTTCTGACCTCCAGTCTCGGAAGGTGATCTGCCTTTCGTAAAGGTCCAGCAAGAAACTAGGAATACCCCACCCCTGCCAATCCAGCAACAAAGGGGCGAACCAACCAAGCAAGTGTAAATATGTAAGTACAGTAACATTGAAAACGGTTGGGTTGGCTTAAGAAGCCCAAAATGTACCAAGTGCGGGTTGTGAAGTACAGACCAAAAATACTCAGCTATTGGTTTTGGAAAACCAAGCTCCCAGCAGCAACAACTCAGATTTGAAGGAGGCACAATATTTAAATGGAATTCCAAATTATCAAAGGCTCAACAGTATATCACTAAAAATGTGAATTATACCTAGAACTGAAAAGAGGTAGCCAAAGCAGCGAGCGGAGCCTGAGTGTTTTACGGGCACATTGGTCTGAACTTCTCTGCAGCCCACAGACTGCTGGTCCCCAAGGTCCCTCTCTGCTCGCCCTAAATTATTGTGTAATCCAGTCTGGAGGTGACGAAATTACAGAAAATTGTGGCAAAGTCTAATTGCGAAGAAGAGGTGGAGGTCTCTGAGACCCAACTTCTACATGAGCAAACAGAATCCATAGGGATGTTGTGTTTCGCAAATATGAACATATGTGACAAACTAAAATTTGATAATATTTTAAAATAAGTAGTACTTGAAACTGAACTAAAGAAGCTCAATTGGTCCTGTGCAGAGTCTGTTATTAATTTTGACCGTGAATTCAGCAGTAATTTCCATGTCATAATTTCCATGAGACTGCCACGTTGCTTCTAAACTGCTTCGCTTGTAGAAAGCTGAAGAAACCATTATTGAATCTTGATCACTTTGCTGAGTGCTTCAAAGGGCACGTACACTCCTGTGCATCACGACCCACTTTATTTAAGGCTACGGACTTATACTTTTTATCTCTATACTAAAGCACTGTGGAAAATCTGTGTCTTACAAGAGGTATATTCTTCAGCCTTAGGAACATCTAAATAACTTGGAAAAGGAAATGGAAAATTCATCTCCAGGATATGCAAAACATTGGAAGGGACTGCACCTTTCTTGTGTTAGTTTCTGTGAAGAGGAACTGCACTTTCTCCTCATGTTCCCTCTCTTTCTTTGTAATCCTTTCCATCTTCTTTCTAGCTCTCTTATATCTAATTATTTTCAAACATACCTAAATCATCATCCCTGTACTGAAATGAACTGTCCCTTATTCTCAGCTATGCAGGCCTCTGCCGCTGTGATACCAAAGGCAGGCATATTGCTAAAATCTAAAATGAGTAAGGTTTAAAAGACTGTCCCACCTATTGTTGTTCGTGCTTCCACTGCAGTCTGTAGCAGGACTTCTGTTGCTCTGGCGGGACAATTTAATGCTAGTTGTGGTTGTTTTTTAAATCGGGGAAAGCGTATAAACTCCTCGCAGTACAGCTCTGTGTAGATAAAGCTGCATTCAAGCCACTGATTTGACTTTGGAACTCCACAATATCTGAATTAAAATGCTAGCGTTGCCGTCCTGTGAGTCTGCCTCCTTCTCTGCCTCACTAAGCATTAATTACTGTGGTCTTCACGCTCTGTTCTGCCCTTTTCTTCTCTTTCCTCCTCCCCACTCCCCACTGTCACTCCCAATGGCTGAGGAGTCTTCCCAGTAAAGCAATCCAGTCATCTCCCGATACAGGGCCATCAGCCAATGCATTCTGGGCCTAAATTCATCTCATAAATATTGGTACAGGCGTAAATAAATGCACTCCCTCAGTTAATGTACTACATTTCAATGGAATTACATGGGGGATTAATTTTCCTCTGTCTGCAGTCTGGAAAACAATCAAATAGGGAAATGCTTAGAATCTATGGCTTGGCTTTCCAAACTGGTTGAAAGATGGGTTCTCGCAAGTTGCCCATTAATGCAGACTGTAGCAAGACAGTCCTGATGTGCATGTCTTTTCTATACAAACACTTAACCTGTTAGGCCTTACTGACAAAGACAAAAGCACCTCTAGCTGGCAGCTCCATTGAAAGTCAGCCCGTAGACCTGTACGGTTATTTGTTACATGTAACGGCATGTATTTTAGTATGTGTGTGTGATTTCTGCTACATGTGATGACACCTATTTTTCTATGTTCATCTCTTTGGATAATAACAAGAGTTATCATTTATGTAGCACTTTACAAAGAAGAGTACCAGCCGCAGCTGCAAGCATTAATCTGACGAGGTCCAGCGGACTGTATACGGTCGGTCTGACGTGGGCTGGCATATGTAGCATTTTGTTAACTCCGTGTGCTGTGTGACTTGCTCTAGTACCTAAGCGAAAAGCCAAATATCAGGATATTCTAGTACAACTGGATGGGAAGACGGGCAAATAAGGAACTCGTGATCAACTTTCCAGCTAAAACTTCATTCCCTTTTCTTTTTTTGATTCTATTCATTCATTCATTCATCTCCCATCCTTTCCATCTGCATATTATATACTGTTCTCTTTCTTTACCACCTTTTTCCCCATTGCTCTGTGCCTTTTCCTTCCCAGATGAAACATCCCTCTTGTTCCCATTCATTGCCCTTAGTAGGCTCTCTCCATATAGTTCATAATTTCTCTCCTTCACTTCCTCCACTCATCCCGACATCTTGGGCAGGAGTGATTGAAGCAATGGTTTCTGAAAGAGCAAACCATTCTCTAGAGTAATCCTTCTCTCTCTAGGGAAACACTACAGATCATTGTGTTTCTCTCTCTGTTAATGGAGAAACAGAAAACGTGTGAAGTCAGTTGATAACATAGCAAATGTGCAGATGAAAGTCCTTTTGCTGCAAGAGGTATCATAAATATAAGGTACCAACTGGTATTTGATCCGAGCAAAGGCTTCCTTGACTCTCAGTATTCACATTCCATGTCTGTCTATAACTGATGTCTGTAGGAACGCACCGGAAGTCCAGATCTGTGCGTTAATTAAATGAATGGGGGTTTAATGTGGAAAAGGCAGGAAATTTTTTTTTTCTCTTTTCCAGAATGGGCAGCGTACAAATTCCAATAATCTGCATGCTGATTGTTACCACGATAAAACGGAATCTGTCCAAGAGCCTTTTGCTGACTTTTCATGGATCATTTAGGTCTGTTCTCACAGTGAAAAGTGTTTGAACTGTAGCATGACAATTTCAAATTATTTTCTAACTGCTCTCTGAAAATAGAAGAAAAATAAGAATACAATAGTCGAGACCCCTTATAAAATCTTCCTAGAGGAGTCCAAGGATACTCACCATTGGTCTCAATGGAGCTTTCACACATCCCTGAAAGGAATTCATTAAGCTGGAAAAGCTGGCTAGAAACCAGTCTTCCTATAATGTCTTCCATAATTTGCTTCAAGGGACACATTTGTAGTCACTCAGCCTTTTTTATGGATCTTGTGCAAGATGAAGGGCTGGGTCACAATTGTAAGACTTTAATGAATAGATGTTTGTTGCCTGCCCCAACCCAAATAATTTTTCAAGCATCCCAGCACAGGGCAGTCTTTTCAGTACGGACTTTCCCAAGGATATGCAACAGGATGATAGCTGCAACCTCTGGAATCGCAATGATACAGTGACCATTTTTTGTTGCGGGTGCTCCTTCTTCCATGCTGACCCATTCAGATGCAGAAAGAAAACCTCCAGCAACTGCAGTTTCTACTCCTGATTTTTTTCAAGGACTTAGAAGATGTCAGCTTTTTCTTTTTATTCATATTAAGTATGAATAAAAGGCTTGTATGGAGACAGATTACCATAGAAAGGGTCCTCCGATTAACAAAACGTCGCTAAAACTTTGAATATCTATCAGACGCGGCCAGATCTCAGGATAACGTACTGCTTTTCAAAATAGCCCTAAGATCTTCCTCACAAAGTCTACTTAATTTATGAGAAATGTCTGTCGTTCTCATTCCACCAAATGCTGCCATTGGATTATAATGGTTAGAGAGCAAGGGAACAACAACAACAGAAAAAGAGATGGTTTTTGGTTGTGAAGCTCGTGGGAGTTTTAGAATAGGGAAGCAGATTTGGCTGCTGACCTTTGATTAACAAATACAAATATGGTCAGAAACTTTTTATTTGAAGGTAGCCCAAATTAAGAACTAGCTCCCTTCCTAATCCTGATCTTTCTGAGAAAACTGAGCACATCAGCACTGGACTTCTTTGCTGGACATTTTCCACCTGGTCACAAGCATTGGAAGTTACGTCTTAGCGCGGTAAGCCAAGTAGGTGTCACACGAACAAGCACTGAATGCATTTATGTATTGCAAGAGGAACAGCCTTGAGTCACTATATCGATATACAGAGGATCAGATAGTAAATTTTTTATTAGCAGCCAGGAATTTATTTTGAAAATGATTCTTTTTCTTTTGACATCCCCACATATGGGCTGAAGGATGCTGGTACAGCTCTCTTTCTATCAAAATAGTAAATAATGTGTGACTGTGTTCTGGAAAAGTGTTACCTTTTGTAACAGATTTATAATTTTTTAATGTCAGACCACCACAAAGCTGTCAAGTAATAGCTGCTGGCCAAAATTACGTTAGGGAAGTGCACGTTATACTCCATTTCCCTCAAGGAAGGGGAGGTAAACACAGGCAATCTGGACTGGGAGGGCCAGAGCAGAGGTAAGGAGGCGGCCAGCTCGCCAGCGGCTTGGCTTTTACTGTACTCTTCCTAGGGTCTCTGCTGGATTGATCCATGGCAGTTTCAAAGAGAGATAACGGGGCCTTTCCTGAAATGATCAGACACCTTTGTTTTCATGCCTGAATCCATATTTGAGAAAAATTTCTCTGTTGTTCAGGAGAGGTAGCTGGTCCTCGGCTTGCCAGGGCTGCTCTGTTAGGCTCTGTGCAGACAGACACGAGCTTCTTCTGCCCATGCCTCCTCAGAAAGCATATTAGCTTGGGCACTGAGCCATGCTAATGTAGCTCTGTGGCTCCTAGGCAGGGGCTGGCACAAGTCTGGTTGGCTTGGAGTACGGGCAGGGTGAGCTCACATCTGTCTGCACCTGTCTGTGCTGACCGAGTTAAAAATCGGGGTGGAAAAAGAAGCAGGAGAAAAGCTAAACGAGTGCCTCTGAATCCACGTTGCGTTAGCAGCCAGGGTGCTCGAAGTCGGGGGGATGCTGGGGTGGGTGCAGCCACACACGCGGCAGGAGCTGTTGGGCTGGATCTTGCCTCTGCAAGAGAGAGAGAGAGACGGAGGCTCCGGAGCCTCCTTGTTCCACATTGCCCGCAGGAACTCAGCAGGAACAACAGCTCTTGCTGAGTTTCTGCGGGCGGCCCATATACCCATTTCTTCCCAAAATGGCAATACAAAAGTCACAATACAAAATGCCAGAGAAGGGATATTGTATTCTGCTGAATACCAGCTACTCCGAGGAATGGGCAACGCGGTGTGATTGTTGCATCCTGAAGAAGAGACTGAGACAGCATCCAGAAAGGGGGAAACGATATTTATGGTGAATTAACACTGCTGACAGACATCCCTGGTGCACGGGGCTGGTGGATGCTGTTCCTTCAGTCTGCAGGGAAAAGCAGTGCACTGTAAAGCTCAGTGGCATTTTGAAATACTTGTAAAATCTGTGCGGCACAACCTGAAACTATTATTACCCAGTTAGTCACGGTGCTGCTAATTGCAACAGTCACCGTACACCAGGGAAGTTGGGTCAAGGAACTGAGCTCGGGAAAAAAGACCACCTAATTTAGGGCCCCATTGCTCATTGCAAGCGCTGAAATTACAGGACTGACTCCAGCAGGACAAGCCTGGTCACTTAGATCAGACATTTAGGCTTCATATGAAGGGAGTGAGTCAAAAAGCCAGTCTGCTTTCCTAGGTGAGGGAAGGGTTGGTGGGATGTAGCCAGTGCTAAATGTGTCCAAATTGCTATGAAAAAGATGGGGAGAGATTTCACCTTAATCGCTGTGTTTCTGTTAGCATTTGTCGGCATCTTCTGATTGTGCCCTTCCAGCTATCTTTCAAGTGATTTGTAGGATTTGGCCTAAAATCTAGGTTGCAGAAGAGCCTAGGTGGGAGCCCAACCAGGCTTTCAAGCTGAGCAGAAGGGCTCCTCGGGGATCAGGCAATGGTGGTGGTTATCACCAGTTAGGCAGTGCTCCCTTTGGCACCTCTGGAACTAAGGTGCCTAAATTCTGCCTAAATCCAGAGGTTAGGGAGCCGGGATAACAGTCTGAGTACCCTTCTAAAAAAGCAACCAGTACAGAAATTGCGTCTCCTGCTCATAGACAGCCTGCATTGTTTGGTTCAGTGGCAGAAGGAAGCGAGGTCAGGTGCTTCTTTTGTGCTCAGTGAAATGATACCTGTGTGCCCAAGAAGCTGGAAGGGATATCTGAGGTCACCGAGTTCAGTCCTTCACTACTGCAGACAAACATGATCTAATCCCTTTCATTACAGGAGCAAACTCCCATTCTAAAATTAGTTAGTTCTGCTTGTCTTCCCTTTTTTCTCCACTTGATTTGCTCTCCTGTCCTCCTGTGGTAAAGTTGTGCCCGACCTTATTTTTGATTTTTGAGCCTGTGTTTATTCCAGGCTAGTTTTACCTATTATACTCTTATGTCTAGCCCTTGCCTCTGTGTTTTTTCTATTTCTGCTGAGTGCAAATGGGAGATGAAACCCACAACGAGAGCTCAGTATCACTGTATTTGTGCATATTAACTACTCAGCCCACTAGTACTTGATTAGGAAATTTTGAGATGCAGGCGAATGGTAATTACATCGGTCACAATACATTTAACTGAACATCTGAAGTAGCCATTATAAAGAAACCCCTTCTAGAACAAGAAGAACTTTTATTTTATTAATTTGTAATTCAGTCATGTGGTTCTTGAAGATACTTCTAGCTGAATTATAAAGTAGCTTATTTCACTTAGTGTCACTTCATGTTTTACCAGTTGGAAGATCCGCAAAGCATTTCACGAGGCAGAGGGAAGTCCCCTGGAACCCTCCGATTGCATCTGAAAAACTTGGGCTCCTTTGCTCTCCCTTAGTTTTAGCACATTCCAGCTACCAGTGACGTCCCAGTCAGCCAGAGCCCCCACCAGCAACCTGGCACCTCTTTGCTCTTCATCTCTGTCACATCAGACTTGAGACGTGATTTGAAGCCAGTTTTGTAGTGGAGGTAGAACGGAAAAGCATAGGCCTGGGAGCAAAATGATGAGGGTAGAAAAATGCTCGCTAACTGCGTGCAGGTGACTGTGGTTAAAAGGAAGTGTGAACATTTGCTGGCTTGCCTAGCACAACAGAACACTTCGAGCAGCCTTCCCTTGTGATACATTCAAGGCAATTTTATTTTGAATTCCTTTCCAAGTAAAATTTTAAGCTTGTTTTTTGATCAGTTTAACACATCGGTCCCTGGCCCGTTCTGCTCAATGTCTGTAAGGCTGCTGCTTGTTCCTGTCCGTCCTCAAAGCTTGGCTCTTCCCCGTCAGCTGTAAAACGTAAAAACGTGGATAGGTGTAATCAGCAATGCATATATTGATTCACAGTAATACAAAACCAGTTGGGATTTGTACATGTGCATAATCAGCACTACATGTATCGATTCACAAGAACACAAAGCCGATTTGAATTTATATATATGCATAATCAGCATTGCATGTATTGATTCACAATAATACAAAACTGATTTGCAAATATGCATGTACTCCTGAATTGCACACAGCCATTTGGATGTCTCGACTCATAGTTTGTGTGGAGTCGTCACCTCTGTAGGCCAATTCTGTAAGGAGTTGCATAGGTACATCCAGGCCCTGGGTGCACTGACAGCCTCTGCAAAACTTCATCCCTGCCCCGAGGGTTTGGCTGCTAGTGCTCCAGGCCAGCTCTGATGCAGCGCAGCTGCAACCTGGGAGCAGGCTGCTGGGAGAGGAGCTGCGTGAGATGAGCTGGGGGTTGACCCCTTCACTCGGGAGCTGCCTTTGCTCCAGCCCTCACCCCACGTCCTTGCCTGAGTGATGCTGCAGCTAGGTCTGAGCCTGGTCACGTCCCTCACTGACCCTCGCCTGCCTGGCTTGATCTCGGAGCAGCCTCATCCCACGCCCAGGGTGACGCTCCCCGGCCACGCACACAGGGCAGCTCATTGCATGAAGCCAAGAGACGTGCTCTCCTCGCCTGCACCGGGGTGGTACACGCCGCGTGCCTTGGGGCGGGGGAAGCATGGGCGCACGTTCCTCACATTCGGGATTAGCAGTACCGGGCCCTGTTCCTGAGCAGGCACCTGAGTGCTGTGGTCATGTATCTTTCTATAAATTATTACTTCACTTCATCACTCGCAGCCTCTTTTCATCACCTCTTTTCCTTCAGACTGATGACCGTTTTGGGGTGGAAGGCTTTTTTCCTCTCTAGCTGGACCGAGGCCATTCAATGGAGTGAGCAGCAGGAGGTACTGAAAGAGAGATACTGCTAGCACTGTCTCCACATACCCAAAGACTGATCTTTATGCAGCTGAGACTACAAGGAATAGCCCTTAAAATAAAGGCCAGCTTATTACCCATCTTCTCCAACTCCCGTGGAACTAAATATCCCGAAGTCGAGAGAAGCTGCTGCACAAAGCTTCTTTATAGCTCTCAGTGTGCCTTCTCTGCTGGCTCCAGCTGCCCCTACACTCTGTTTTTCCTCAGTCTTTTCTTCAATATTTTTTCCAGTTGACTTAGTTATTACAGTACATGGACCAGACTGAGGAAAATACACTGAAGGTCGGAGCTGGCAGAGCGGGGAGAGCTGCGAGGGAAGTGCTTTTGCCATCCAATGACATCATCTGCGCGTTAATTGGTCACATTCCCGCGGATGGGAGGCACTGGCCAGCGTCCTTGGGCTTGCTTCCGTGATACAGAACAGAGACGGTGCCTGTCTCCTGCCAGCCTCTTTCATTGCCAGCCTTCTGGCAAAGCTTAGGACATTTATAAAAACAGTACAGTACTTTATTTAGCCTCTAGTGAGAAAAAGTCACTTCACAGCTCCAGTTTAGGCACAAGGCACTAACAAGCAGATTTAAAAAAAAAAACCTCTCTCTTACATAAAAACATTCCAAATGAATGCATGAAAGTTGATTTGTATTCCAGATGACCTCGCAAATCAGGAGATTGAGCTGAGCCTTTTATCTCCAGAGAAATGGGTTCAAGTCCTGATTAGCCCATAGAGGAAATTCCATTTAATTGTCTAATTTTGGTGGGCTGAAAAGCTGTTCCCTGCCTAGAACCACCATCTATTATGGCATGATTGGCAGTCTGTGTTTGAGACAGAACAAGAACTTCACCTCACCTCTACTCCTATTACTTCATCCTGCCATCAGCTCGCACTACCTAACCCTCCACTTCCAAAGAGCCTGAGAAAATGGACGGGGTTTGCAGCATGAACGGCGTCGTCACAGCCGTGCCTGGGCAGAGCAGGGCACCCGTGCGGCAAACAGGGGCCGTGGGGTGCCAAGAGGAGAATGGCAAGGTGGCAGAGGAGAGCCTGAGAAAGCAAGAAGGAAGCTGTCAGAGGGAAGTTTCAACAGACTGAGATGGAAGGTAGAAGGGGAAAAGCAGGGAATGAGGACGGACAGGGAAATGATGCATGGATAAACAAAGAGTGGGATGCAGGTATAGCCGGAGGTGAAGGCAAGAAACCAAAACAAGTGTAACTCTGTCTACATGGCAGAAGGAAGTGTCGGCTGTGGGAGGGAGTCTGTCAGGGTCACTTCCCTGAATGGTCTCACTGTGTCTCATTGTCCTGCTTGGTACAGAAATGCCCTCAGTCCTCAGCTTGTGCCGTTCTGTGACAAGAGGATTGTAGCATTGATGTTTTCCCAAGCTTTCATTCCTCAGAGCAACGCTCTGTTCTACAGAGGAGCACAGGATTTACGAGACTGATCAGCAGCCAGCTCAGGTCTCCATCATATCTTCGCAGAAGCCATAGATTAAGAAAATAAATGCTTATCTCCAGTCTAATCAGTACAGTATTTCTGAAATGCTTGGTTGTGTTTCTTCTACCAGCATGAGAAGCTCGCGTGGTGTCCGGCCAGGTGTTCTCTGTAGGCAGAGCAAGTGGAGGAAAGCCATAGAAATCTGTACCGTGACTGTGGTAAGCCTTACGACCCTGTTCTGTGCGGTGCTGTGAGCAGGCACAAACCGTTGTCACTCTAAGGTGGCTGCAGAAGTGGATGAAAACCTGCAGGTGATGGCTATGAAGGTATTGCTGTCACGTTAGGAGGGCGTTTCAGTAAGGCCTCACTGCTCTTCTTCTCCTTTTCACGACTACCTTGGGCGTGAGAACAGTGAATGCACTTACAAAGCACCTCTGTTCGGGGTGATCTTCATCAGGACAACAAAACCTGAATTTATAATGGCATGGATAGTGGGGAAAAACGTTATAAAATCAGCCTGAAGTGCAAACTACTGCACTTTGTGAGGAGAAATGCGAAAAGGGAACCTCCCGGCTGGGCAGCAGCGTAGGGAGGGGCTGGGGGTGCAGAGTGGACTGAAGGCTGAATATAAGGGTGATATTGGACGTCCTTTTCTGGCTTAAGTTACTCCAGGGGCAAAAGCCGCTGTCCATAACCCTGTTGCTCATCATCTCCTCCCACATGAGCTTCCAGCTTCTTCATGCCTGCTTATACCTCGGCCTTACCTGGGTCTGTTAAACTGATGACTAGAAAAGCCCTGCTTTTGGAATTACTGACCCCAGCATGGATGGTTCACCCAGATTGCGTTAGGGAGCAATTATACGGCAGCTACGCTGGTGGACCTGGGAGGGGGAGAGCCTGCAGCTGAGGGGTGGTCATAAGCAGCTGGAGTGGGTGAAAAGAAATAAACTTTTCACCCAGCTCAGCTGCAGGCAGAACAGGATGTGTGACTGCAACCTAAGACATAGGAGATAATTATTCTACTTCACTTGGCACCGGTAAGGCCTCAGCTGGAATACAGTGTCCAGTTTTGGGCACTGCACTGTAAGAAAAATGTAGATAAACTGGAGAGAGTCCAGGAGAGAGACACGAGAAATATCAGAGGCGTAGAAGGAACAACCTAGGAGGAAATGTTGAAAGGATTGTTTGTGTAGTCTGGGAACAGCAGAGTCTAAAGAAGAGACATGATAAAAATCTTGCAATATGTTAAAGTTTATTGTAAGGAGGATAGTGATAAATCTTTCCCCGTGGCCACTGGGGTATAGGGAAAGAAGGAACCAGCTTCATTTGCAGCTCATAAAATTTAGGTTTGACATTAGGAAAAACTTTCTAGATAAGAGAGGGATGAAGTAAAGCTAGCTAGGGAGTGCACGGGTCTTGTTAAATTTCGTAATAAGAGTGTTTTATTTCAATAGTGAGCATCAAAAGAATAAAGATGCTTCTTGTTTGAATAACTATTTTGGACTAGCACCTGGGACTGGATTTCCACACGTCGACAGTACAACCATGTGGATGCACTTGCAAGAAATAATAGCTTTTGGGCTGCAAGCTTTGGGGCATGTACATACTCTTTTTTCGTGATCAGTGTGTACAAAACCCAGCATCTTGGCCCCATTGTCGCGAGTCCAGATGAGGGCCACGAAGATGATCAGGGGGCTGGAGCACCTCTGCTATGAAGACAGACTGAGGGAGTTGGGGCTGTTCAGCCTGGAGAAGAGAAGGCTCTGAGGACACCTTACAGCAGCCTTCCAGTACCTGGAGGGGCCTCCAAGAGCTGGAGCCTGGCCTCCAAGAGCTGGAGAGGGGCTT
>VZSC01003375.1:15151-48879 GCA_013398225.1 Steatornis caripensis | reverse complement strand
TTTTTTTTTTTTTTTTGGCTTAGTATTTTCTTGGCTTCGTTTTATTTCTCCTTTCTTTCTCCGTCTTTAGTGACTGGAAAATGACCTGATGTGAGAGACTTTAAAGGGAGCTTTTTCTAAATGCCCAGCCTCAGTGCTCCCTGCTGCACTCCGAGTCCCTCTCTGTCATACAAATGGTGTATTTGAGTACTCAATCACCTTTTCTGCAGGTTGAACATCTTTCCTAAACCTACAGTGGCTCTTAGTCCAGTTGTTCGCATAGCCTTTCAGGGTGTAGTGCAGCCGGATGGGAAGCAGATGATGGGATGGCACTGGGATTCTCCTCTCACCTTAGCATGTAATGAGGTCAGGGAAAGGGAGAACAACTATCATAATTCATTAGAATGGTAAATAGTTTGGTGTTTCTATTTGCCGAGGCCCGGGGGATAATGTGCTTCTGCTGGATAAGAGCAAGGTCCATTGAAAATGTAAGACCCTTGCTGTTGCTCCTGGGTTTCTGTGTTTTACCCCAGCATGCCTGGCAAGTTCCTAGAGAGATGAGTGCATGGTTGTAAATGCAGCCCCATCCTGAAAAAGCCAACCCCCAGTGCATGGTGGGGTGCACCTGGCTGTGTCGCAGGTATGTGCACCTTCGAGGGTGAGCCAGTGTTTCCACCAGCCATCCTAGCGGCGTCTGTGGAGATACTATGCACAGAGGTGGGGAACTGACCCTGGAGCTTCCCCCTGCGCTGTGGAGCTGAGTGGCAGCTCCAACTTGTGCAAATCTATGCAGCCTTGTAAACGAAGTCTCTGCGTGCTGGATGGCATCAGATGGCATCCCATGAGGTACCCGGTGGAACTGGAAACCAGCCCAGTGTGTGCATTAGTGACCAGCTGCAGCATGTCATCTGCTTTAGCTTTTGCTATGGCTGGGAAGTACTCTCTGCTGAAGGCTGTCTTGTGGCCTTCTCTGGAGAATGACGTTGCTTATTTTAGTTTTGCAACTTCAGTAAATCTTGCACTGTCTTTACCAAGTGATCTCTTAGGTGTGCTGCGCTGGCACACGTGGGGTTTTCCAGCTTGATACACTTTCCTAAGTGTCGATTGTGCCTGTACTGTCACAGAAGCTTTTGATTAATGTATCACCTGGCTTTTTCGTAGATGCATGCCAAATATCTGCCTCTTGAAGATGATATACTGAGAAAGAAAGATGCAAAATCAATTTGGGATATAGGATGTCCCAGGCTTATTGGGTTAGAGTGAATGTATTTATGTCTAATCCCACTGGTGTCAGGAGTTCGACTTCTCTTCTTTGAATCTTTACCGCATATTGAAACGAAAGTCTTGGCAATCAGCAGTGCCAAGAAATAAATAACTGACGGAGATTCTCTCTTCAAACCTGTCCCAAGTGAAGTTTTGTGCTTGATTTTTTTTTTTCACTTGCATCTGTGACTGGAACCAGTCCCTGCCAGTGGCATGGCCAAACAGCAGCCTGTGCTTTAGGGAGCCTTCCATCAATTGCGTGGGACAAGCCCGAGCCAGGCAAGAACACAGGAGCGACAAGAAGTACATGAAGATTTCACACAGAACGGCTTCTTGAGAGTGCTGTGCACGCTATCAGTCCCTGAGAAGGAGTAACTGCTTTAGGCAAAATCTTGCAAGCTGCTTCTGTGCTTTAAGATGCCCTTGCAAGTTCTGCAACAGGGACTAAATGAGTGGGAAAACAATCGTCTAGAGAGGAAATCTCTGGGAGCAGCTTTCAAGGCAGGTGTAAGTGACATTGCAGAAATGACGCTTCATTCAACAAAGCAGTTCTATCAGGGAGTTTTTCCTAAAGTCGGGGCAGGATTTATCTGTAATAACCTACGATTGCTGAAATGCCATGTGAATAGCTGAAATAACCAAGAAGCTATCTGTGAAGGTTAACACGTTGAATGACTGGGCGTGTATTACTCTTCATGTATTACAAAACGACAGGTGCACTTCCACTACATTTGAAAGAGCACTGTGGAAATCCCTCCTCTGAGCACCAGGGTGCTGCCTGGCTCAGCCCTGGGAACGGGGAGGAACAGGGAAGCAATGCTTCCCATTGCTGCCTGGCCATGCTGCTCTGGCTGCATGCAATGGAGGTGGCCCTGGCAGGTGGTGGAGGCCACTGAGAGTCTCCAGTCTCTCTTGGTTATTATCTTGGTGGTAACAAGCTCATGAAAATGCTGTTGAGTAGTGTCTCTGCAGCCAGCTGGTGGAGCAGGAAGCCGCTTCTGAACTGGAGCCAGGAGTTACTTGTAAAATACTCCGGTGGCTGCCCCATGAAGGGATTGCAGCACCTCTTGCGCGTTAATTCAGCACCTGGCAGGCTTCAGGCTTCTTACAAACCCCAAGGGGAATGGATAATTGTCTTCTCTTTCTTGGAGAGGAGCAGAGTGAAACACAAGAGGTGAAACGCTCTGATAATGACAGTCGGCTCCTGCCAGCATTTTGCAGTCAGAAAGCGGTGGCTCCTGGAGGGCTGCCAGGCGTTCTTCAGGGACATGCAGACGCCTGTGTGTGCCACGCAGGGCGTGCGCGGTGAGCCCGCAGCATCCAGGAGCCTCCGGCATGCCAGCAGGCAGACCGCATGTAGCCTGGGTCTAGAAGCCCCGTGGTAGTGCACGCCGAGGAACTCCAAGGCAGCAGTGAGTGAAGGCTGGCAGCCAGGGCTTCGGAATGGAGGTAACACATGAATCCTGCTGAGGACTATCTCTGCTTGGTGCTCGGCCATGCTGTGAGGAGCTTGGGTTGGTGCTACACCGGGTATTTTTGTCTTGTGCTTGGCTTTGTGGGGTAAAGGCACCTTTAGCTCTTTTAGCTCCTCTTCACTTGAGGTACAGGTTGTAGTTGTCTCCCTTTCTGAAGCAAAGGCTGGTGACAATGGTGTGTTACCATCGCAGGTAGTCAGGCTTGAACCACAGCTGCGGTGGAGGCAAAACTGCATTGTGTTCCCTCAACGAGGAGGGCAAAAGGCTCATTCACGATTTAGCGTTGCCTGCTGGAACAGGAACAGGAATGGCTTCTCTGCGAGGCATCTCATCTTCCTAACTTTACTGCAGCCCAAGCAGTCTGCCCTCATAAACAGGATTTAAGGTGACCCGTATGTACAGCAGCATTCCGTTTGTGGGTAGCTGAGCAGCGGAGCTCATCTGGGTTAGGCACTGGGAAAACCTTTCTGAGTGGCAAAGAGGGGAAGAAGCTGGACTGGATTGTGCAGGCATCGGGAGAGGCTTTGCTATTGGAGATTTTTAAGGGTAAGCTGGACAAACCTTGCCCAGAAACAACATGGTAGCCGATCCTGCCACTGGGCAGGGATTAAATTGGATGATTGATCGCAGTCCTTTCCACCTTCTTATTCTTGTTTTTTGCATTGATACTTTAGTCTGTAAATTCCTTCTAGGGATGTAAGTGCAGTGCCTACGGTAGTGATGCCCTCTCCCAAGGGTGCTGGCAGCACAGACATGTTATGACCTCCCCCTTCCCTGCTTATGAAAACATGTTAGCCTGTGCCGATGCGCTCTCTCAAATAGAAGTGGTCTTTGGGTGATGGTAAAACATATGCTTAGGTATAGCACAGCAAGCACGGCATGGAAAGGTGCCTAAAGCATTGTAGCCTGAGTTCAGCCACTTACTTTAAATGCCTGATCTATAAAGTCATTAAAAACAAATGCTAATTCTGGCCTATGCTAGAATAAATAACTTTGGATAGAAAACTCTGTACAAAGAATAGACAGACTAGAAGTGATTTAGATTGTTATTGAACTCACCTTGCACCTTCTGGGAAAAACAAAACAAACAAAACCCAACCTAGGGCATACGTGATCTGTGGAAACGGTGAAAAGCTGAATTAGCCTCGCATACCCCAAGAGAGCACAACAAACCTGTGTGGTTTCACTTCGGTTTTTGTTTATACTTGTCAAAACTCACAGTGCAATATGGTACATTTTCACTCTTCCTTTTCACTGGAAATTGCTTTTAGAGTGACTCATTCCTTATTTGTGTTCTTTTTGTGGTTCTTGACATGTTCCACGTTTCAGTAGCTCTTCATTTGAATACACACAGCCTTAATCACTGGCATTTTTAGTTATCTTCTTTTACAGCCCCTTAACTTTTAACAGTTCAGCCATAAGAAGCCATACAACCCGCATCTCCAAGAGCGAGACCTGAAACTAAAGAATCATTTCACCTAAGTAAGGTGAGTAGGATTTGACTTGGGATCTCAGTGTGCTACAGATGGTCTTTGCCTTCCTCCAAGATGTTTTTGTCGAACAATACTGGAGGGATTTGTGCTGCTGCTTCTTCATAAACTTTCTACACAGAAGCATCCTTGGGTTTGTCACAGTGTTATTTATATACAGAAGTGCAGCGCTGGAAATGTGGCGCTTCTGCTGCGAGAGCTGTTCCAGCTGAAGTCGACATCCAAGAAGTCCCGATGTGGTCTGCTGCTGTGTACCTGCTCACTAGGATGTTTGTGTGGATAAATGAGAACTGCGCCTATAAGGAACTTCCGTGCACATAAACTGAACTCTGCCTTTTTTCGACGATCTTACAAAGCTCATAAACTCCCAGATAAAAGAATTCAGCGTGAGCTCTCTGGCTTGTCATAGGACTGTGCATGAACTTTAAGCTCCCATAAATACAACAAAGTGTGGGTTTCCAGGAAAGGGAATCATTAATTTGACGGACTGATGTCCTTTGCCGCGTCCCAGAGGACAGACCCAGCTGAGGATCCTTCACTTTTGCCTGGAGAGGCTTTGCATGTGGCAACACTGGGTCCTAAATCTGTGCTAGGTCTACAGTTGTCAGCAAACTATTCTCCTACCCCGTCCTTTTCCAGATGTTCAAGAAGTAAAGCTGCATTTTACTCTTATTGTCCGCTGTTTGACAGTGCTGCTGCTTTTTAAATAAATAGAAAAGATCTTAAATCACTGATAAAGTGTAAACGCACTTGAAGACAACATTTGAAGAGAGTCGCTGTTGCTCACCTGTCAGGGCTCTGTTGCCGTTACTGGAGCTCAGATCACCCTTGGCTGAATGTTTCAGGGAGCTTGCTTTGCTCCCCTTACTATTTAGGTGTTCTGGTGTTACTGGAAATGCAACTATTTCCGACGGGATCTTGGGAGAGATCTCCCTCTCCCACGCGCTGCTTGTGGTGTGTCCATAAGCACACCACTGATGGATTTACTGTGGAGTTGCCTGCTCCGTGTACGAGTGGAAGTTTTGCCATAGTTTTCAACAGAAAGAGGATCGGACCTTGTCCGGTTTAACATTTTATGCGCTTTCCTTGTTTTACAGTATTTTAATTCACTTCTTGAGCCCTAAGAAAAATGTATAATAAAACTAGTGAAAGAGGCAACCCATATTAGGGAACCTGTAGCCTTACAAATTCTCCCCAATACACTTCTCTGCTCCCTGCAAATCCAGAAAACACCCAACTCTTTCGGTACCAGCCGGAGGGTTTCTAGTGAGGAGCTGGGAGAGAAAGCAGAGCCTTACATAACCAGAACAGGCACTTCAGGCACAATATACTGCAATATATTTTGCCCTCTTTTGTTGCCAGGGGAAGAAAAGTCTTAGAATTGTACGTTAGAAACAGTGTTTCTGCTGTTTTTCTGATGATGAGTTTAATTCTTACTGGTACTTGAGGTGCAACTTAAAATAATCCTTCTCTGAATCATCTCAACAAACTGGTTTCCCTTCCAGTGAGGGTCTTTGGTAAAGCATTGGCTGCTTGGAGGCACATTTCAGTGTGGAGAGGCCTTCCCGAAAACTTCCCACCGAGCTGCAGGGTTCAGCAGAGCACCTGGAGTTAGCGAGACCAAACCACCCTCAAGAGATGCCTCTGCCTTTCTCCCAATTACGAAGAAAGCAAAGACAATCTGGTACCTGGAGTTGGGTGGGAGGAATCCAGGCTCCCACTTACAAACTGAGCAAGGGAATACACTTTCAGCTATCTGACGATACTTTTTTCTGAATCCTTGTTTCTGAAATAACTACCACATTCCCTTCTGATTTGGGTTTTGCATCGTGTAGACCTCTGGAAAAATATTACCCCTATACAGATGTCATGACTTGCCAAACTTTGTTTATTCTCTCCTGTCGTGTCACCGTGTGATACATGGATGTTTGATCTTCAAGTTTTCTTTACAGCATGAGCTTACTCCTCCTAGTAGAACAACAGTCCTGAAATGAATATGAACCATATTTTAGATGATAAGTTTTATCTGATCAGCAGATAGTGAGACAGAAGGAACATGGCTAGGAAGGCTGTTCTCTTTTACTGTGCTTTTTCTAACAGCGTGATGTAACTCGAACATGGTTGGGTTAGATGAGAGGCATGGGATGGCTTTGCTTTCTTTTCTATGCCGTTGTAGCATAGGCAATGTCCTGAAAAAGTATTGTCGAGCAGAAGGAATGCTGTAAAATGGCTGTGGCGAGTCATTTCGTCATGAGCATCAATATCTGTATTGTAGTGGTATTTATTCATTTGCTTTCCTCACCACCTGTCCGCTCTCCCTATACTGATATGTCCTTGTGGTTTTACTTCGTCTTTGCCCACCGGTGCTCATGGGGTCGTTCCTTGCCCTTGCTCTCTTTCCTAATAACACCCATGAGTTACTGTACCTGGCGGTGGATAATTCCTGCTCAGGTTCCCACTGGCTTCAACGAGACTTCATTTTCATCTGCTTTTCTTAAAGGGACAGGGATACTCTGGTAAGCGCTAAAGTAACGGACACCAAGTGCCACAGTGCTGGGTTCTGCTGCCCTCGTGGCAGTGCAGAGCAGATCCTTGGCCAGGGTCTGGCAAACCAGAGCTTGCTGTGCCTCTGTGCAAGCGCCGAGAGGAGGTGTGCCGTCCCGCAGCCTGCCCATCGCTGCCTGTTTGTAAGACCCCAAAGCAGCAAACGTGCTCACTGTGAGTGCAATCGTGTGCAGGAGAAAGGAGGGAAAAGGCAGCATGATTTAGCAACAGGATATTTAAACAAGAAATGCTGTGTCAGTGTTTGAAATCTAGTGATTCTGCCACAGGATCAGCTTTTACCAAAAAAGAGGCTGGCAACTGTTCTGAGAAAGAAATTCAAAATTAGGCTTCACGCTGAGACTATAGACTTAGGATCTCCCGAAGTCCGGAACAAGCACTCAGCGTGGTAGCATGCGTGGGTGTCAGTGCCGGTTTCCAAAAAGGAAGAATATGTCGGGGCACAAATTGTCTACCGCCGTATTGCTGATGTGCCGCTTACAGTCAGCCCTTTCTTGAACTGGGCTGCTGGAAAGGAGAGTAGTCGGAGTACCAGGGAGGTTTAATCATCTGGGACAAAAGTGGGTATGGGAAGGAGAAGTAAATGGAAAGAGGATTTCACTTACATAACCCCTAGCCAGCCTTTTTGGGAAAAGAAAGTGAAGGCAGCAATTTTGCCTTCATGCTAGTATAGCTACATTAGTGTGGCGTTATTGGGTTCCATTAACTTAGTAGAATTACACTAGAAATAATATTGTCCGGTCCTTATTACCATTAAAAATTAATTGCTATATGGGATCAGTTTTCCAACTAACTGCATAAAATTACATACTGTCTGTTGCAGATGGGGCTGTAACTCAGATATTCAAAAACTGGAAGATACCTGACCTTGGGAAGGTTCAACCTTTTGTAAGCAATGGCTCTCACTTTTAACTTATGACCTTGTGCAAAAGAACAGTGTTTCCAATAAGCGTGCATATGGACAGTGCGTTTCACGTATGAGCTCAAATCAACTGAAATGCTAAAAAGTTTGTTTAAATAATTTTTTTTTTTTTTTAAAAAAGAGTCTAGATATACATAACTTCATGTTACCGGTTTTCATTTTTATATCAGCTCCCGGTCTTTATGTTGTATGTGTTTTGTACACCTCCATCCCTAAAATCACATATGCAGCCACAAAAAAACCCCCGAAAACAAACCACAGTTACCAGGTGACAGTCACACACTTGAAAGAAGAGGTGAGTGCTTTTAGAGGTTTGTCTGTTAGAAGCAACATTGATTAGATTCCCTCTACACACTTTTCTATTAGATGGTTAAGTACCTCAAGGTAATGGACATAAATGTATTGGAAGGGTGGCGATGCGCGTTTTATCCATCTGTTTTCTGGCTGGGGCTGCATGATGAGGATCAGGATTTCCCTGTTCTCCTAAATTTCCTCTTTGCAGTCACTAATGCAGAAGAGCCGATACTCTCGTTCGCTTTTTGTTTTGTTAATGGTTCTCTCTTCATTTGTCTGTTAGTGAAAGTAGACAGGTGGGATTTTACCTATAGGCAGGCTATAGCTTACGGAACTGGCATAATGATTTAGAGGAGAGCAGGAGAGTGAAATGGATGAGCCTTTTGTTTAGACAGGGATTCTGTTCCCAGCTCTGCCTAAAGCGACCCTGCGCAGCCTTTCTGAGCCTCCAGTATTTTGCCTCTGACGTGGGTGGATTGATACTTGCGTCCCTCATGAAGTGGGAAGATGGCACTGCGCTGAGTAATAAACTATCTATCGGAAGTGTCAGTATCGTTAGGTGTAATCAGGGGAAGAAGTAAAAGTAGGACTCCTGGGTCCCCTCCAAGCCTTTCTCTGGCTAGCAGGGCACTCTGGCAATCCCAGGGGCTCTTCCAGTATGTGCTAGAGTTCGCTCGTTTTATTCAGTTGTTTTTATCGACCATGGAGGAGGGACAGTGGGTTCAAGAAACGTGAGCAGGATGGGTAGGTAAAGCCTCTTTAGAAGTGCTGAAAAAGCATACGAAAAGCGAGATCTTTCCTTTTTCAGTGATCGGATTTCACAGTGCTGCCACACCACCTCTCAAACCCTGTTGGACTCTCTTCTTGCCAGAATCTGAATTCTTACTGCAAGCTCTAAAAATATTACAAGTTTTTAAAGGTGTGCCGTTAAAACGGTGTCGTTTTTACTGCCCTTGTTTCTAGAAGGTGATGCAGGGCAGTGTAAAGAGCGAAATGTTTCCTAAAGTGTGCACACGTTTTTTGCATTCAGTCTGAAAAAGAAATTAATTAAATTAATTATTTAAATTTTTTTATTAATTAAACCGAGGCTGATGGATGAGGGTAAATGTCAAAAGGCTAAGGCAGTATTTTTCATTTGCTACCAATTTTGAAAAATCCAACTCCATAATCACTTCTTTTTGCTGTTGCAGATGGCATCTTGAGAATCTAAGCCTGAATGCAACGGGAATGTCAGCATGAAAGATTTTACTGTTTCAGGTTTTTCTTAGTTTTGTTTCATCTAGAAATCTTAATGGACTTCAGATGTAAATCGGTGGAGTCCCATGTATAAACATTTTTCTGCTGTCTGCATTTATCCTAAGATTTAGTGTTCGTCAGCTTTATCATGTAGAGGAAACTGTTTAAAAAAAAAATAGCTCTACTCAGATCAGCTCTTTTTATGTGCTTGCTTTGCACTTGATTACACTGTGTTTACATCCAGATTTTCTCAGCTCCTTTTGTACGGCAGTTTTCCCTGGTTTGGATGGGCCTTTCAAACCAAAAAAGGCAAAAAGAGCACAGATTAAAGAGAGTTGAAGGTGTGATATTTAAACCTCTTTAAATCTTACTCATTTACGGTTGAAAAAGATTTCAGCGTAAAAACATTGTTAGGCTCTAGGGTAAATAATCACTACAAAATGAGAAAAAAGGAATTTAATCAGAGCAGATTAATTACGTCTATTGATGTGACCAACGTATCCTCAATGTGCTATGTACAGGAAAGCTTACTTGGGATTTCATGTACTGCATTTTGAGCAAGAGCTAGATTTCGGTTGCTTGAATGTCCTTTTCCCTGCCCCGGCCTCCCATCTCATCGTCACCTCAGCCCTGGGTCTTTGATATTTTGACACCTGCTGAGTCTCAGGTTGAACGAAGATAATTAGTCCATATGTTGTTGTTTATTTCAATAAAAATACCAGATTGCTTACAGAGAAATTAAGCAATCGTTTCAGCCTCTGAGCACAGCCTCATGGGACAGCCAAGGACAGCTGTAAAGTTCTTCTTTTTAAGAAGTTCTGGTTAATGTCAGCTGAGAAAGCTCTCGGTAAACAAATGAATAATTGATTGCTCAGCTTTCACATAGCTACTGCGTTTCTGGGCTCACATGACTCATTTGTGAACCATTCCTGTCGTCCTAATGCCATAACATTGGAGAAATGATGATTGTTTCTTGGAGGATCCTTCTGTGGACATAGTTGCCAAGACCAAAGCTGTAATGGTTTGTTATTATGACCTTTGTTATTCCATTAGGCTCAATAGCTTTAAAAAAAATGATGTGTGCATACTTTAGGAAAGTTTTTACCCTTTACATTGACCTGACATCATAGTTTATCCTACAAAATGTATTAATGACAAAGTAGTGTTTTCATGTCAGGAGGACAAATTTTAACAACTATAATCTGCCCTTAGTCATCATAAATACAAATGTATTGGTAAAACAGACCTTGTTAATGCAGCCAAGACAAATGCTAGACCATATTTCAAATCAATTGAAGCACTAGTCTATACACTCCACGATTTTTTGTGTAGCTTCAAATACATTATTGTCAAACCACTGTTAACATGCGTTTTCCAGTGGGTGTTGTAGAACTGTAATGACCCATCAGATGCAAACAATCTTGGTCGTTTTTCTCAATTACTTGAAAATGTGTAAATGTCTTGGAGGATATGGAAGGGCGTAGGGAGCATTCAATTAATATTGTTTTGATGGTTTTTTAATACCTGAAAAATCAACAGTAAAGGAACTTGTGAGCATGACAGTACTTGCAAATTGCCTCGTACAGTAAACAGTTTAATTTGCAATAAATTCTGTGCATTATAGTTAACTGACGTACACCCTGCTCAGCACCCCCTGCTCACTGCAGTGATGATATGAAGTAGGCTCGCTATTTTCAATTGCTCTGGCACTTCAAAGCCGATTCGCTGTCCACAAGTTCTACTTTCCGGTTCTGCTTCCAGAAATTCATGAGCTATATGCCAAAAGCACGTTTCTGCTCTCTTCCTCGGCTTACACCCTTCCTTGGGCACACAGGTCTCTCGGGGGCCAGAATGGCACCCTGGAAGAAGCTATGAGACAGAAAGACTACCTACTTTCTTCCAGGTCCCATTCATGTTGTCTAGCTGGCATTTGAAGAGCTCTTGTCCTGTGGATAGGCCTGCTCTGAGAAGTCCTGAGGAAATGTGTAAGAAACTCTTGGTCTCTGTTTTTCCAGTGCCTTTCTAGAGGGGAACTGCCTGTCATGGTGCCCATCTCTGACACCAGTGCACTACCGACACAATTGAGTCTCTGCTCGTGGACAATTTGCTGTAAGGAATTCATGCAGAGAATGGAAATAATGAACTTCCAAAACTCTTTTATAGGTTTGCAAGGAAGGAAAATAGAGGCAAATCGGGGTGTTTGTGCGTGGGGCTGGGGCAAAGGGAAGTTTCTTCGCTCTGCATGCAGGAGATGTTGAGCTGACCGAGAGGTGTTTACAGGAGAAATGCCCCAGAAGGTCTCACTCCTGTTAACGGTGGTACTGAAGAGATGTTTGTCACTTAAAACGACACTGCAGTAAGGTACTGAGAATACTACCCAGAATGTAAGCTGAGGAACCAGGTATTTACTGCTAAAAAAGTGATGAGTAATTCTTAATGTCAGGGAGCAAGAAGAAACCTAGCTTAGCATCTCTCTGCAAGCAGAAAACGTCCAGTGTGTGTTGTTACCCCATGCAAATGGATAAGAGCATATTTAGAGACTGATCTTTCCGGTTTTAGACCTAAATCCTTGTGGAAAACAGTATGCGTCTTAGGAATCCTGGATGCAAAATTATCGTGCTTCTGCTTGGTTCTGTTTAACTGCTGAATTAATCAAGTACAATTGCTTCAGGCCCTGGAGGAAAGGATGTAATAAATCTTGGGAGTATTTGTTCTGGTTTATGGCTGGGAGAAGCTGCGCAACATTAAATCAGAATTTATAAACATTGGCAATGGCACATTTTCCTTACTCGGGGCATTGTGGCATGAGTCTTGAGAAAGAGAAGAGGGTATGCGCTAAGGGGCTGGATGCATTTCTTCTTATTTTTAATAACTGACAGGACTGGGCTGGGTCGCCCAGCGAGCCGCGCGCTGTACGTCCTGCGCCGTCGGATAGAGGGCAGTCGGCGACAGCAGACGGTGCGGGGAGCCCTGCGCTGAGCTGAGCCTGCTGCCTGCTTCCCTGGCCTGCCTGCCCTGGGCTGGGGGTAGGCAGGACCCCCCCCCCCATCCCCAAATAAACTTTCACTTGATTGGAGAGGCAAAGAGACTGATTCATTGTACCCGGCCTGTGATACTCCTCTGCGGGTGGACAAATTGCTCATGGGACGTGGAGCTTCTCCTTCGCCCTGGGAGCGGGAACTGTGGAGACGTGCGACGACCAGTGGCAAAATTGCCCTCCCTTAAATTTGTATCTCCACGCGTCTGAAACGGAACTGCCTTGAGTTGTTTTCCTCACTGCGGTGGGGGACAGTCCCAGCGCGCTGCACAGAGCAGAACGTGTGCTGTTCTCATGCACGGCACGTCCTGCCCTCTGGGACCTCGGTCGCTGGAAGCAGAGCGAGGAGGCAGAGCCTCTTTCCCCAGAAAAGACACGTGCCTGCCATTCTAGCAAAGGGAGCTTTGCCTCTGCTTTAGGGGACAATGTCCTGATAAAGTTGTGGGGTGGGGTTTTTTTTCCTCATTTATGAGTACCCGAACAGGCTGGTTGCACGGTGTGCTCTCGCCGCATGCTTTGCTCGAAGCCTTTTGAGGCTGCTCAGGACCTTTGGAAAGCGTAAATGGTGTCGACCTGGATGAGGCGCCAAGGCTGGACCCCTCTTATTCCAGGGAGGGAAGGGCAAGCTGAAGTGTTTGGGTGAGCCCTGAAGGGCCAGCCCTGCTCCTTCTGCTCCAGCCAGGGATGGGTGAGGAGCTGCTGCCTCCCTCCACAGGAGTCGCTTGCTGGGTGAAGCAGGCAGAAGGGCTGCGATTATTGCATTGCCCCAATAGTCTGTGGCCCTAGACCTGGTGCCAAGAGCTGGTGGTAGTTGATGCTCCGAGGTCAATGCCGGAACTCTGAAGGCCTTGGCTGTTCCTCAGGGAATACGGAGCCCCCATGGTGCGAGGTCATCTTCTTGCTCAGATATTTGAGAGCCTCTGGAAGACGGGAGGATGCAGCTGCTTGAATTGCTGGAAAGGGTCACTTGTGAAATGGCTACAGAAGCTGCATTGCAGAATTTGAGCTTTTATTGTTCCACTTGTTCAAAGGAAGGCAGAAGAGGAAAGGTGACCAGGCTTTTGTGGTGGGGAAGAACACGGTGATCCCAGCATAAATCAGGGTGTTGTCGTATGTCCAAGTCTGCAGCCAGCCTGAAACAAGAAGTGAGCAGCCCTATTTACCTCAGGGCTGTTTAAAACAAGCATCCACGCTGTCCCTTGGCTTACTGCTGAAAGCTGTAGCTGTTACATCAAGTGTTTCGGTATTTCGTGGCCACATTGTTGGCTGCAAGGTGGATGGTGGGCTGGGCAACCAGGGGCAAGTGTCTGCTGCTGAGATTGAACAGGTACCATCCATCGGTCCCTTGGACTGTAAAAGCCCAGCAGGGACCAGTGGGGTCACCCTCCTTGTGTCAATCCCCAGTCTGGTCCCGGTGCTCAGTGCCCATGGCTGAGCTGTCTCACCCAGCTTCTATGGGCTCCCCAGACCTTCCCAGTAAGAGCTGTGTGGTCACTGGGCGGTGTATCGGCAGTGAAATGCGCAGCGCTTTAAAAATGCAGCTGAAAATATAAACTATGTGGGACGGAGCTGCGTCTGGGGCAGGGGCCGGGGGCTCTTCTGCTTCACGTCTTGCAGTGGCTGCAGCGTAAAGCACATCCCCAGCGCTGCACAGGGTGGGAGCTGCCTGCTGCAGCAGCCTTGCAAACACCCCAGCCAGCCGGCTGCTTCCCAGCTGGTGTTGGAAAGCTTGTTAGGAAAGTGCTCCCAGCTGAGGGGCTTTTACTCATCAGAGCAATATTTTTGCCGTGTTTCCATATTGGGTTGGTGAGAGCGCGGCTTGCAAACATCTGGATGCACTTGGGCAGCAGTGGGACCTTCCCCTCTCTGGCAGCAGTGGCCAGGCGGGACCTGCAATGCTGAAATGCCTCCGGCTTTGCCTATCGCAGCCTCCAATCCAAACAGATAAACTCCCAGCTCTGGTGCTGGCAGCGCTGGGGATGCTGGTGGTGCCTGTGGGAGCAGCCTCGACCGGTGCCTCTATCTCTCTGCTCCGTGGCACCTGCCCTCCCCGTGCTGGTGCATCTGGGCTGCCCGGGCCACACGGGACCACGCGTGTGCGTCTCGTGTGCGGTGCCTTGGTCCTGACAGCTCAACACCGCACCGGTGTTGNTGCTGGCAGCGCTGGGGATGCTGGTGGTGCCTGTGGGAGCAGCCTCGACCGGTGCCTCTATCTCTCTGCTCCGTGGCACCTGCCCTCCCCGTGCTGGTGCATCTGGGCTGCCCGGGCCACACGGGACCACGCGTGTGCGTCTCGTGTGCGGTGCCTTGGTCCTGACAGCTCAACACCGCACCAGTGTTGTTTGCAACAGCTGTAGAGAGCAGCAAGGCCACACCGTGAAGTACAATCATTTTTTTTATTAGAACAATTTCCTGGGGAGCTTTTTTCTTTTCTTAAAAAAATTTTTTTCCTCTTTTTCCTTCTGTAACACTGCTTTAGGTTTTAAGAGGGGAAGGAAAATAATAAACAGTCTAGAGAAAATAGGTTGGCAAGACCGTGTCGTATAACACCGGAACAAAGGGGCATTCAATGAAATTAAAAGGTGGCAAATTCAAAACAGATCAGGAGAAGTATTTTTATATGCTGTGTGTTCAGGCTGAGGAGCTCCCTGCCACAGGAGATAGCGAAGGCCAGCAGCGCAGCGGGTTTTGAAAGGGGCTGACGTGTGAATGCTGAGACTTACCGAAGTCGGGAGAGGGCGCGTGGTATTAATTGGATAGAAATACCGAGTTTTTGCCAAGATTTTCCTAGGCCGAAGACGACCTCTGATTATCGCAGGCTAGGATCCGGAGTGGGATGGGTTACTTCGGCACTTGGTGGGTCTCCAGAAGCAGGTCTGCACATCCCCGGGACAAACCAGCGACGCAGAGAGGGACACGCAGGGAGCCCGCGGCAGCACCAGAGTAAGAGCACAGGTCCCCTGGGTGCCAGCAGCGGAGGCGTCCTTCCTCTTGCAGGCAGGCTCCGGCTTTCAGAGGTGCTCTTCGTGTGAACGAGGTGAGCAGGGCTTGGCCGCAGACGCTCCAGACTTGCCTCTGGTGAGAAATAGTAATTGCAAGTGTCAAGAAACGGATTTTATTCCTTTGCTTCAATGTTGTTATAAAAATAAACCTCTTTGGAGATATTAATAAAAGTTAATTGAAGTCTTGAATAGAGCTGCTTTTTTTTTCCTCCTACCAACCTAATAAAATGTATTGCTTTTTCTCCAAAGTATTTTTATATTAACAGGCGGTGGCTGCCGCTGGAGGAGAACCATTCTGGTGCTATAAAATGACTCCAGATGGAGACCCTCTCGCCAGCCACTGACTACAGGCCCAAGCAAAGCTGAAACGTAATGCTTGTCCTGATGGTCACCGTCCTCGGCTGGGAAATACGGCAATGCGTTTGGCTCAGGGAACAGCAGCTTTCTTCCCTTACAACGTCTGATTTATTGTATGTCTGTTAAAACAATAGTTTTGGAATAATTTTTAGGATTCGCTTTAAGAAAAGACAGAAAATGAAGATGAATGAAATGGCGCTGGTGCTCTGGGCTTGACAGGCGTAGCGCAGAAAGCGGTCCCCGCAGACTTGGTGCTAACCGTCACCCTGAACGTCTGGATCCAGTGCTCCTGGCAGATCATTTTTCCATCTGCTTGGGAAAGTCACCGCCGCTCTCTCCCAACAGCTGACGTGGGGATGCAGCCAAATCTTCCTCCTGGCAGGCTGAGCAGGCAAGGGACGTGGTGCCCACCGCCACTGGGACCAAATGCTGTCAAGAAAATTAAAAATATTAAACTTGAGTGGAGCCTGCTGAGCAGGGAAGGAAAAGAAACCCTTTCTCCGGCATGCAGAGGTACATCGTTGCCACGGCGGCAGCAAAACAAGGGGCTGAGCAAGCCCAGGGCGAGCTCAGCCCTGCTCAGGACGTCTCCACAGCGCGTCTGGTGTCCAAATACACTGCTGCAGCACCGCGAGGGCATCCAGGCTGGAAAGACGGTAACACCGCCAAGATACGCAGCAGCAGTAATGGAATAAGGATTTTCTGTGCCTTAGCGCTGAAATGCTTCAGGGTTTACCTGTCACGTTCTCGAATCCAAACAAAGAAAATCCTGGCTCTGGTGAGGCAGCGAACAGATGCTGCCTCTTGTTCCTTCTGCTCTAGAGAAGGCAAAGGAAGTTATCTATTAGCTAATCCAAGCTAAGGCATACAGCACAAAGGATCTTTGCATCATCCCCCATTTTTACTCTTGCAGAAAGTACATTTTTACTCTCGCACCCTTTCTCGTCTGGCAGATACTTTGTGCGCGTTGCGTGTTTTCTTTGGAAAGGCCTTGCGCTGCACTACATTTTGATTCTCTCTTTTTCTGTCGTCTGCCAGGTTTTCTGCACTTTTCTAAGTGACCCGCACTTAAACAGCTTGTCCTGGCTGCCGTGCTATTGTTCTGCATGCATGTGGTATCGCCGCTATTGCTGCCGGACTGTTTGTCTTTTGATTACGAGTGGCTCGAAGATTAAGCCTTAATGAGCCGGCACCGTTAGGTTCGCATGAGTTTTCCTCTCCTGCAGCAGCTCGGCCTGGCAGGTGACTTGGGCATTGTTGTGCCGTGTGGGACTACGTACGCACGTAGGAAGTTCACAGCGGAGATTTTCTAAGCTTTCCTTTCCTGGTGAGTGATCTGTAAACACGGTCTCAAAGCCAAGCATTTGATTTTTCTGTTGTCCTCGTGGCAAGGCGCTGCGGATCAGCTCTGCGCCACCGTTTTTTTCCTCCTTCAGAAAAATCAGAGATTTCAAGGAGGTGAGTTGTAATCCATTGTTGCATACCAGTTATGTCGAGTTTCCTTCTCCGCTGAAAACAGTCGACAGGAAAGTAATTACAGGAGCAGATGTGACTTGTGACGTAAACGTTACTTCTGGCCTTTTCTTTTCTTCTTTTTTTTTCAAGTAGTTCAATGGGGTGATTCCAAAGCGACAGTCAATTGGTACGTGAGACACGTGGGCCTATAGTGGCCATTTCAAGCTTTTCCTTGACTCAATCAGATCCAGGGACAATTTGCAATACCTTACAAGTCACTTTTTCAAATGAAATCAGCAAGTAAGACAAATTTTTGGAGCAGCTTCAATGCATGCATCCTGCGTAACTGCCTGCATGAATCCCGCTGCTTTATCCACTGATTTACTGATGGCTCTGTCCTGAGCAAGATACTGAAGTGCTGCTTGTAATTCTTTTGGAGCAATAAATCAGTAAGTATTTTACATCTCACATTTCTCTTGAAGACAAGTTAATGCCATAGTCTAAAGTCTGGAAATAGAGCTGGATTAAACTGTTAGGGTCTTTTAAATCAACTCGTTTTCAGGATGTCACGTAATTTCTACTGAATCAGATGCAGCTGTAACAGAGTAAGTGTGTTTGCAACCTTTCTAGATGCTCGCTTGTCCGCATGTTTTGTAAGGATAAGCCCCGTGATCTGTCACATTTGATGTCCCTCTGTACCTGTGTCGAGGCCGGCAGTCTGGCGGACCGCTGACCCCTTGGCACAGCCCCTTCCCCCAGCGGTCTGGTGTCAGTAGGTCACCCCGGGGCTGTGAACCGTCCCTGCAGGCAGCTTACATCTTCCTGCACCAACAGGCGGATGTGTCCCTGAGCTTCCTCGGTGCCAAGACAGCCGTGCCTCGCCACTGTCCTCGAGCTGCACACCAGTCTTGCAGGCTCAGAGAGCAGGAACAACAGCTGCTGGAGCTCCGGGAGTCAGGCCCTGAGGGTGCTCATCTCTTTATGCACAAAACTTTCAATCTTCCCAATCTTACCTGGCAATATCTGCCCGAAGCTCCCGTGTCAGCTGGAAAATGGAAGCACGGGCTATTACCCACTGGTGCACCGTCAGCTGGTGGCAGAGCCAGGAGTAATGGGTATGCATCTCATGTGGGGGCTCATCGCGCACCATGAGGTCCCTCTCCGTGCCTACAGCCCCCGAGCACTGCAGCAGTGCAGAGACAGTACAAATAGAAGTGGACGACATACCCTCGCAAAGTAGGGCACTATGAAGCTTAATTTATTTCACAGAATCACGGAACGGTTTGGGTTGGAAGGGACATTTAAAGATCAACTAGTCCGACCCCCTTGTAATGAGCAGGGACATCTTCAACTCGACCGGGTTGCTCAGAGCCTCGTCCAACCTGACCCTGAACGTTTCCAGGGACGGGGCATCTGCCACCTCTCTCGGTAACCTGCTCCAGAGTTTCACTACTCTCATCGTAAAAAACTTTTTCCATATGCCTAGTCTGAATCTACCCTCTTTAGTTTAAAACCATTACCCCTTGTCTTATCGCAACAGGCCCTACTAAAATGTTTGTCCCCATCTTTCTTATAGGCCCCCTTTAAGTACGGAAAGGCTGCAATAAGGTCTCCCCAGAGCCTTCTCTTCTGCAAGCTGAACAACCCCAACTCTCTCAGCCTTTCCTCATAGGAGAAGTGTTCCATCCCTTTGATAATTTTTAGGACCCTCCTCTGGACTCACTCCAGCAGGCCCATGTCCTTCTTGTGTTGGGGGCCCCAGAGCTCAACGCAGTACTGCAGGTGGGGTCTCACAAGAGCGCAGCAGAGGGGCAGAATCACCTCCCTCACCTGCTGGCCACGCTGCCTTTGATGCAGCCCAGGGTACGGTTGGCCTTCTGGGCCGCAAGCATGCGTTGCCAGCTCATGTCCATTTCACAGAATCACAGAATCACNGGAACTGCCTGTGCTCCAGTGTGTGCCCATTGCCCCTTGTCCTGTCACTGGGCACCACTGAGAAGAGTCTGACCCCGTTCGCTTGACATCCACCCTTCAGGTATTCGTAAGCATTGATCAGATCTCCTCTCAGCCTTCTCTTCTCCAGGCTAAACAGTCCCAGGTCTCTCAGCCTTTCCTCATAAGAGAGATGCTCCGCTCCCCTCATCAACCTCATGCCCTTCACTGGCCAGGGGTTTGCTTTCATGTCCTGGCAGGGTGGCAGAGGGCAGGAGGCTGGCCAAGCGCATGGCTTGGCTGGGGCAGGAGAAGGGTGGCAGCCACAGCTGGCAGGAGTGGCCACCAGTGTGCTACAGCTCTGAGTGGCACCTGTTTATACGAGGGCTGACTTCATCCCACGTAAAGTTATTCATACGCTCTTATTTTTGGCCAGAAAAACGTTCTTCCAAAATGTGCCCTGCCTCATTAACAGTCCCCACCCAGGGACCTCCTTTCAACTTCGCCAAGCTTCCCGGCACCTCGCTGCAGGGACCGGTTGGGGACACAATAGCTCCGGCATGTTTATTTCATTTCACTTTTCCTCTCCGCTTGGCTGGCGGCCAGCAGAGATGTTCTTTGCAAAGATAATAGTTTCAACTTAATCATTCACCTCTTATGTGTCTAAAAGGAGTTAAGGAGACTGGAAGTTTCCAAGAAAAATAAATGAACAGAACTCATTCGAGGGGGCCTCTTTAAGGCTGTTTTATTGATTTTTAAAAAAAGAAAAGAAAAAAAAAAAAAGAAAAGGAGAAGCAGCAAGCTGTTCCTGTACATCACCCATGACCTATTTATTTTTTAAATGTGAAGGGCCTTGCAGCATGTTTGGAGAGATGGCTCCAAAGTGAAATTCTAGTCCTGTTCATTTTAGGGGTTGTAGAGCTGGGGCTGGACCTTGAGCGACTCCTTGCTAGGCCTGCACGTGGGTGACAAGCAAAAGGTCTGCCGTTTATTTATTTATTAAGGGACTGTGATTCTGTCTGGTTCCTTTTTGGGTTGTTCATTTTGTCACACCCTAAGGGCCTGATGTTTCAGAAAGTTTGAAGACCGGGTCCCTTAATGGTGGATCGCATTGCGTTGTCTCTAGTTAAGCAGCTGCTATCACCAATTTCTTTTACAAATGAGGCCTCCGTTTAAGCCACATAAAAACCATCTTCCTTACACTTGGCGTGGTTGAGGGACAGGGATTAAAACCTGTGTCTTTCTCGCTCACGTATCCTGTCTGTGGAGCTGTTGAGAAAACGCCTGTCCTTGGGAACCGCTGGTAAAAGTGAAAGGTTTCTCTTTCAACAGCATTTAACGTGGATGCCTTCCAGTTTTACTGAGAACCTGAAAAATGGGATGGTTTTGGTGAAGAAGCAAGAGAAATCCTTGCTCACTTGTAGCTGGGAGTGGATTAGGACACCAGCAGTAAGCCTGAACCTAAAGAATGAGCTCCTGAAAGGTATGACTTCAGGGGAATCCGGACTTTCATTTAACCATCAAACCAAAAGCAACATTACAGTTGAGCCTAAATCATAGGAACGTGCCCTGGGAAGGAACAAATGCCGGCTGGAAAGGCTGGAAGGACCCGTGGGCTGCCCTGGGCTCAGGGCAAGGAGCGCGGCTGGTGGGAGCTGCTTTTCTCCCCGCTCAGGTTTCCTGGCTCTCCAGAGCGAAGTGGCGTGTGGCTTCTCCCGAGCGTCTCAAAGGCAAGGAGAGATTGCTCTTGCGGTTACTGTCGTTTCAGCCGGAGGTGGGGGAGGCAGAGGCTGCCGCTGCAGAGCCATGGCAAGAGAGCAGCACGCGGTCCACGGCGGGGATCTGCTGTAACCCCTTCGCACCGGTAATGCAGACAGGTCCTTCCTCCTCTGCTCTATCTCCCTGTGTCTTTGCCTACCACCAGAGAAGATCCTTTCCGAAAAAGAGTGAAATACCTGACTCCATTCCTCCCCTTTCGTTGCCCCGGCTCCACCCTCGGAGCAATGTGGCCGTGCGGTGATCTGGCCTCTCTGGTGCGGTGCTCCCCTGAGCCCGCACGTGCCTGTGTACGCGTGCGTGTGCACTGGGCACCCTCTGCTCGCAGGTATGGAGTCTCTGCCTGATCCCACCTTTGGAAAGCAGGCTTTCTTGTGGGTACAGATTGGAGGACTCACTTAAATCTCCATAAAATAGTGGGAAAAGGAATAAAGCTGTAACTGTCATCACCTATTCAGAAAAATTCCTGCAGCACAGACACCCGTTTTCCAGCCTTTGATGACTAGGGGAAAAATTATCTTGCCAGGTGGGGTGTGATTTCTAGTTCTTCTCTTCAGCAAACGAAGGGCTGAATTTAGTGATTTGGAGTGAGATGGAAGCGAACCTTCCCTCCTTCTCCTCTCCCTCTTCTTCTCTCTCCCCCTGGGCAGGCAGCACCCTCCCTGTTACAGAACACATCTTCACGAACGTGTTAGTTTTTGTAAGGCCGTGATGAGGCTCTGGGCTGGGAGCTTGTTTCCCTTCCCCCTCGCCAGCGCTCCAGTAACCACGCGTTACCCAAGCCCAGCACTTTCCGCATGACTCAGATTTTTTTTTTTTAAGGACTAGAATCCAATGGACGTTTTCCTTGCTGATACCATTGGGACTAGAAGGTCTTTTTTTTCCCACCAACCTTAAAAACATGCTGATATACTGCAATTTTTTTTCCTTTTCAATATTTTGTTGTTATTAAAACAGCACCAAGTCCCACAGCACCAAAGGATGGGATCTCTCCTGCTCTTTTCTCCCTTCCTCAACAGCTAAGAAAAAAAAAAAGGGTAATTATCCATAAAAGAAAGCATTAAAGGACGCTTGGACCATGATGTGGTGATCACTTGGACCGTGATGGCTGGGCTGAACTGAGGGCGCTGGCGGCGCAGAATGGGACCATGGCACAGGTCTCCATCGCCTGCACCTGAACCATCCCCACCCTGGGGTGCAAATGCTAGGAGAGGGGACAGCCAAGGGTGAGTGTCCCATCATCGCTGTCATCCTGGGGATGGGTCATGACGGACACAACCTGCACTATTCTGGGACCTAAAGCGTCTGACTGAGGCTGGGCACACATCGGTAGATGCCAAGTGAAGAGTGGAAATTGCCTTAGTGAAGGCAAAGGCAGCGACCTGCAGCCCCTCTGTAAGCCAGGACCTTGATCCCAAATACAAACGAAAGTGCCGAGGGGACGGTTAGGTTGAAGAGCAAGGCAGAGAGCTCCCGCACAGAGGTGTCTGGAGCCAAGGAGAGGGGTTTTGCAAGGGCTGGCACCAGCTTCAGTTGCAACATGAGGTGACACATACGACCTGCGTGACCGCCTGTGCTGGAAACATAGCTCTGCAGTGGATGTCCGGGCGGGTGCACGCTCGGGCTTGCTCCGCAGTGGGGATGGCCTGGCCCTGAGCTTCCCCTGAAACTACAGCGACATGTGGAGTCAATGTGTGTTTTCTCGTGTGAATCCCTGCGAGTTCAGATGAACAGGTTTGGGGCCACGGTTCCCATCTGACGTTGACTGCTCGACGTGATTATTCAACCCTGAATTCCTTCAATTGACAGCCGCGCTATTTCCAGTCTCTTAGTCAGCATGTACCACTCCGCTTCCCAGTCTGATGAGACCTGGATTTTCCCACACTCCCCCTTAAATGGAAACACATTGTTCATCTTCATTTTATTTATTTATTTGGTACAAAAAAACAAGATACTGCTCTAACTTTGAAGTGCTGTCTCTACAATGGTTGGTTCCTTTTCGGAGCAATGGGTTTTCCTAAAAGCCACTCTCAGCAAGATCCTTATCAAACTTTCCTTAGCGGGAGACAATGAACATTTCACAGCATGAAGATGAAAAAAATAAAAAGGTCGGTGAGAAGACAAGGGCTCCATGTGAAGAGGTAGCCAGGGTGCAGATGAGCTCCCTCAGCCATGTAAACACAGATTATTTTCTGTCTAACCTACGGTTTCTGAACATTTCACTCGTTGAGTCAGCCCCGGAGTTTATCGAGAGGTGAAAACGGGGACCTGAGCATCATCCGGACATTTCCATCCGGGACCCATAAACCTCACTGTGACGTGTCCAAATACCAAGGGCCTCACTGCCTGCAGCTGCCAGGGGTGGCAATTAGGATGGGATCTGGGGGGACACATGTGCCCCTGCAAGCTGCTGGGAGTTAACTTTCCATGACAGGTCATACTGGGACGGGTTTATTTCATACCGGGCTGCTAAACCAGTGGGTGACCTGCGCGGTGGCAGACCACTTGCCCGTGGCTCGGGGCAGTGGGGAGAGAGAGTGACCGAGGAAATCTCCCTGGGGAGCCTGGCTGCCAAACATCACAGGGAAGGGACATCGTCTTCTCCCACAGCCTGCCCCAAACCTCTCCCGTGTCAGGTGGCTGCCAAAGGATGCTCCGAGCAGACACAGCCTGGGGTCAGCTTCAGACCTGACCTCTCCAAAAAATGCCAGTGCCACTGGATAGCTGATCTGGGAGATGAGCAAACACGGTAAGGGGTCATCGCCATGCAGGACCTGCCAAATCTGAGCTGCACCCACCAGCTCAGCAACACGAGAGCCTCTGCAGAGGCAAGCACTGGGGGTGGCCGGTGCTTTGGGTCTAGGTGGGGGCTCAGATGTCGGTTTTGCTGGGAGCAATCACTGCTTTGCGCTGGCTGAGTCGGAGCAGATCCATGCAGGCGGGTGGCAGCTTTGTGTGGAGGAAACGTGTCGGCTGGCATCTGCCGTGGGTTTTTTTTTTCTTTTAGCCTAATTGTATTTTTAATTATTTGGCAGACGGTTTCAAGCCAAGACTATGCAATCAGTCAATGTTTGTTGCTTAAAATAGAAGTAAACACTAGGTTATATAAACAAAGGAGCGCTCCGGTTTATTGCCCAGGGACAACGCCGGCATTGTTGCGTGGATCCTCAGCTGAAGGCTTTGAAGATTGCTTACTCTATTTATTTTTCTAAAGATGGGTAACTTTGTTCCATTTGCTTAGCTTCTTACGGGCTTGAATAGCCAAGGGGTAAGGTGCGGTAAAGGTGGGTCTGGCTCTGAACAGGCCTGGAGGGAACATGTGTTGTTGGATTCTGATCTCATCCAAAAAACGTCCCGCGTTTCAATACCCTTAGATGGCTTACATGTTGGAAATGCCAAGGAACCGGAAACTTTCACTCAAAAGTCAAGTCTGCTTTCATTAATAATTATTTTAAGACAGCCTTCAGTGCACAAAACAGTACTATATGGAGCAGAAAGAGACCCGTGGGGAATCAGAGGCTGAGCAAGAGTTCAGTCCACCATCCCCACTCTCACGCTGGATGTCAAGGATTAGCATCCTGAGATGCAGGCGAGGTGTTCAGGTGAGGTGATGGCGAGGGGCACGATGAAAGGAGAGCTGCCCCGCAAACCGTAGCAGCAACAGCGGCTCCTGGCCACCGCTGGAGGAAGGCAGGCGGTGGGACGGGCAGGGCTGTGCACCTGGTGCCGTGGAGGGACTGAGCCTGGCTCAGAAAACCCCCAGCACCCACGAAGGCAAAGCCTGGGGAGCACGTGTCCTCTTAATTTCTTTGGGTGGTAGAGGTGTGTGCTTGACCCCATTTTACAGATGGGAAAACCGAGCTGCAGAACATGAAGATGGACATTTTATTGATAAACATGGCACTTGACTTCTTCCTTTGCACCTGACCCGGTATCGTCCCTCTCCTTGTTTACCTGTCATAAAGTCACCACCTGTGCCTATAATCTGCTTCTACAAGTCCTGTAGATCACCAGAAATAATATTAGATTTATCACTTCTGTACATAACGCGCCAATCCCGGCAGCACGTTTTGAAAGCACAACAGCAACAAGAAGCATATGTTCTGAGAGTCAAGTTAGTGGGATTTTTTTTTTCTGCCAAGGACAATAATTTTTTTCCTCTTTTTTTTTTTTTTTCCAAAATAAACATCATGCTGGAATGTGCTGCAGCAAATGGCTTGGGCTCTATTATATTTCATGCAGCTTTCTAAACAATTTTCAACCCTGCTGGCCCGGTGTCAAACAGAAGGCAACCAACAATAGCAAAATCCCATTAAAGCTGAGAAGGTTCCTTCCTGAGGTGAACACGGCCAGAAATAGTAATCTTGGCTCTCTTTTCTATTTGGCACTGGGGACTAATAATGCCTGTTCTCCTAATGGAAATTATCTAATTTCATCCAAGTGCAGCTCCAGAGAGAGCTGGGCTGACGCACAAACAGTCAATATAACAACATTCTTCTTGAAGAGCTGAACAATGGGGCTTTGGTGGGACCGTGATTAACAACGTCAAACTAAGAACAAACAGAAGGTGTAAAAATAGGCATCTGAGGAGTTGACACAACGGACTATTTTTCATCTGTAAGGCCCGAGGAGAATAGNAACAATGGGGCTTTGGTGGGACCGTGATTAACAACGTCAAACTAAGAACAAACAGAAGGTGTAAAAATAGGCATCTGAGGAGTTGACACAACGGACTATTTTTCATCTGTAAGGCCAGAGGAGAATAGCTTGTTAAATTGCATGCTTGGAGCACTTCATCAGATGTTGTGTGGAAGGAAAAAAAAAAAAAAAAAAAAAAAAAAATCCCATTTCCCATCTGGGTCTGAATGTACTAAGAAACTGCACATGCCTTATTAATATAAATCAGGCTAGGAGTATAATTCCCATTAGCATTAAAGAACCATTTTTCAGTGAAATACTCTTGCACCAGGAACACCTAATGGGAAATAATGATGTTTGCTTCATTTGAGGAGAATAGTAAAATACAGTGTGCGGATGGAGAAGGTAGAGAACCGTTTCTTCTCTCCAGTGCTACGGGTTTTCATGTCTGAGATAGATATTCCCCTTCCCAGCCCAGCAGGGCCGCATCCAGCTGCGGTGTGGAGGCCCCCAGAGGTGGTAGGGAATGCGGATGGGGGCGAAGGGCTGCTCCAGAAAACTGGAGCATCGCTATGGCCTGGGGGCAAAGCACTGCTGCCCTGTTCCCTGCAGGCTCCTGCGGCTGCCCTGGCTGGGCGAGGGACGGGATCCAGCCTCCCTCCACCCGCCCCTGCTTCCTCCCCAGCGCAGCCTCACATTTGGAGAGCACTGAGATGGCTTCGGGCCACCTCCACCCGCTTACCCGCACGGTCCAACCTCACCCTGGAACTCCTTGACATCAACCTAAAAATAGCACTCCCCAAAAACGAATCGCAGCCCCAGCCATTATTTATCACGTCTCGAGAAAAAGCATCACTTCCTACGTTTCGCTCTAATGCCGAAGCCACAGCTGGACTCACAATGTGCCCGGTACATTAAAAAGCAGAAGCATTAGAGGTAGGTGAAACCACCGCATAGCTCATTAGCTCTGCTGCCTCGCCTGCTTTCCCCAGGGCTCTAGCTTTGCCGTTTGCCCTGTAAGGAACCACGTGCACCCGGGGCGAGCGCTCACCCTCGTGTTTGTGCGGACGCACGCTGGCTCCCGAACCTCAGCATCACCTTGGCTTGACACTGGGGGATTTATTCTCCTCCCCTGGCTTAAGCGCTGCTGCTCCCTTCTAGGTCTTAATGAAAGGAAGGTCTAGCCCTGAAATGCTAGACAAAATTTCCACCTCTGGCTAAGCAGGTATGGTTTTTTTTTAGTTTTTACAAAATCTTGAGTAGCCATTTACCTGCTGTTAGTTTTAGAGTGTGAGAGGGGAGCTCTGTGTTTTTATAGAACCTCTAGAATTTCGCTCAGGCGATGGGATTTCGTGCGGGACATTGCACAGTTACCTGTTACGAGTTACCACAATTTGTCTCCATGTTATGGCCGATGGCATCCAGGAATGGCCCTGCTCCCCCTCGCTCACCCCACAGGTCAACCCCTGCTCGGGGTTTGCCGAAATCGTGCCGTTTTCTCATTCTCCTTCCTCCTAACAACAATAAAACTGAGAAATGCATGGAAATTGCTAGCAATGAAAGAAAAATGCACCAGAAGTAATACAACACCGCATTGCCCTCAGCCTCAGCTTTCACACCAGGTTGGTCCCCAGCTCTCCCAGAAAGCAGCGCCTTTCTCCGTGTGAAAGTCCCGGTCCCCCCTCTACACCCCAGCCCTGCTTCCCGCAGCCCAGCCCCAGGCTCAGCCCCGTGCCTGCACCAGTCCACCCCTTTTTCGCCCTCCATTTTGCACCTGGTCCTTTCAAACCAGGTAGGATCCTCCTCGCAGGTCTCAAAACACCCAAGGTGTGAGGCAGACTCCTGGCAATGAATATTTCTTACCTCCAGGCTTTCTCGGGCAACGGCATCCCATGGAAATGAAAGCAGCATGGCACGATGGCGAGCCCGTGCCACCTGCCTGGGTCTGCCGGAGACCTGGGAGATGTTCATCATCCGACGGGTGCCCAAAGCGTCCATGGGGATGCCAGGCAGGAAATCTGGGAAAGCTTTGGAGCACAGAAGGGAAAAGCCCTGTGGCCGAGCTCATCGCCAGCGGTTCCAGTGGCGATGCACCGAGACGCAATTTGACCCAGGAGAGTTGTTGTTATTGAGGACTTTATTGTTAGCTTGCGCTAGAGGGTGCTGCTTCGTTAGTCTTTGGGAAAGTTCACAGTAACGAGGCCGTCTTTGGTGTCTTTATTCCTTGCAAAGTTACGCTGAGACTTGAAATGTGTTGAGATTCATGTTACCATTCAGCGCGGCCTCAGAATGAAACGGATTGCTTACCTGGGAAAAAGAGAATGTCTTGGCTTGGAAAAAGGGTTTATACACCTGGGGGGCAAGGGTAAACATTTGGGTTAGACACGGTGACAAATGAAAGGAAAAACTCATCAGCCTTGCCTTTTTTCTCTCCATTTCACAATTCCAGGATGAATGGATGCCTCAAGGAGCTAACTGAGAAATCGGAAGGAAAAAAAGAAGGCCAGCGAACGCAGGCACGGGACATAATGAACCTTTGGAATTCACTCCTGCAGGACAGCTAATCAAAATCTCATGATAGAAGTTTTCTAGAAGAAATAAAAGCGAAATACATTTTATGACCGCTACAGTCTTTTGGCTAAGATAAAGGTAACCAGATCCCAGGCATCAAGATATAAAATGATGTGTTAGAGGTATCAGTAGGAAATGACTTCCCCTGTGCGCCGCGTTGCTCCGCTGACTGCGCCTCCTCTGTTTTTGTTTCCATTTGCCAAAGGCACGGAGGAACAGCTATTGCTGTAGGCAGCATCCCAGACCCGCAGCTGGGAAGGGGATATCTTATGCTCAGCTCAGCGAGCATCTCCCCACCCGCCAGGGCGTTTCGCAGGGAGAGGGCCTGGGTTTTCCAAGACCTGGTGGAGCCTGGCACGGGGAAGCCGTGAGCTGCCCGTGGAGCTGAGAAGTGATGGCTGGACTTTATTTAGGGCACATTCAGTTCCAGTGAGGGAAGCAGGTCTGGAGGGTGCTACGTACGTGCTATATAATCCGGCATGCTTGTTTATGGGACCGTAAAACCTCCCTGGCTGGCACTTCCATTTGGCATCCACCAAAAAGCATCTCCTTTGGGCAAAAAAAGGTTAAAATGGGATATTTTTTTTTTTAAGGGCCATGATGGCACCGTTCTGCCGAGATTTTACATATGCTAATAGCAAGGAAAGAGCTGGTTTTAAAGCTGGACTGATGTGTACCTACTGCATTTAAGTGCACGTAGGACATGAAAGGAGGGCTGGAAGAAAAACAGTAACTGTTCTCAAATTCAGATGAATTTTACAGAGTAATTTTCTTCTAGAAACTTGACTTCCTTCAGGGGTTGATTTTGCCTTTTATGCGACTGCATTCTGATAGCTTTATTTCCAGCTTCCCCACATTTTTGACCGCTGTTGGCAAGAAGGAGGAAACTGTTTCTTACTAAAACTTTTATTAGGCAGTTATTAGTATTTCCTTCTTCGGTATTGAACGGCTTTTCTGCACAGTGCCTTTAACGTGCTGCTGCTGGAGGGGCCGTGGGCCTAAAGCATCACCTTGGTTTTCTAGAGATAGGTGGGTTTACGCTGACCAAACTAACGGGGTGATGACCTGCTGCGGAAGTAAAAACCCCTCTGTTTGCTTTCCAGCTTTATTTACACCTAAATGCGCTACTTGCATTGAGCCGTCCTGAGCCTGTCCTCAACAGCAGCAGTTTGCCTCAGTTAAGGAGCTGCCCCTTTGGGTCTCTGCTGAAAACAGGTGTAATTACACTCTCCTGACAGATTTAGGAAATACCTGTGGATGATCTTTATGTGCTGAGAGTTGAATCACCTTCATTTTATGCAACGATGCTTGTTTTCAGTCGCTGCGCACTGTGTGAACTAAACGTGGCGCGTGCGTGCAAGTGCTTCTCTCATCGGCGGTTGCACGTCAGAGCAGGGGGTCAGCACTTCTGCACGTCGCGTCACCTTTAATCAGCTACCGGGAGGTTAATTGCAAACCAGCTCTCCGCAGACCTCTCTGTCGGTGTGGCCTGGAAAATCGCAGCTAGCCCGTGATAACTCCGTCTGCAAGCAGATTACGGTCTGATCACAGTGTGAAGGTGGAACACCCCATGAAATCAGTGACGCCGATGGAAATGAAAGGAAACTCAGGCTCTTTCCATGCGAGAAGGACCCATTTTAGACTGCAGGAAGTAGCTCCAAGAGGCAGTGCTTAAATTAAGGGGTGACCTGGTGAGAGGTTNCGGCTTTTCTGCACAGTGCCTTTAACGTGCTGCTGCTGGAGGGGCCGTGGGCCTAAAGCATCACCTTGGTTTTCTAGAGATAGGTGGGTTTACGCTGACCAAACTAACGGGGTGATGACCTGCTGCGGAAGTAAAAACCCCTCTGTTTGCTTTCCAGCTTTATTTACACCTAAATGCGCTACTTGCATTGAGCCGTCCTGAGCCTGTCCTCAACAGCAGCAGTTTGCCTCAGTTAAGGAGCTGCCCCTTTGGGTCTCCGCTGAAAACAGGTGTAATTACACTCTCCTGACAGATTTAGGAAATACCTGTGGATGATCTTTATGTGCTGAGAGTTGAATCACCTTCATTTTATGCAACGATGCTTGTTTTCAGTCGCTGCGCACTGTGTGAACTAAACGTGGCGCGTGCGTGCAAGTGCTTCTCTCATCGGCGGTTGCACGTCAGAGCAGGGGGTCAGCACTTCTGCACGTCGCGTCACCTTTAATCAGCTACCGGGAGGTTAATTGCAAACCAGCTCTCCGCAGACCTCTCTGTCGGTGTGGCCTGGAAAATCGCAGCTAGCCCGTGATAACTCCGTCTGCAAGCAGATTACGGTCTGATCACAGTGTGAAGGTGGAACACCCCATGAAATCAGTGACGCCGATGGAAATGAAAGGAAACTCAGGCTCTTTCCATGCGAGAAGGACCCATTTTAGACTGCAGGAAGTAGCTCCAAGAGGCAGTGCTTAAATTAAGGGGTGACCTGGTGAGAGGTTAGAGCAGACTAGAAGAGGGTCGCAGCGGTCCTGCCACCCCCCCTCCCCAAATGCTTGTTTCCCCCCAGCTCTCTCACCCTGGCCAGCCCCATGATAAAGAAGTTAGTTTGGGGAACTATGACGGCAAAAACTCTTTTCTTATTGGCAGAGTCAATTTTCTACAGTTTGACATCCCCAGGGATGGGAACAGGCAGGCAGGGATGGAGCGCGTGTGGGAGGCTGGCACTTCGACTTAAAGCAGCTTAAACCCTCGCGGCATTACAGGCNGCTGAAAACAGGTGTAATTACACTCTCCTGACAGATTTAGGAAATACCTGTGGATGATCTTTATGTGCTGAGAGTTGAATCACCTTCATTTTATGCAACGATGCTTGTTTTCAGTCGCTGCGCACTGTGTGAACTAAACGTGGCGCGTGCGTGCAAGTGCTTCTCTCATCGGCGGTTGCACGTCAGAGCAGGGGGTCAGCACTTCTGCACGTCGCGTCACCTTTAATCAGCTACCGGGAGGTTAATTGCAAACCAGCTCTCCGCAGACCTCTCTGTCGGTGTGGCCTGGAAAATCGCAGCTAGCCCGTGATAACTCCGTCTGCAAGCAGATTACGGTCTGATCACAGTGTGAAGGTGGAACACCCCATGAAATCAGTGACGCCGATGGAAATGAAAGGAAACTCAGGCTCTTTCCATGCGAGAAGGACCCATTTTAGACTGCAGGAAGTAGCTCCAAGAGGCAGTGCTTAAATTAAGGGGTGACCTGGTGAGAGGTTAGAGCAGACTAGAAGAGGGTCGCAGCGGTCCTGCCACCCCCCCTCCCCAAATGCTTGTTTCCCCCCAGCTCTCTCACCCTGGCCAGCCCCATGATAAAGAAGTTAGTTTGGGGAACTATGACGGCAAAAACTCTTTTCTTATTGGCAGAGTCAATTTTCTACAGTTTGACATCCCCAGGGATGGGAACAGGCAGGCAGGGATGGAGCGCGTGTGGGAGGCTGGCACTTCGACTTAAAGCAGCTTAAACCCTCGCGGCATTACAGGCTCACAGTGCCAGCTCCCGGCACAGCATCAGATGCCTAAAAACGGGCTTCAGGAAAGCCAGCGCAGTGGGCAGGAGCTGCCTGCTCTANGACAGATTTAGGAAATACCTGTGGATGATCTTTATGTGCTGAGAGTTGAATCACCTTCATTTTATGCAACGATGCTTGTTTTCAGTCGCTGCGCACTGTGTGAACTAAACGTGGCGCGTGCGTGCAAGTGCTTCTCTCATCGGCGGTTGCACGTCAGAGCAGGGGGTCAGCACTTCTGCACGTCGCGTCACCTTTAATCAGCTACCGGGAGGTTAATTGCAAACCAGCTCTCCGCAGACCTCTCTGTCGGTGTGGCCTGGAAAATCGCAGCTAGCCCGTGATAACTCCGTCTGCAAGCAGATTACGGTCTGATCACAGTGTGAAGGTGGAACACCCCATGAAATCAGTGACGCCGATGGAAATGAAAGGAAACTCAGGCTCTTTCCATGCGAGAAGGACCCATTTTAGACTGCAGGAAGTAGCTCCAAGAGGCAGTGCTTAAATTAAGGGGTGACCTGGTGAGAGGTTAGAGCAGACTAGAAGAGGGTCGCAGCGGTCCTGCCACCCCCCCTCCCCAAATGCTTGTTTCCCCCCAGCTCTCTCACCCTGGCCAGCCCCATGATAAAGAAGTTAGTTTGGGGAACTATGACGGCAAAAACTCTTTTCTTATTGGCAGAGTCAATTTTCTACAGTTTGACATCCCCAGGGATGGGAACAGGCAGGCAGGGATGGAGCGCGTGTGGGAGGCTGGCACTTCGACTTAAAGCAGCTTAAACCCTCGCGGCATTACAGGCTCACAGTGCCAGCTCCCGGCACAGCATCAGATGCCTAAAAACGGGCTTCAGGAAAGCCAGCGCAGTGGGCAGGAGCTGCCTGCTCTAACCCGCAGGAAACCCCGAGCAAGGGACCGTCCTGACCCTGCTGCTCCTCAGAACACAGCCTCCTTTCCCGGGCCTGTGGAGAGGCGCTTCTTTCCAACTGCTATTTATTACCCTGACCCTTCTTTGAGATTTATGTATCTGCAGCTTTTCATGAAAAAAAAAAAAGAAAAAAAAGAGAAAAGAAATAAGGAAGGAAAGGTCACCCCTTTCTCTGTAAACACGCTGTGGACAGACGCAGTGCCTTCCCACACCCCACATCCCGGAGCCAGGCACTTGGGACAGAGGGGAATCGGTGTTTTCAGGTCCCCCCTCTGTCTGAGAGGACTTGAGGGATTACAGAGCGTTTGGGAGAATGTAAAAATTCTCTCCACTTGAAACCTATCAGTCAGTTTCACATGATCTAACATATTTCATCACACCAGGGACTGAAAGAAAGATGAGAGAGAGTGCAAACATGCGAGTATGAGTATGGCTCTCCAACTCAGTGGCTGATGTGCTGTCCATGGAGCTTGGAGCTTCGGTTTTTGATCCACGCTAACAAACAGGCCTATCCAGTGGGACCTATCCCGCTGTAACGTGGACAATTCGCGGGACTGCTCACATGCGAAAAATCCCATGGAGCTTTCAAACAACTACAATATAGGCATTTCGGAGGGATTTTAGTTCCGAGTAATGTTAGCACGCTCTGTGGATTCAGTTCCCATCAAGGATTCTTGCTTGTGCACCCCAAGACCTCTCCGTGATGCAAACCTGCAAGTGATCGGGATCGGGCGAAAAAAGCCCACTCTGACCCAAACTCAAATACTAGTGCGGGAGACTTGAAATCCCATCCTGCCGCGCGGAAACCCAGATCCTGCCTGTCTTCAGGCGCCGTCCTCTTACGCTCAGCAAATGACGTAACATCGGTCCTTCCTTACTGATGCAGGTATTCAGCTAAACAACGCATGAAGCGATGGAAAGGACGTGTCAACGGAGTTGACCAGCTTAGTCACTGAATTCACTTGTGGCTCTGGGCAGCTCCCGCCTGCAGCACCTGCGCTCCCGTTGAGCGTTTCAGCCAACAAACCGTTGATGAGCTGAGGGAAGCCCAGGCAGCCCTGCGTCCGCCGGGGTGTGTTGGGGGGCGGTTGGGGCTCGGCCTGCGGTCAGATTTGGCGGCTCCGCCGCAGCGCTCCCGGCTGCCCGGGGCGGTGGGGTGCTGGGGGAGCAGCGGCAACAGCCATCAGAAACGCTCCCAACGATGGGCGCAGCGCTCCTGCGCACCCCGCAACCACGAGCTATGGGCGGGGCTACGGCTTTTTGGTTTGGGGTTTTTTAATTTTTTTTTTTTTTTTTTTTTTTTT
>VZSC01003374.1:515330-541393 GCA_013398225.1 Steatornis caripensis | reverse complement strand
CCCCACTAGGTAATTTAAAACCATTAAGGAAAAACATTACTGCTAGTAATATTACTCTAAAGAAAATATGATTAATTATTAAATTGGTTTCTCTAATGCTACACTAAACCCTTTTGAGTGAGATATAGATTTTAGTGTTCAAATCAGTATTTATTTTTAATTTGAGTTTTTTTCTGACTATAATAATTCGTTCATATTAAATACAGATTCTGAAAAGACCCCCGTTTTGCACTAATTTACTATTTTAATGTAGTTCTCACAAAATGGTAATGTTCTGTAGCATTTTTGTGTACTTAAATCACTCAACTACTCAGAATAGTAGATTACTGAAGGGTTGAGGGAAAGGAAAGAGTGTTTGGAATACAACATTTCCGAAACACATACAGTAACCTTCATGCCAATTGACAGGTCGCTTGGTGGCACACAAAAGACACGTAATTAGACGTTGTGAGTTATTTTGCTAATATAGAGCACCTCAAATATACAGTTTCACGTGAGGCCTTGTTGGCGTAGGCTTTAAGATTTAACAGTAACCTTACCAGGAAGCGTAAGCAGAATCAGTTGAATAAATATTTGGGTGTTTCTTTGGTTTTAGTTTAACCTTGGTGATTTCTTAGGTTTTGTTACAAGATCTTTGCTACAGTGGAATGTTTGTAACGTTTGAGAGAGGGAAAAAACTAAAGGTTTTGTAGCTTTCTGTTCCGTGAAGATTTGTGTAAAATTACCAAAGAATTTATAGGGAAGAACCAAACTAGAGTTTTTCGAGTGTGAGGAAGAGTAAAAGAAGTCTGTCGAGGTCAGGATATTTTAATTAGCGAATATTTTCTACTGTTTTAAAGCTACGCTAGGGTTTGTACGATAGTCAGGTGTTGAGTGTCATTGGTTTTTGAAGTGACTGATTTTTTTTTTTGGTGATCCATCTGTTGCTTATACAGTTTTTAAGTGCTTTTTGTAATAGAATGCATCAAAAGCAGCATTTTCAGATTAAAGGTGTATTTGCTTAGCAACATTTGTCTGACTCCAGTACATTTTTAGAAAAGTTCTTGTTGGACTCAAATGTATTTTAAAAAATCGCTGTAGCGTAAGTGGGTTTTTTTTTTCCCTGGACTGATTTACGTGAGCTAGAATAAGCTTTTTATATTCTGAGGAATATACCTGATTCAGCATTGCACGCACAGGAGTTATTCAAGGCTAGTGGGCTGAAAACAATAGAAAACTTCTGAGATGTGATCCGTGTTGTGGCAGTGTTTTGCTATGTGTCACTGAAGATGTCACTTAACCTCTTTGTTTTTCATCATCAAAATGTGAGGGCTGGTATTTATCTATCTTTGTGATAGGGTGATTAATTAATATTTCTTGAACACTGAGTACTCTTTTGTTCCATTTCTATTTTTACCAGGTTTATTTTGGAGAAATTAAATTCTGATGGTGGTTGAAAAAGAACGGTTCATGGGAGTCATCATGTTTTCTCTTTGTGAGTCAGATCGTAGGAACTGAAAATGATTTAGGACATAGGTCACTGAGAAGTACCCATAGAATGATTTTGACTGGAGAAAATTGCAAATTACAGTCAAACTGAGAAATGCTATCAACTTTGTTGCAAAATAATAATTTTTGGTACACTTGAACTGATTACTCTTTTTAAATTTTGTGACAGCTACTGGGTCTAGAAGTAATGCAAATTATCTGGTTTTTTTTTTCACAGCCGCTGTAGCATACCTCTCAGCTAATCCTTGTTAGAAGAAATACTTGTCATTTAGATTCCCGCTCCCTGTCCTGTTTTGGCTTGAGTACTTTCTTGATTGTGTGTGTAAATTAGTGGCACCAGAAAAGAGGAGTAAAAAAGATGAAATTATAAAAACGTTAGCTGTAACAAACTAACCTCTTAAAGTTAATCTTACAATTCCAATTACATAGTTTATTGTTAGTTGTTTGGAGGTTTTCTTCTGCATTTATTCCTTCACAGAACGAGGATACTTATCTTATTGTAATCATTTCCAAGGGTACTTTTAAATTTCAAAACTTCTAGATTGGCATAAAAACAAGGAGCAGTCCCACAAGTATCATTTAACACTGATCATCTCCTCCTTTCTGAGGCTCTCAGTAGTTTAATCACGCTTACTACTTTTTAAAATCTTCTGAGGTGTTTACTGCAAATTACAAGAGGCAGCTATCCTTTAATGCAAGATTTGCATCTGTTTTGGCTTTTCTCCTTGCCTCCCCCTCCTTCCCCCCTGTTTCTGCTAGGTTTGCATTTTAAGGGCAAGACCATGTTTTATGTCAGAAAGCTGGATTTGAAAGTGCCAGCAATAGCTCGCCTATGCTGTCATCACTGAAGTAGCTGAAAATAATCTCTTTAATGAACAGTTGCTGCGATGTTTATTGGTTCACCGAAGTGGGGTTTGGGATGGTGTTAGAAAGTAAAGTTTGAACTCTGAAGAGTGAGTTATGTGTGGAATTGTGTTTAGTATCACGATTTCGGTTCCTGGTCTAAGGAAAATGAAATTAAAATGTTAAGCACACTGTGCTATACTATTAACTATCTCAAATCTTTTTAGTGAATTGTAGAGGTTGTTGAGGAGGGGAATAAGAACACTGTAGGCTTAACTTTTTATCCGTTATTCCTTCTTACTGCAAACAGTAATCATGCATCTGTAGCTGGAAGGGGTTTCGCTGCAGTTTGTTTCTTATTTAAATATGTACGTTGGTCAGGCTGGCTGCTGCGGGTAGAGCCGATGCCCTTGGATACCGCGAGCCGCAGGCTCGACGTGCCCCAAGCCTGGGGGTCTCTTCCGCTCGGTGGCAGAGGGCTTTGCTGTGGCTGTGGGTGATGCAGGTGGCTTCCTAATTGTCAGGCTGCGCAAGGGAGCAGCAGGCAGATAGGTTTAAGGGACAGGCAGCACCTTAATTCGGTGTGCAGAAGGGACATATTCTGCCTTGTTACCCCCCTGCCTGCCCCACACCATGCTGCCGTGTGATGGCCCTTGTGGGGTAAAGGAGTGATTACAGGTCTCCATCATAAACCCCGAGCTCTCTTTCCGGTTCACGGGCTGGCTTCGTCTCACCTGTGGAGCTTAATTGTTTACCACGAGACCTTGATCTCCCTTCTTCCTATGGGCAGCAGGTGCTCAGGGCGAGTGGTGGGGTGTCTCTGTTTTGAGAAGTTTCCAACCCACTGGTGGCTGCGGCGTCCACAGAGACGCTACAGATCCTTTGCTCAGTACGCTGGTCCTTTGGACCTCTGCTGTGCCTCAGACCGCTGCTGCAGATTGCATCAAATTAAGTATTTCTATAAATTGCTGATCTCAGTCCCGTTTCAGCTGCTTTGCCTTCAGGATGTTGTGAGGATGACCGAGATTCCAGCAGGCCTGTGCCAGCCTTGTCCCCGTGAGAGATATTCTTTGCTGTTGGGCTCAAAATTGGAAATTCATTTGAAGAGTGGCATTTTGAGACTAGGTGGTATATCGTTGCACGTAACTAGAAAGTTGTCGGGTTTCTCTAAGCACATTATTTCTTTGCATGAGTATTTACATTTTAATGAAAGTTTTCCTATACCTTTTAACATGTTTTGTTGAAAGAAGATACATGGTCCTATTACAATAATTTTTCTCTCTCAACATGATGCGTATTTTGCAACTTTGGTCAGTATTTCTCTCCTAACTAAATGTAAATACTGAGTTACTCAATTACCCATCTTCCTTATTTCAATCTAAACCAACATGATGCGTATTTTAAAAATAGTAAGTATTTGATGTAATTTGAATTTATGTATTCGACACAATTTGACAAATTATGTTTTTGACACATGGATATGTTAAAACAGTGTGATCTTGGTGTATATTACCACTGCAATTTTGGTGATCTGCCCTTGGAAGGAAGGAAGAAGAATGACTGTACAAGTGTACTGTATTGCGTTGCTTCTCTAACAGGACCAAATTGGATAATTCAGTCTGCAAAGTAAGGAACTTGTAATCAGAGAAACAATATCAGAATTCCCAAGTTATTTCAAGCGTAATGCTGTGCTAAGGATCTGTCAGGTGTTTGTTTTGAATTCGCCGAGGAACAGTGAAAAAAACGTAAAAGAGGTGAATATCCCTGAACACTATTTAAACTTTGCTAAGTCTTGTAAAAAAGTTGCTCTCCATTGTGGTGTTGATTTCTCTTCTTGCAACTCTCGGTATTAACGCTGAGGAGGCACGTTGTTCTCCTGGAATTGTAACCCACCTAGTAAGACAAGTGGTGGGTAATACCTGTGTAGTAAAACCTGTAGTTGACACGTAACTGCTTGGAAATTAGATGAGGAACTGTCAGGTTTTACCACGTACAAATAACGTAGAGGAAATTTTAAGGGTTAGCGGTGGGAAGCCACAAAGGGCTTTGGAAAGGAGAGGGACAACAGTCAAAACAATGGAGAGTTGGGGAGTGCTGTGGAAGGCGGCCAGAGAAAACACGGGGCTGGGCAGGAGCCAGGGCAGGCGCGGGCAGCGCTGCCAGGAGGTGGGCAGCCGCGCAGAGGGCGGGGGTCGGGTTCTCAGAGTGTATGGGGTACGTTTTTCTTTCATCTTTCACTTCATCTGTGGGAAGAAATAATTTAACTTTTTGCATGCTGGCATTATGCACGCGGTCAGGCATGGATCGGGGAAGCACAGCAGTTACGCCAGTTTACGCTGGCCGCAGTTGAGGCCGTAGAGTGCTGTAAGCTGTTTTTTTAAATATTAGATCTTGTTAATTCCAGTGTGTGTCTGTGGAACTTACTTATTAGCCGTTGCATTGAAAGTTGATTTTTAATTGCTGCAAGTCAAAGTATCGCTTTCTTAGTGTGGCAGAGAAGGGTCAGAGCTCTTTTGAAGATAAAGGGGAAGAAAAGTGTATAGAAAACAGGCTAGTATCTTTTAGAGTCTAAAACACGGTAGTTGAAATATTTATGATTCGAGGCACTTCTCTGTGAGAGAACACAGACAGGATTGTGGTTTCATTACAGTACTTACAATATTCTCATGACCTAAAAATGAAAACACAAAAACCTAATGCAGTCAGGTGTGCACAGACTGCAGAGATGCGCATAGCCGGGCAACTGTTGTGCTTTTATCGTGTGTCAACATGTTTTCGTCTTTGTAGAAGAACATATTTAATTCAATAAGGAATAAATCATTATCGTATGTACAGCGTGGTGAACGTAAGAGGAAGGGTGCTGAGGGCTCCTTGATATGTGGTAAAAATAATTTTTCATTGAAAATCAGTTAGTGGAATATATGGGTGCTAAAACTGTAAAAATATTAGGATGGTACTTTGCTAAAGATCATGAAATGCCTGCACGCAGGAATTAATTTGGACTCATTTGTTACCAATTTGAATGCATTTAAATTACTTTTAATGTTGTGGTGATGCCTGCAAATTGCTCTCGGTACACAATAACTGTCAGCGTACATTGAAGAATACGTATGGTCAGTAATTCAACACGTAACTATATTGAATATATGGAAGAAGTTTCACAGTGTCATAAATCCTTGCACATTCTTTTGCTTAAGAAAAGGAATTAAGCATGTTGTGACAGAAACTTTGACATATTTGGTATTTAATTCTATTTTAAGTGACTTGATATCTCATAAAAGAGTTAGAGATGTGTTTAGCGTTGGATGTGGTGACCAATCTGTTTTTGGGCCTCTGTTTATATTTCATGGCCAGGAAAGGCTGTGAAATATACCTGAGCAACCAGAAATTGGTATCTTGTGAACTGCGATACGGCAACCTTTTAAAAAGGTTAGTTGAGGGTTTTTTTTGGTTTTGTATCTGGGAGCCAGACCATGCTTTCAAGTCACAGAGAAGCCAGGAGAACAGCGTAACCGCCAAAATATTTGTGTACAGCTGCAGGACACTGCTAGGTGGGGAAGTTGATGATAACTTCACGTTATATAAGGAGATAAGGTTTCTCCTGTGGAGCTGTGCAGCTTTGGGAGCGGCATGTGGCTGTGCCTGCACCCCGACGCGTGGCTGGGCTCCTCTGTCCATCCACAGCTTTCCAGCAAGGAGGCTGCAGCCTTCAGAAGGAAAATGAATGTGTCGGGTGGATTTACTGCATCTCAGGTTATGGGACAGAAAACATCCTAAAGAAGAGCCCACTCGTTAAAGACAAAAACGTTCAGTCCTTTGCTAAAACAGCAAATGGGCTCAGGGAGTGGGATTGTCTTGGGCAGGAAGGGACTGCGCTGGAGGGTGGCTTTCATGATGTACGAACGGTATTTTAAGGGTTGTTATGCGAAAACCTGCCCTTCCAAAATCTTCCTGAAAAAAATCGGGGGAGGGTGATTCCAAACCAGGTTTGAATTCATTTCCAGACTGAGCACGGCTTGCAGCGTTGGTGTCTTGCTGTGCCCCAGCAGCCGCTCGGCCCCTGCAGTGGCCGTTGGGGCCCAAGAGGGCTCGGACTGGTAGTGGGGTCCGGAGTGGCGAGTGATGGAGCAGCTCGATCCGCGAGCGGCAACCTGCCACCCCGCACACCCCCTGCTCGCAGTGAGCTTCCCAGCTCCTGTGGCACGCAGGTGTCCTTCTCGCACCTTGAGCTGTCTCACGCTTCAGGAGAGGACGTACTTTGGAGGATGGCCACATACTTGGGTTGAAAGATCTCTCCCAAGACCTTCATCCCTGATCCAGGATTTCCTGAAGTTGATGTGAAGACTCTTTGTTTTGGTGTAGGCACTGAGGTTGGTTGATGCTTTGGATGTGTTTGTACGTTCGTGCGTAAAACCAGTTTCTGAGGTTGAGAAGTTACCGACTACTTAGCTGCTCTTTTCAAAGTCACCTAGACTGGGGCTGGTGGTGGACCGCTTGTGTGTATTTAAGCCATATCCAAGTCTTTCAGGTTTTTCAGTACAGGTCCTTACACCAACTGTTGATAAGCTCTGAGCAAGTTACCAGTAAGATGAAAAATCCATATTCAAAGTGACTTTTCCATAATATTTAAATACTTTCAAGGGTTCACTTCCATTTATTCAGCGAATGAATTTTAAAGAGTACAGCAGTCAGGTACATCATTGATGAGGATCCAAAGACACATGAGAAAGATGGTCCTTGAAAGATACACATAGATACTTGTTTTAAATCAGTGGTGTCCAGCCTAGTCAGCCAAGCATGACAGCCAGGCATGAACGTGTCTTGTGCCGTGGCTACGGGGTGTTGTGTGCTGCATGATCAGTGGTGCTGTGCGTATGCAGCAAGTCTCGCAACTCCCAGGAGCTTCTGACTTGCAATGTAGTGGATGAACAGCTGTAATTCACTACGTTCTGCTCTGGACAGGGTATGGCTACAGGTTGGACCTTGCTCTCATTTCTTGACGCTCTTCCTCCCCCTTAATATTTGGTTGCCGCATGAGCGGAGAGTTACTGTAAGGTCTGAGAAAGGTGGTGGATGGAGCAAACTATGTGGTAACTTGACTGGTCCTTCTGTGTTGCAGGCTGAACATTTGTACTTTAAATCTTTGTGTGACCCAGTAGAAGGCTGCATTTATATTATTCAGTTATGTGTAAAAATGGAACCTACTGTCCTGGACTTAACTAGAGTCCTAGTTTGACCTTTGTTTCAGTACATGTCTTCAGTAACTAGAATTAAATTTTATATGTAAATTATTAGCCTTATTATACATAGGCACCTGTACATTTTGTGAATCCACAATGCTTATGTCAAAGCCTCTAATTATACTTATGTATCATTTAAATATAGTTTTATAAATACTCTTCTATACCCAATGACTACCATTTGGGTCTTTGCTGTTACCACTAAATTACTACCAGAACGGGGAAGACACCTTTTTTCAAGTCATCGTCAGGCATACAATTTTGCTCCAAATTCTGTTATATCAACGGCATTCCTTTTAGCTGAATTTCTCTTCATCTAAGTCACAGACGAGCGGGAGCAGAACGTGACCACAGACCATTAAAAATATCTTTCTCATTGTCACCTGCAATATTACCATAATTGGAACTAAGGAGTCTGCAGTTGTACAGTATTTATGTTGCAATCCAAACTAACACAGCCTGGAATGCTTTGGTAGCAAAGCAAGACACAGACCTGAGCCTCACACCGCGCGCTCGGGAGGGAGCGAGCTGCTCCTCTTGGAGACCTCCTTCAGCGGGGAAGTCCTCTGGGTCCCCGTGCTTCACCGTGGGCTGGGGGGACCTTCCCGGAGGCAGAGGGGAGAGGCGGCAAGGTGAGTGCTCAGAGCCTGGCTGCGGAGAGTGGTGGCTCGCAGTGGCTCACGGCGTGCATCGATGAAGCTTTGGGTCAGGCTGCAAGGGTGGCTGCTTTACTGAGCCGGGGGGCTGTAGTGAGGGATTGCTCCTTCTTTGAGGCCTTCTGATGGGGATGGGCTCTTTTTTTGCTTCTTTTTACTCGCAACACTTAGGGGGTCTCTTTGGCAGGAGGAGTTGTTTGGAAGAAACACTTTTAATGTGTTTACTTTCCTTTGGCGGATGGAAATAGTGAGTCACCATCCAGTGTCACCTTTACTGCTCAGATCGCTGTAGGCACAGTGAAAATGTTTCGCCCTGCTGCTGCCCTGGTGGGCTCCGCAACAGCTGATGAGCTTGATCTATTACTCTTGGCCTTCGCTGGTGAACACAGTACGGTATGTTTGCCCGTGACTGACACGCTTAGATCTATGGCCACGAGATACCTGGTCAACTCTTCCAGCCTTTACCTTTAGCATTAGCTTTAACCCCTCGGGGCTCAGCTGCTTGTGGCATTTAAAGCACGGCAAGGGGTTTTATAGCTGAGATTTGACTCAGCGAGACTTGTGCTAACTCTTGCTGAAGATATGAAATACAATTTGGAGCTTATAATTGCTGCCTAATATGATCTTGGACCCTTACTTAAAATCCATTTAACTGATACTGTACTTTCTTTATAAGGTTATTATTGGGAGCTAACCTTTTCTTGTGTTGTGGTTAAATGTACAATGTAATAAGGGTGTTTTTTAATGTGTTTAAGAGTTGGAAGATGTGTTAGAGGTAACCTTTATGCAGAGGGTTTTATATATTGTAGTAAGGAAAGCGATATTAAAATCCTGAACACTAGCACTGTCTGAATGTAATTTGTTCTCCTTGTGTTTTGTGTGTGCCTGCTAGCGGAAGATGGTACGGTATATTGAGAAAATCTGTTTTGTTCTCCAATATCTTTCTTACCGGTAATTATTAACCTAGTGCAAATTACTGTCTCCAGAAAGTTTTTGTACTTCTGATGCATACAAAAATAGAAAAAGCATATCGGATACAATAGATAACTCACAATTCTTTCTTCCTCTGCCTTTCAAGTAGAGCAACCTAAACCCAAGATTTTAGGCACAAAATTGAAAGCCTCCCAGAAATATTTACTTTCTTGTTTAACTCTTTATAAGTAGGCATGGGCCATGTCTGTTGGAGGTCTGTAGGGATCACTACATTATAATAAAGATTAATTTTTATGAATAACAAATGTTGGTAGTTTTGCTCTTATCTGTGGATTTTACTTTGTCTACCTTTGATTGCCGTGTAGAAATGTGGGTTTGTTTAGAGTTGTAAGTTAAAATTAAGTATTTGTCTCTCTTTTTTTTTTTACCGGATATCTAAGTGTATATGTAGAATTTGGTGTAACATGGAAAGGATTTCAGAACTTGCCTCCCAGCACCCTCCTTGAAATGATTCTAAACAGCGGTGAAGGCAGTGAATTTTCATACCAGAAAGGAGGTCAGGAAAAAAACCCCAACAGAATGCTTAAGCGGAGAAAGAGAAGCTGAGTGTTGTAAATGTGGACAGCCTTTGTTGGGATTCGTATTTTCTTTTTCCTCTATTAGTGTGGAAAGCTCTTTTCCTACTGTTCAGCCGCCTTTTTTTTTTTTTTCTCTTCCCACTTTTTCATTTCCCTTCCCGTTCACCTCAAGGGGGCATTGTGGGTTGGAGAGGAGGAGCGGGTTTTGCACATGTCAGGCTCTCCGCCTACAACTGAAAAATACTTGTTTTTCTTATGTTCAGTAAACTGTTGTCAGTGGTGAGCACAGCAACAGGGACATAGTGGGCAAGAATGGCCTTAAGAAAAACAAAACATTTTTTATCTTAAGTAGGTGTGGAAGGGGGCTGCAGTCAGGGCTCATGAGGTTGAAATTAACTGCTTTTAACATTGTCAAGAGTGATGATGATGTAGACAAAGGGCCAGCCTAAAGTTTGTAAGTATAATTCTTGGCTCAGATGTGGACTTCTTGTGGAACTTTATGATAGAGTTGCTTAATCTCAATGCAGTAAAGATAAATTCATTAATGGTTATGAGGTGTTGATATAATTAAAGAGAGAATGCCAGTGAATTGCTTTCTGAAGCTCAATGACTGTAAACTCTGATCTTTTAGTTTAATCTATCTACTGCTTCCCATTCACTTGCTGAAAGGCTTTGGAGAATGAGAAATTAGCCCTACTCCAGGCACAGTAACTGAGAGAACTAAGTTGGCTTCTCTAAAGGGACATCCTCGGATGAGGACTGGAAATGTTTCCTCACGTTAAGACGGTATGGACAAAGGAGAACAGAAACAGGTTTTTGCATTGCCTATCATGTTCACAAATTATTATGTCTCTCACTAACTACCTGGATTCTGCACCGGTTTGTGATAGCCCTGACACTTACACAGAAGAAAAATGAAGAAGCTAATGACCTGATGAAAGAGATACTGTCCAAACAAGAAAAATTAGCTAGACCCATTTATTTTGCTGGTGTTGCAGTATTGCTCACATCTGGCTTTTTGACTGATCTAAACAAATGTTATCGTCCTCTCAGTAGACAGTGCATTTTCCGTGTGAATTATTTAAATGTGTGCAGAAATTATTTCTGAGGGAAATTAGATATCTCTGAAATTAGCCTTCTGCACAAAGGATAGCTTAACTGCATGAGGAAAGTGTTCACTTTTAACCTGAGCTCTTAAGAATAGAAATGTATGGGAAGATATATTCCTTAGGAAAGTGTCAGTGCTTTTTCTTGGTAGGTTGTTTCTTCATGCAGGGTATTCCTCATCTAATGCACTGTTTTCTGTTAATTTGCTTTATACTATATTGAGGTGTAACTGTAGTGTAACCCTTCGAGCACAAAAATGGACTTGAATCCTCATGGAGGTGGGCAAGAAATACAATAGCACAGTTGAAACAGGCGGAGATGCTGGCTTCAGTCTCTCTCTCTCTCCAATGCTGTTTCACATACTTTATTCAGGGACTTGAATGTTGTGTGCCAGAGATCCCCTGAGGAAGGACCAGAGCCTCTCCTTGTCCTCTGTGCCAGTGTGTGGTTACTGGTGAGCTCCATGCTCGGCCTCTCGACTAAGGTTTCGTGCGCTTCCCTAGCCATGTCCCAGCCAAAAGCTTCCTCCCTGGTCTCTCCAGAAGGCTGGTACTCAGGGGACTCTTCCTGGGGTAAGTGTACAGAGGGTTTCCCTCTTCTCAGGCTCAAGTACCCACCAGCTCAGGCTAGATTGCGTCTCAGCGCGCCCAAAACATTTGTTTCACCAGTGACCACAACTTGCAGCCTGTGTTTGGAGGTGGTCTGGTTTACTCCTTGTACTGAGAAGTACAGGACTGGAGATGGCTGCAGACCACAAGGTTGGGATGAAGCCTTCTGTGCCTGCACATATGACTGTGATTGCTGGTGCCTCATCTGCAAGAGCATTTGCCATGCATTTCTTCATCTCACCCAGGACAGCCCAGCTCAGTAAGATTGTTGGGAAATAGGCATGAATGGAAAAGGCAGATGAAAAGCTAGCGGAGAGTCGTCTTATGATCGCAAACTTCCATGTTTATTTTGGCCTAGACATTTGACATAGATTATGAAAGTCTAGTAGGTGAGCAAAAGGGACATCAAGCCAACGGGATGGAACAACGTCTCTGGGCTTTGCTGCAGATTAGCTCTTGGTCTCGCTCCTTGTGCAGCGCCTACAGTAATGAGTAAGTCTCTTTCTCCTCTCGTGTTGCTGTTTGGGATTTTATTTCAAGTTGAAAGTGCCATGCACATTCAGTAAAAGAAAACTGATTGAAAAAAAGTTGATCTGAAAAACAGTTCTTAGAATCATAGAATCAATGTTGTTTAGGTTGGAAAAAGCCTTTAAGATCATCAGGTCCAACCATTTACCTAGCACTGCCAAGTCCACCACTAAACACTTTCCCTTAGTACCACCTCTAGTTGAATTAGCCCCCAAATCATCTGTTTGCTTCAATTACAGAAAGAATGGGCATGGTTTTGTTATAAACCTGCTGTAAGAGATCTGTCTCTTTGATATTTCCTACAGCATATCTACAAGCTTAATAGGGATGTGATATTTGGAAGGTGAAGTCCTATTACTGCTGAAGTGCATCAACTAGATTTAGTTCTTGCAAAGCCTTCTGTGCGTTTTGAGTACAGCGGTAGTTGTTTCTACTCTTCTGTTTGACACAGCAGATTTGAGAGAAAGTGGATTAGCTAGTACGTAAGTGTCCATAATTCATCCTGGCATTTTCTAGTGCTTTAAAAGGAACTCTTACTTCACGTATGTGTGCATCTTGTAATAAGGCCTGTGTGAAACAGCTAATAACTGTATCCAAACTGTTCCCAGCTCTACCATTCCTTTCCCACGAAATATGTTTTGCATAAATGAAAATTGTGCTTTTTGATTTCCATTTGGCAGATCTGAAGTACTTGCAGCAAACACAGTTTCAGCAAACTTCACAGAAGTAAAAAAGAAAACCAACTCTGAGCAAACCCCAACTGTTAGCTGTACCGCAAATCAATGTGTTATAAAATGTACTTTTGATTTGACCAGTTTGTTTGTTTCAGTACAACATCAAAAGCATTGCTGCTTCTGCAACTGTAAACTTAATTTAAGGCCTGCGTTTTTGTTACTGGTGGAAAGAAGTTAAAAAAATCTCTAGCGACATAAATAAGTATAGTGAGTACATACACATAAGCAGTGTTTCTGTCTTTGGGTGGCAATTTTAACAGTTCGAAGTCTCTTAAAATTTAGTATACTTGAAATAAAAAAAGTAATTTATGTGACCATTTGCAAAGTTTTAATTTGTTTTAAGCCCCGTTGTTGATCTAGAGCTTTTACTCGTTTAAGTTGATTAATTGCTTTTGCCACTTTTGTTTGCAGTTCAGTATAATCTTATGCAGATTATTGTGGGTTTTGTTTTAGTTTAAGCTTCTGTTGATGGTTGTATGTTTGTATGGGATGTTAAATTTGACCACTAGTAACTTAAGTATTTAATAAACAAATAAATAAGATTAAAAACAATAACAAAAGACTGCAAACTGAAACAAATACTAAGGAGTGCAAATTTATTTCATGAAGCGTAATTTCTGCACCTGCTGTAGACTCCATTGTGGAAGCTCTTGCTTTTATATGATTTTATTTATTTAGAAAGAGAAAAAGATGATCCTGTTTTTATTCAAGTATCTTTTTATTTAAGGCAAATTTAATAGAAACAGGAATAATAGGCCTATCTTTTACAGTGAATATTGTTAAAATGCATTCGCCTTGCCTGGTAATTACTATTCATTAAGGCTCAGCGCTCTTTCTTTTAAGGAGATCACTCTCTGTTATCTTACCTGTAAATTGGATGGATGAATGTTGGCACTAAAGTCACTTCATACAAAATGTAAAGTGTGATTTGGATACGTAGTCTAGGAGACCTGTGGCCCATCTGCTTTACTGCATTGTCTTTCAGAAAATACACGCCACACTGGATGTTTGGGTAAATCACATTAATACACCGTGACTCTCACTACAGAGGATTAGCCTCTTAATGATAACTGACTTGGTTAACTTGGCCCATGTGGGAGCCCGTGGTTTCCACACACAGGGTGCAACCCGGTCGTTGCTGATGATGCAAAGGAAGATGCTGTTACCGTTTACCTTTGGAAGTGTTTGACTATGTGCTGCTCCTACAAGTAGAAACCGGGCATCATGGTGCCTTGCATTGCTCTTTTGTCTCACAAATAGTTGTGTAGCTGATGAAAAAGATGTGTTGTCACTGTATATGGATTTGTCTGTGTAAAGGAAAACACAGTCTACCTGCTGGACTGGGCCATATACTAATTTTCAAATACATACATAATGGACAGACGAGAGGGTTCTGAAATCTTAAGACAGGCCAGGTGGAAAATATGTTCAAAATAAAAAAAAAAAAAAGACACAGGAAGAAAGAAGCATAATCCTGTTGATAATGAAAGGATGAAGAGGAGAGGGGAACTTCCGTTCTCAATTTTTTAAGGAGACCAGTTATAGTTTTTGAGCTTCTGGGATTATGATGGATTTTCTTTGCTATAGAACTGTCAGAAACTACAAAGGTTGTATCTATGCAGACAGCTTAACTTGCTTCTAGCTCTCCAAAGTGCCTTAACTCATTTCATGTTCAGCTGTAAAAAACACAGGTCTTGGAAAAACTAGAGCATTAGAGCTGTAGCTGTAGCCCTCCTGGATGGCCAGGACAGAGCTTTGGAGTTGAGCCGTGGCAAGACACGTGATGCCCTGCACAGTGGCAGCAGCTTGTCAGGGCTGAGGTGCTAAGCAAGCGTGCTGCTGTAATCGTGCTGTGAGATACTTACTTTTGGAAGCCAGAATATCGGTCCAAGAAACCTTCCTCTGCCGTAATCCTTTCTAATCTTTGCTTTTGGAAGTTTTCAAGAGCACTGCTAATTCTGAGGAGTGTAGCTCTGGATTTTTTGTGTTTGCTTTTGCTTGCTTGTACTTCTTCAGTTTTCTTTCCTCTTGTGCTTATTTAAAGTGGATCCTAACAGTGGAGGGGATGATTCTAGAAAAGGAGTATTTCGTCAAAGAAGAAGGGTCCTAAAACGTGTACCTAAGTACAGGTATACTGCAAGGGGAAAAAGCTGCATAAAATACAGAGGTAGCACAAGAAACCATCACATTTTTACCAAAATCTTTCTGCAATGGAAAGTGCTTCGTGTCAGCTGAAATGCCAGATGTATCAGGGAAAAGTTAAAGTGGAACCTGATTTCTGTAAGGCTAAAGATTCAAGCAATTTGCTTAGGGATGCAGTAGAAAATCAATCTTATGCTTGAAAGAGGGAATAGTAGCCTTTAAGTCTCATCTCATGTTTTGTAGCTGATTGCCTGTTTTTATTATATCCCCCTCCTTTTCCTTCAGTACTTACTAATGCCCTTTGGTTAACTCCATTATACCTTTGAAAAACTTCTTGCAGAGCTCAGCTGCTTTGGCTTGTTTGCTGGGTAAGTCTCACTGATATTATTATAATTAATAGGATGTGTAAAAACTTCCTGAATCGAGTGTTACAGAATCAGGCCATTAAAACTTGGTACCCCATACGTTCTGCAGTGTGCAAGATCTCCATCCTCTGCAGCTGGGACTCGTCAGAGAAGAGGCTAGACCTGCACTGATCTTGTGTGCTGTATGGGAAGTTGGTTTGGTAGGAGCACCATTCAGCTTGTAAAAGTATGAGAGGGGTGGAAAATAAAGTCAGTTTACAGTTTGGAGGTATGTCTCTAATTTGCTATTTTGATATCTACACCTCAGGGATAAAAATGTGAGAGAAGGATGTGTTGTGTTTTTAGATACTGAAAATCTTTGAAGATCTGATTCGTAAGTGAGAGTTGAAACTCTTTCTGGTAATTGAGTATTAAACATTCTAACAGTTTCCTTACTTTGGCTCTAGTTTTTTTTGGCTGATACTGCTTCATTTCCTCCAGCAACTTTGATTTTAGGATTTTTTTTTTTTAAATTATACAAAAGTAATACAGAGTAATAAGATAATAAAAGGTGAAGAGAACAGTCTGATATTTTTGAAGGATTTCTTTTTTTATTTTAATGACTCGGAGGTGTCATGAATGTTTGTAACTTGCTAGTTCTATGGAAGTAAAATACGAAGCTGATCAAACATTTCAAAAGGCGGAGAGGAAGCGTGTCAATTGATAAAACACGAAACAAGTACGTAATTAAGAAGACAGGAAATTATACTGAGCGATTGGAATAGTGTATGAGCCCTGACCAATAAAGTATTTAAGTACAAGCAAGTACGACAGCATACGTCTAGAGACATTATCGCTGGTTTTACTTTGAATATTGGGGTCTGTATCTGGAGTGGAAAGTTGTGACTCTGACGTGTATTTATGCTGGCTAATCAGATGAATGTGGACATTTTTTATTTAAACTAGGACTTTATACCCTTGAGTGTATAAAGATGTATCTTAAATAGGAATAACAAGGCTAGCTGTTTCTGCCTAAATTACTTACTTTCTTTTTTTGGTGTTGACATTGTTTTTTATAGTTTCTTAAAAAGCTGTATGGAAAAGAGGCTACATGGAGAGGAGAAACTCGATAATAGAGGATTGTCAGTCCACCTTTGTGATAGCAAAGTCCGTTAGGAGAAGAGCCATTTTTAGCACTGAGAGTAGTTATGCACGAGAAGACTTATAAGGACTTCGAAGTAGATTTCACTGTGGGAATCTTTAGATTACGATTTAAGGGCTTTTCTGACACACGTTCAGATTTGGTGAGGGAATTATACCAGCAGTACCTTACAATGAGTAAATGTATCCATGTTGGTTTGACCACTGCTTTTTCTTCTGAAAGAAGCAGGAAAGCGCTTGGTGTGCTTATTGGCATATCAATATTCATTTGTTCCATGTCTGTCCTTTGATCAGTGTTTCAGAGCACTGAACACGGACTGGAAGGCCACGGCGAGGTGCTCTGCTAACACAGAAGCACTGTGAGTCCCAGCCTGGAAGCAGGACCATTTAAATATATGGGTAGAGGCAACACGTGCAATCAGGCAAGGGGAGATGGGAAAACAAGGAGTTATCATAGCATATCAGCAAATAATCTGTTTCAAAATTTTCCATAGGTCTCCTGCCAAAGCAGTTTGAAAGAGGTTAATCGGTTTGTCTTGTGGACGTTCACATATGTGTGAGGTGTCAGCCTGGATAAAAGCCTGAAGACACTTAATTGAAAATATAACACATAGATGATGGAAGCTGGCAGTCTGGACCTAAAGGAGAAGGGAGTTTACCTCTAGATATGGAATGAGAGATGATAGGTAGGCTTTGACGTGGAAGATAAGTGATTAATATATAATGGGATACTGGATTTATGTCAGTGGAATGAGATTGCATTTGTCAAGATTAGAACAAAAGATAGGAACAAGATCTGAACTAAGAGGGATGGGAGTATAATAGCTGTATGGTTTGAAAGGAGAGACATACTTTAAAGATAATAATTGTAAAGATTCTACAATATTTGTGCATAAACATTTGTAAATATGTAAACCTGTGGGGTGTAGGTGCTTGTGTCCTAAGACTGAGAGAGCTATGTAAGTCAAAGATGATGCCGCAGTTACTGGCCTAAATGAATAGTGGTGTTGCCTAAGAAAGGAGGCGAGAGCTTATATTAGTGCTGTAGAGGAGATTATAAGCTCTCTGTCTTCTAACTCTACAAAATTGTTGCCCAGCTCACAGCAGCAGCGTGATGTTAGTGACGGGGAAAATAGCCTGCTCGAGGTGGGTGGTGAGCTAGTGGGGTCCAGAATTTTTATGAGATCCTCATTTATGAGTGCTCTTGTGGAAGAGGATCTTTCATAAAGTTCTTCAAATATTATTATTCTTTGCTGCTTCTATACTGCTCTTCTGCGGCAGCATTTGCAGTCTGAGGTTGTGCTTGAGGTATGTCACACCGTTGTTGATGAAGTACCATGGGAAATGTGTGTTAATACACATAGTAACATGCTTAAGTACTTAGGTTTTCAGAGCCACTATTGACTTGACTGCATTACGCACCAGTGGTGAAATCGTGAGTTAGGAAGATCATCCAGGTTGGATGCCAGTAGAATCTCTGTCATGTACAATGTTTATTTTACATATATTGAGTATATTTCCACCTACTTGAAAAACTGTTTTGGAAATACTTAGGCAAATCACCTCTGTCCGTATGTAGAGTAAAGGTATTGCATTTGCTTATTTGTAGAGGGATTGAGGACACAACATTGCTATGAAGTTTTGACCTCGACCCTCATGTCTCTGTGGACATCCTGAAGCGCCCAGTTCTGGGCCAGTTGTGGTTGATGTCTGTGGACCGCAGGGCTTTCATGTTGCTGTGGCCATCTTTTTTCTCAAATGCAGAACGGAGGTAGGTTCGAGATACTGTGAGGTTTCATTTTGTTTTGTTGGGACTTCACTTTAGAATAGAGCAAATATTTTAGTGACGTTTGAAAGTGACTTTCTGTCTTTTTCATTTGGTCTGTTGTATATTTACTAAAAGAAGAAAGTCAGCAGTTTTTTTTGTTTTAAGAAATTCCCTTCGATGTGTTTCCATCTGAACTGTATTAGAAGAATCTGAAAAGTTGAGCTTTTTTCCTTTACTTGCATACTTCTTACTACTTGTGCCCTCTGAGACCCCACCAGAGATCGCTAGGTGCATTGCTTTGGGATTCCTGGCAGAGGATTGCTGCTAACCTAAGCCAGAGTGTTGCTGTGCTGGTTCAGTTGCTGAGGACTGCTTGGTTACCTCCCCCCTGCCCATTGTCCTTTTTTCAAGTTCTGAAAATTGTTCATCAGATTTATCATTGCTTTTTAAGGAAGTCTTCATGAGCATGACCTGAGGTTTTACAGGAAAGGTTGAAATAAAAGTAATAATATTGTTATACATTCTCTCACATTCAGCCACACATGCTATCACAAAAGTAGCCTTGAAGCTGTTTCAGTTTTACAGCAAAAAGTGTTTCTTTTCATATCAAGTAATCCGATCTGCTGGGTTTCCCCCCCTCCCCCCTTGGCTTTGAAAACATGCCTTTATATTAATAATCCCGGATTTTGTGCTGAAAGTTGATTGCTCTAATTGCTGATTGGTATTCAGTAACACTAAATAAAGGCTCACAATTTTCTCTTTTTCCTTTCTCTAGTCTGAAATCTATCAATGTGTATTTTCAGAGTTCACCATTAGTGGATGTATAATCTTTGTGTCTGCTTTTATTCTTGGCCACTGGGAGTTTTGCTATCAGCAATAAAAGACAACCTCCATGTTGTACTGCACAGTATAGATATTGTAAATTTTGGTCTTGCTTTCCATTGATCTGGGTTGCCATATGGGAATCATATTCAGCTGATCTTTATTTCCTGAGTCAGAAATTCTGTTTTACCCATCTTTGGGACTTTCAGCATTTATTCTCAGTGGGCTGTCAGGTATTGCACATGAAAGCAAAGGTTCAAAGGCATATAAAGAAGGTTGAGGTCTGAAATGTTTACTTAACTCTGTGTTTTTTTTCTTTTTACAAACATTTGCCAGACTGGAGCATCAGCATGAAACTTTAATAAATTTTAGACTTCTTATACTCTATTATGAACATTTTACACGTACATAATTTTGGTGTATCCTGGAACACATCAGCTGTAAACTTGCTAGTGTGTGTTTGCGAGCGACAGTATTAACAGCATTGCAGTTGGTTTTTTTAAGTTTATCAATTATTTTTCTCAGAGGTTTATTTCCTCTCATTTGTGTTTTTGTTCTTGGAACTGCCTCTAACAGACTGCCATTGTGCTACAAAGAAAACTTAAATTAATTGACTATGCAGCATTTAGTTAATATGACAAGTAACATTTAAAAAATAAAGATACCATCCTCTCTCTTTGTGATGTCATTCCACTGAGAGAGAGAATGAATTTGAGTGAAAGTGAGAATGAGCTTGTTGTTGCTCACCTGTGAAGATGCTGCCATCAATGAGGTAAACAGTCATAATCTTAACGGCTTTTGTGCCTTAAACATTTAATCTCTTGGGAAACAGATGCCTAAAATTTGAGGGATTTGAATCATTTGGGGGCAGTGATGTAGAGGCTCTAGATCCTATTAGTGTAGTTGGATTTTTTTCTTTCTCATTTGTCCTGAAGTGTATTTAAGACTTAGCATACTGGAGTGTGTCTGATGTTCCACTTCCATCTTCAGTATATCTCACTTTGCTTTTTATTATCAAGCAAGGAAATAATCAGGGATCTCGATGCTCAGTAATGAGATTTGTTCTCTGTTCTTCTGGCCCCATTTCTTCTTCATTGCCAGAGGACGTGAAGCACTGGGATTGGCTCAAAGTCATTGTTTTCGTCTAGAAGAGATGTGGTTTAGGTGTGCTTAGGTTCATAGTTTTATGCTGAGGAGCTGGAAATGCATGAGAAAAAGGCAATCAAAGACTGGAAGGGATGTGGGTTTCCTCCATAGTACCTTCACTTTTTGCAGAGAGGCCACCAGGAATAAAGCTGTCAGGGAACTCGGCTCTCTCACAGAGTCCTGGACTCCCAGTCCTGTTCTTCCTGACTTGTGTGGCCTCTTCATCACAAGTTATACTGCTGGTTTAACTCACTGCTTAGTGTTCAGTCGTGTCTGCCTCCTGTTCTCACTCCTTGCCCTCTCCAGCCAAAACAGAGAACGGTAGCTAGGGGACTGTGGCCTCATGGACAGCTTGTTTGAAGTAGATGGGCTACCAAAGCCTGCAATGGGTCTTGTTTTCTGCTGTCTTCCTTTTTTGTGTTTGTTTGCTAGCTTCCGTCAACACTGAAACATTGCACACATGCTGCTGGGCTGCTGGTTCAACTTTCCTCACTTTAGTAGATGATAACAGCTCCTCAGCTGTCCTGGCTTTCCCCTGACATTGGCTAAGGCCAAATGGCTAAGCCATTTTCCTTCCCAGGCCTTCCCAGGCTTCTTCTATTCCACTACTTGTTGTATTTTGAGTTGGGAAGAAAAACCCAGGGAAACAAAGGAAGTAATCAGAAGCTTCTGGATTTGAGACCTTCAGTAGCAGAAACAGCGGTATCAGCCAGAGGTGTCAGGCAGCACAAAGCAGTGTGGTGTGGTACTGGTGCTCATCACTGCAAGGTGTGCCACTGGCAGAATGAGCCTACATTGGGACGTCTGTGAAACTAAATGGCACCGTGTTCTCCCACCACGCATTCCTGGTGGGAGGTCCTTCCCAGGTCTGGATGAAGCTAAAAGCATGTGGCATTTGCGCAGTCTTTTCTGAATGGGCTTCCCCCAAGAAAACTGAATGAGAAAGTATCATCTTGGGTATCTCACTGCTGAAGGTGGGGTCAAAAGGATCGTAGATTTTATAACCTTCTATCAAGCACTCGCTAGAGAACACATTCAGAGAGTTCACCGATGTATTACTTGGAACAATTATAAATTCTCATAAATCTCATAGTGAAGTATTGTGGACAATTGTGACACACCTCTTCAATGGATGCATAAAAACTCCCAATTGTGTCTTGTCACGGGGGATCACCTGTATTTAAGACTTTCTTTAAGCTAGGACGCTCCACCATCTTGTCAGGTGGTGATGTAATTCTCAGTAGCCGTACCTTTTGCAAGCTCAGTACCACTGGTGTACACATGACGAGAAGATGTAGCAGTTGAAAGTGTTCAAGTAGGCAGTATATGCTATCTTTAGTTAAACAGGTCTGTCTTCTGATTTCTCTGTCATCTCCTCACAGATCTTTGGAAGATGTTGAGTGTCTTGGTATTTATTTTCATAGTTCTTGGCCTGGTTCCCTGTGAGGTCAGGAGCAGAGCCTGTGTTGGATCACTGAGCTTCTCCAGAAGAAGGGAGCTCCCTGTGATGGAAATGCTAGAGATGCTCTGCAGAGTAGAGACCTTGCTCAGGGGGATGTCCAAGTTTCGGAAAAAAAAGAACTGAAGAACATTATGGTTTTAATATTTCACTTCTAATCCAAAGTATTTTTAAATGAGTATTTTTTTTTCTTTAATATCAGTACATGGGACTTTATTTGTATGTGTAGTCTCCAAACAGCCAACTTTCCAGTAGCCCCTAGGGCAAAATAACTCATGGATGTAGAAAAGAAAAGGGCTTTAACAAAACGGGACACTCATCTGCATATTTCTTCCTTGTGGGAAGAGGACCAGAGGATAAATAAATTACAGTGACAGAACCGGGTGCATTCAGATTGTGCGGTAATGACCATGGTAATACTGCAGAATAGCGCATAGGGGTTAAAGAAACTGCTGTCTTCCAGTAATTTTCACAAAAATAACGTTTGTATAGATCAGAAGCATGTTATTAATTAACAGGAAGTAGCATCTTAGAAGCTAAATTATGTAGTAGTGGCTGAAGTATAGCTAGCCGATAAAAGGAGTACGAAAAACATTGTTCTCTACATGGTGGATATGAGCCTACTTGACAAAAATAAATGTCTGTGGCATTTTTCAAATTGCTCCAGACCTAAGCTTTCATTTCAAATCCATATTTTCATGTTGGGATTATAAGTGTAATCTTGAGAGCGTAAACTTGTTATTGTGTTATTTTCCTGAATCTGCTGGTAATCTGAAACACTAACTCTGTCCTTACTCCATTTTCTTTATTAATCCTTTTTTAGGTACTCATTCTAAACCTAATGACGGTCTTTAAAATTCATCATTAACAATTTCATTTATGGTAACTCTTGTGGCTGGGAAGGGGAGAATGATGATTGTCAGGAACATCAGCAAGAAGAAAAGCGGAGAATGAATAAATGCAAGAGGGGAAAAGAAAAAACAGAATTAAGAGGCATAAATATGGTAATTGTAAAGTTGAATGTATTTTTACTTTGATATTAGACATAACAAGCAGGTAGTGGAAAATGATTAAAAATACAGTTGCTTCGTTATAGATCATTCCTCCTTCCATACCTTTGTTCAAAACATATCACTCATGTGAATGAAAAAAAATGGATGTCAGGTTATGGGCAATAGATTGCATTCCTATACTTGTCTGCCAGAGTCAGCAGCCAGGAATTTGGTGATGTCTGTAAAGTAAGTGTGATGTAGCCTACTTAATTTCTTTTTCCTGCTCCCCATCCATGTTTAGCCTATGCCCGGAGCACCATGTCTGAATCCTCATTCCGTACTCTTGCCTTACGCACTTCGGTGCACTGACTGGTTCCAGTCCCTCTTCCGAACCCCTGACCTCGGTTCAGCTTCTCAGTGTTGCAGGCTGTCAGCTGAGTTGAGTAAACTTCTGCTAATGAAAACAGATAAAAATTCACTGGAATTTATTAAAGCTTTTGCATTAACTTAAATCATGCACCAAGAATGAGTGTAGTATTATTAAAAAATGAAATCGGATTATAATGAAAGGAACCTGCAGATTTTAGTTAGGAACTTTCATGCATCTCTATAAATTTTGTTTAATTCTAATAAAATAAAAGTGAATCCCCATTAACTGTAATGAAATAAAATTAAGCTCTCCCTGACTTAGATTCATGTAGTCAGTCAGCACTATTATTTGAAATCTCATTGGGCTCAATTTGTCTGCAAGGACAACAGAATTGTCATTTATGCTGGGGGAGCTCTGTTAGTAAGAAAATAGCAGGACAAGGTCTATTCTATATGGAAAAAAGAGGTGCCTATAAATGGGATTCACATGACGTGTGCTACAGAAGTTAACATCATGCTACAGTTTAAGAATGTGTTTGGAATCTGTATCATAAATACTTAGATATCTGGCAGTTCAAGTATATACTGCTTTGTTTGAAGGCATTTTGTTTCTTTGGTATCTTCACATGTCAGTATGTTAATATAGTTACATTAAAACTGTCATATTCTAGCTGAAAGTTTGGTTAATATTTTTGGTAAAGTGGTAATTAATTTTTGTCTTGTTTCAGCCTAATGAAAAAGTCGTCTTAGTTGGCTTTATTTTCCTTTTCTTTTCTTTCTTTTCTTTTTTTTTTTTTTCCAAATCTGTTGGCTTTGTTATGCCAGATCATTACTAGCTTTACTTTCTACTGCTTTTTATCATAATGCTCTTTGAGTATAAATAAACTCTGGTATGCTAAACCTAATAGCAATTAAACTGGAAGTGTTTGTGTTTCATCACTGTGAACTTCGCAGAAATGTTTCCATGACAACCTCCATGCTAGTTAAGGCAACCAGAGGTGATCAACAGTTTATATATTTTTTTTCTCTTGTAAGAATGGAATTTGTGTTGACAGTTCTGGCCTTTAATGGCACTTTTGTACTGTGTGAAAGTATTTGTTTACTAGATCATATGCTGTTAACTGTCAGGCCGAGATAGAGTGACTGCTTTTGATAAAAGGGCTGCATTACATCTCTGAGTCTGTGAAGCTCTTGCACTTTAATTACTCACATCAGCACAAAAGTATCCATTTGCTTCAATACACTTAGAAATTAGACTTATTAGTTCCAAAGCATTAATGGTGAGTTAATTTTGTCCTTTACATTTTTGGAAAACAATAATCTAAAAGCTGCTTTGTTGGTTTAAATTTAAGCTATTGTATTTACAGTGATAAAAATCACATGCCATGGTATGGGGTGAATCATAAGTGCTGTAATTATTGCACTACGAATTAGAATTTCTGGGCCCTGTTTTCATATTTAGCTGAGGAAGGCTGTCATGCTGGAAGCTGAAATACACTAGTTATGGACTCCGTTAAGAACAACATTTAAGTAGAAGTGTTTTCTCTCTCACAAGTTTAAAAAAACCAAGCGTACCTAAGACCTGACTGAAATAACCTCTCTGGAGTGTAACGTAATAGTAGCACATGTAGACTGTTGTGTAGGATACTTGTCCATCAGATAGTTAGATAGTCCATCAGATAGTTAGAAACCTTTCAGAATGAAACTGTGAAGTTTTTTTGTCTGAGATATTTCTCTTCATGGGGTGCTTTCTAGGTAGAACATCTGGAAATCAATGAATGAGCTATCTGATCTGTTAATCAGCTACTAACTACTACTACTAGCAAGTTCATTCACAACTAGCAGTAAGTTTGAAGGCATTACCTGTACTGAGATGAACAACTTGGTTTTGTTACATGTTGCACGTTGTTTGTTGTCAGGCTAATATCTTCTTGACTCCTGAGTGTGCATGTAGCAGAGGATCATCTGTTGTTGATTTAAAAAAATATAAATACTTGGAAGGTACAACAATGTCTTCTAAAATTCTGCTTCAAAATGAAGACTAAATATCTTGGTTTGGGGAAGAGTAATATTTAGTAACACTCATGTATATTCAAGTATGAGATGTGACACTTGTTGCATGCCTTGCCTGTGAAGACATCATTTGCACGCAGGACTCCAGTCTTTCGGACATGCATTTCATTTTGGTAATTACTTACAGAATGTTTGTTATTTCAACTAATAACATCATCACTTGTTTAAGCAACTGAGTCACTCTTGAGTGAGCAATTAAAACTTACAGGAGTTGAAACTGTGCAAATGAAGATTTTGTGCAGGTTTGTATATGGATGCTGTTGCTTTTGAACGACATGTGTGTCTGTCTCAGTAGTCAGGAGTTGCTGATAGCGGTTGTTGGTAGTAGGTGACACCAGGAAGGGAAATGAAAGTGTTCAAGTTAGATGCCTAAATTCCCCCAAACTTCACTAAACTTCACATCATTGGAAAGGTGTCCAGAGTCAATGGGTTTCTTTGTATAACAATGATGGAGCCTTGCTTAGGTGAAAGTCTCATCACACCTACCTCAAAATAAATGGTTGTACTTTACTGCTAGGTGTCACCAATGGTGTGAGTAATGTGGTTGTGGTTTATTACCCAAAAGATGTTTATTACTTGTGTTTTATTACTCAAAAGCTGAAAAGCTGGCTCTTACAGAATTTCCAGATATGTAGTCCATGTATATGTTAGTTTGGCTCCTTCCTCTGTCTTCCACGGTCCTTTGAGATACCCGTTGTAAGATTTTTGAAAACTGGAACGAACTAAACATGCTTGACTATGCATATTCATGTGCCAAGTGTGAGGAATGATCTGAGCGCACTCTACAAATGTTACAAAGGTAAAAGCTCTTACTAGAGTGTGTTTCTCCTTGCAAGGCAAATATATATATTGAGTAAACATCCTCAAAAATGTTTCTGGAAGAGCATTACAAGGCTTGGTTAACTTTAGCAACTGCAATTTTATTACTGTATTTTAGGTCTATGTCAGTGAAAATTCAAAGGTAACTTTTTAAAAGTAGTCCAAGACGGTATCTCTTTTCACCTATAGAGGACATTTCAGAATCCTAATTTGCTATCCTTGCTTTATGGTACCTTGCTAGGAGATTTATATT
>VZSC01003374.1:430771-515193 GCA_013398225.1 Steatornis caripensis | reverse complement strand
TATATTGGCAGTAACACTCAAATTTTTATGCAAATGCAGCAATAGGGCACTTTCAATTGTCTCTTTAACTATTTGACCAAGACTTCACTTCCCTCTTAAGTTTTTACCTTGGCCATTATTCATTCCTTCATGCGTTGTTTATCAGAGTGAATGCTTCTAAAGTTAGTTAAACCACTTTAGAAAACATGTATCATACAGAACATTATTTTACAGACTTTTTATCTCAACAATCTATTTTCATTCCGGAGATTTCATACATGCCAACCATGGCTGATAATTTCAAAATTTTGCTGTTAGAAAGATGGGCACTATAATGCTCAAAGCCATACTGTTCAAGAAGTTTTGGAATTTATCCAGCAATTTGAGCTTGCTCTTAAAAGGAACCGGTGTTCAGTCATATGTATAGTAGCATTTGAAAAGGAGTACTTTGACTAAAACCTTGCCCACGTAGTAGTTTTAGGAAGCTCACAAAGACAATTTTTTAGAGAATATGAACAAGTAGATGATAAACAAAAATTTGCCTCTGTTATAAACCTGTTTGCTTGCATGCTTAACGTGATTGTGGTGGTCATTCTATCAGGGATGTTAAGTCCTTGTTTCCTAAATTGAGTATTAAATTCTTGACCCCTTGACAGTCCTGAGTAACCTGGTCTGATCTCATAGCTGAGCCTGCTATGAACAGGGTTGGACTAGAAACCTCCTGAGGTCCCTGCCAGCCTCAGCTATTCTGGGATTCTGTGACTGACTGAGTACTGCCCAAAGCTCCTTGACTTGCTAGCTTGAGAATTTGGCTAGCGTTTTAACACAGACAATCTAAGTCTTTTCTTTATGCTCCTTCCTGGTAGATATGTATGTTATTTTAACCTGCTAGCAGATGTTCTCCGTCTCATCTGAATGGCTGATTTACGGATTTCTTCCTTCTTGAACTTTCTAGAATTTGGTTATCTTGTGTTTATTTCTCTAAAGCAAATTGTGTAGCACGTGTGTGATACTGCCATTTTTTTCTTGTAATATCCTCGTTGGGGAACTTGACCATTCATTCAACTGTGTAAATGACCCGATTGTATGGTAGGCATATGGGCTTAGTGAAGTCCACTTCTCTATATGTTTGCTTAGCTCACGGCAGAAAGAAAAAAATTTTCAGAAGAGTGCTGGGGTGGTCTTGTAGCTGATACGTCTTAGAAGTAATTGTATTGGTTTTGTGAGACTCCATAAACTGATCTTAATACTTCTGTTTAACATGAGATTATGATACATCTTTTTAACGGGGCAAGAGTTACTTGGAAAACGTAGTCTGTAAAGCCAGAGGGGACCACTGTGATCTTCAGCATAACAGCAGCTGTAGAACTTCTTGAATTAATTTCTGTTTGATGTAGAGCATATCTTTTTGGGGAAAAAAAAATCAACACAGTTTTAAAATATTCCTAGTGATGGGGAGCCCGCAATAGCCCTTGGTAACTTGCTCTACTGGTAATTATCCTCACTACTTAAAATTATTTTTGGTCTAAACTTGTCCGACTTCAAATCCCTCATTAAAACTCTCCCTTGCTGTGTTGCCTACAGAAAACGTGACAATGGATGGGCCGCGGTTGGGAGGGCTCCTGCCTTTCCTGCTGACCCGTATTGTTTCCTTGTTTTCTCTCACTCTCCCTCTGAATCCACCTGTTTTGTCTTGTGTCATATGCTTGGGTTTTCAGCTTTCCCATGCAGCCATTACCTATATGCTGTGTTTATACAGCAGCCAGTAGAGCAGGGTCTTAGTCCCTGGCAGGTGCTCCTTGCCGATGAGCATGTCATGAGGGCATGAAGGATTAAAGTTTGAGCTATTTTTCTCCTACTTGAACAGCTTTTAAGCCTGTAAAGGACTACTGTAATCTTCGGGTATGACTTCCTTTGTGGAGAGGGCTTCCTCCATTTCTGCTTTAAGGCCAATAAAGATCGGAGTAAATTGTACCTCTTAGAAAAACTGCTGATCTCAATGGAGGTGGGGGTAAAGGGAGGGAAAACTTCCAGTGATGAAAAATCCTTTGTAGCTCTTGGGAACCTGCCGTAGTGGTTAGCAATTCAGCGTTCAGTCCTCATCCCTGATTTCTCACCTGAATTCGTCCTGCTTCAGCTTTCCAGTACGCTCCTTAGGGAGGGACAGGGAGGAATAACACAGTGTTGTTAAGCTTCTGCCCTGCTTTTGATAACTTAGAAGCTATGGTTAAATAGTCCTGTCATCTTCTCTTTGGAAACATGTACTTTTTCACTTCCAGGCCTGTTTTCCATTCATGTAGTGATACTTAAAGTATGTTCTGTGAATCCTCCCCATTTGAGCAGTGTCCTGTTTGAGTTGCGGCTGTCAGACTGGTTGACACAGTTTTGATAGGAGTTACCCCACTGTCAAATGCTCAGGTAGCATCACTTCTCAGTTAGATTTCCTTGGTTATATATTCAGAGATTAGCTTAGTCATTTGACCATGCTAGTTTGTATTCGTGCTGATTAGCTACGGTTACTCTTTCACAGTTACTACTTTCCAGGAAAGTGTTCCCCATCCTGTGAAACATTACTTGTTGCTACATATAGCATATGTACACGTATTTGTTGTCCTTGTTGTAATGGATGCTGTTTTTTCTAGATAATTTGATAAATGTGGTGTAGCTGCACTCTACTGTTAATTGTCTTGCCATTCCTTCGTTCTTTGTTTCTTTGCTACTGCCAGCCCCCTGCAATTTCCCGACAAATTTGTCTTCCATGTTCAAATAATTTTCCCTGTTCTATCAATATTTGTTATCCCAAATGGGAGATGAGGCCCAAAAGAGGCATCCATTCCACATGTATAATTTAATTCCTCTAATTTTGGAGGTGCCTGAGCACACACAGCTTTATTTTATGAAACTAACTTTGGTTTGGGGAATAAAATTTTTCATTTATGCCTCAACAGCTGCTTGGCCTGTCAGAATAGTTGGTGAAAAATTTTTTTTTTCTCCATCAGGCCTCTAATGGTCTTACGCCAATGGAAGAAAAAGAGTTTTAGATTCAAAAGTCCACCAGCAATGCCACAACTTGCCAAAATCTGTTAGTATTTAAATCTGGCAACTGTTTTAGTCTTCCCTCCATCAACCTTCCATGCTAAGGAAGTGATACGGTCTGAAAGTTTCGTGAAGGCTTCATTAGGAGCTAGGATTTTGGGCTAGTGGCTTGCTTTCCCAGTGCTGCCAATCACCATATGATTGATATTCGGAAGGTTCTCTCTTCCTTGAGCCTTCAGTTCTCAAATAAACTAATGGTTCTGGAGATAAGGTAACTGATAGTGTAATGTCCTTATATTTTTACTAACTTCCATCTCTTTGCCATTTTATACCCATCATAACTCATGAACGTTGATACGGACTTCAGGAGCAGCAGTATCAGGACATCACTGTCTTATCTGTCATCTCCAGGTAGAAATCTTCTGGTCTCCCTCTCTTCAACTTAAATCCTGTTCTTTACTTAACTTCTCTCTTGTGATTTGTGACAAAGGATTCTGGTGTGTACCCTGAGCAGCAGGTGAGAAGCAGAGCTATGGGGCATCCAGTAGAAGAGATAGGAGTGAGAAGCAGCAGGAGTGTATTTTCTGTCAAAGTTGTCTGTGAAACCAGTCCTGGCTGGGCTCAGGTCCCAGAGAAGTAGAAAGCAAGCCCTGTGCAGTAGAAGGAGAGAAGGACCCAAATTGTTGGGCAGTCACAAGATCACTGAGCTCTGGCTGTGGTTCTCATGGGAAGGATCTCTCAAGGATTATGGGTCTGTGGTGGAAGGAAATTAATGAGAACGAAAAGTAGGCTAGATTGACACAGATGCTATGTGTCGCATTTAAAAGCACAGACAGTGCAAAAGTGGAGAGGTTATAGACAGAAAGGGAAGCAGTCTTCTCTGAAATGGAACAAGTATGAAGAGAAGCTTGCTTGTTTAATGCTGTGGCTTTTCTTTCCATAGGTAATTGGATCGATAAAAGAATATAACAAAACCCCCTCCACCTTCCACGTTGCTTTAGCTGCATCTCAGTTCCTGCCCACATCTGACACAAACCTAAGTAAAACCAAGTCTTTATTTTAGAAAATGATTTTCATGTTTATTTTGAAAAAAAAAACCCAGTGAAGCTTTTTATAGCAGTAATTTGTCTTCCTCTGTTTTCTGGTAGTTACTGCTTGTTAATTTTGTAAACTGGAGACCAACAAACTGGTTTGTAAACTCCGTGGAACGAAAGGAGAAATCAAAAGCTATTTTGTCTGTTTTCCCTTCTTCCTTTTCTTTTAGGCCTGTTCTCGTAGTAGGTAGCCTTCAAGAGCTCTGTGTTAGGTGGACAGTCCATTACAGGATTTAGAAGTACACTCTTTAGAGAAGTGAGACCCATATTGATGTTGATGCTTACTCTAGTTTCTTTATCAGCAGAGTCAAGTGAAGCCTGTGCCCGGTGGGAAGTCTGCGGGGTTACCTGTTGCAGTGCTGAGCACTTTCAGCAGAAATACCCATCTCCTGTTTCCTCTGCTGGCTGCTAAAATGGGATTTCCAAACCGTGGTCTCACTTACAGGTCACAGTTTGCAGATATCCATTTGACAAAGCTGTCCAGCGTTACTATTATAAAACTTCAGTGTGTTAACGATTGTATGGTAGAGAGATGCACAAAATGACATAAATACTAAATTTAGATATAAGAGCTCATTGTATTGCTTCTGTTCGATTAATTACTGCCTTATACACTTTGTCTAATTCAAATGAAGTGGTTGCAGCACTTCTGGACAGCTTTAATGGAGTGCTTCAGAGCTTGTTTACCAGATCCTGGTTAAAAAGCATATCATTTGAGCATAAATGATGGCATGTTACCGCTTTCCACTGGAAGATTTAGTGAACTGCTCAGGATAGCTGACAGAAGTGGCGGGTGGCAAAAGAGGCATGCTTAGTTGCCTAATGTGATGGTGTTGTCATACTATGATATATCAGTCTAAAAATTCTGTAGTGTCTTACACATACGATAGGAGGTAACCTTTAGCATGTCAAATTAAGAAAAAAATCAGTCTCTAGTAACAGTGTTGCAGAAGATTTGTAGGGAGTTTTTTAAATCATGGATATTTCATATCCTTCACACCTAATTCGTCTTGCTTTCTAAGAATGCTTAATTAATATTATACTTATGCTGATTTGAAACGATGATGATAGCAGTTTACTGAAATTATGTGTTCTACTTGATGGAACTTGACCAATATTACTTAGAGATTATTCAACACTGCATATGGTGTATTCTATCCATAAAGTTTTTTATTTTAAACAGTTTGAGACACGATCTATTTATTTTGTATTTCTGTTTCTGTATATCTATGGCACTGAATTTTAAGGTAATCTTAAGTTACTTCATCCATAGTTCAAAGAGTGCATAAGGTAAACTTCCTTTACAGATCTCTCATGTTTAGTACATAATGCTTTCTGATATGCAACATTCCTGCAAAACCACATGTGGAATGCTTGTTTCCAAAGCTTTTTATGACTTTCAGCACGTCAGCTCTTTATCTCCAGTATCGACAAATATGATCCATCTTTATTTATATTACTGGGCTTCATATTGTGTAATGAATGGTTCATACTTAGGTACTGGTGGCGGCCACTCCAGCAGGTGCACCTGAGCACTGGGAGGCCGATCCTGGGGCTGAGGGCAGGGGAGGGCAGGGTTGGGAGGGAGTACAGCCCGCAGCCAGGGTCTCCTGTCCGGCTGGTGGTGATGGTCAAGGCCCTTGAGAGTTGGCACAGCCAGTGGGTTTGGGAGGAATCGGCATCACTGATGGTGGGGGACTGATGGTGGTCTCCTAAAGGGGTTTCTGCTTCCTTCCTGCTTTGCTCTCCTCTCTGCTTGTGTGTGCGGAGGTAGAGCTCAGAGCATCTAGAGAGGAGCCGAGGAAGGGGAGTTGTACTTCCCCGGGGGGAAAGCGGAGTGTAGCCCTTCCTCAGTGCCTTCTGCACCTCTCCAAAAGGAGAACTGAGGCAAAGACAAAAAAGAGGTTTAGGCTGCAGGAAGAACCCTTCTTGTGCAGGCTGCAATTTTAAACAATGTTTTAAAGGTTGGGCTTATTAGAGAGACAGGGAACTACTGGAGAGAGTCCAGAGAGACACGGAACTACTGGAGAGAGTCCAGCGGAGGGCCACGAAGTCGATTAGGGGAGTGGAGCATCTCTCGTATGAGGAAAGGCTGAGAGAGCTGGGTCTGTTCAGCCTGGAAAAGAGAAGGCTGAGAGGAGATCTGATCAATGCTCACAAATATCTAAAGGGTGGATGTCAAGAGGACGGGGTCAGACTCTTCTCAGTGGTGCCCAGCGACAGGACAAGGGGCGATGGGCACAATCTGGAACACAGGAAGTTCCACGTGAACATGAGGAGGAACTTCTTTACTGTGAGGGTGACAGAGCCCTGGCACAGGCTGCCCAGAGAGGTTGTGGAGTCTCCTTCTCTGGAGATATTCAAAACCCGCCTGGATGCATTCCTGTGCAACCTGCTCTAGGCTAACCTGCTTTAGCAGGGGGGTTGGACTGGATGATCTCTAGAGGTCCCTTCCAACCCCTACCATTCTATGATTCTATGATTCTATGATTTGGGAAAAAATAAAATATTTAGGAGCTGTGAGAATACCATCTTGTATTTAGGAATGCAAAATAATGATTTTCGCCCTCCAGTAAACCTCCTTTTTGTGGCTGTGTGTGGAATAAAATGGCATTTTCTTATCATACAATTTGGACAAAACTTTGTTGAAGTAGCTCTACTGAAATTATAAAGTTATACGCCGATGAGGATAATTAAGCATTTAAAATGTTCTGAATTTCAGTATGCTGCATATACATGGTGATTATGAATTGCAGAAAACTTCGTAGTATTGAAAGTGTTCTTACTAGCAAACATGGAAGTTCTGTGTTGACTTTTAAAACATACTGAGTTATTAACCAAAAAATGTTATTCCTGTAAGTAGTTACACTTACTTTCACTGGTTTTTTCAAACTTCAGTAATTTAAAGAAGCATGTTTATATTAAGGTTTTACAAGATGGGCTAACAGTGTTGCAGATCAAAACCACAGGAGATCATGTGTTTTACTCTTTTTGTTATGTGTGATCTGTTTTGAGGGCATGGAGAAGGGAACCCTGAACTGCAGATTCCTTAATTGTTAATACCAAGACAGTAACGTACTGCCCAAGAAAGTTCCAAAAATCATGAGGAACTTCAAATAACAATCTCTGCTATCCATGAGAGTAGTCTGCAATTTAAAAGTAATACAGAAATAATGCAAAATCAGGCCTCTTGTAATGAATTATTTATGTCCTCTAATTTAGCTATATCTTTACTACTATGGTTGAATTGAGAGACTATTATCTTTAACTAGCACTATTTCCTAACATGGTAACATCAACAGTAATGAGCCAGCATTAGTCTTTTTTTGAATTGAATACTGATTGACATTGCTAAGAGTATGCTGCTCTACAGGTTGGAGTTTTGATTTTTTTCTAATAACATAGTGTCCTAACACTTTGATGGTTTTGTTTTTCTGAAAGGAATTTTTTCCGTTTTCTTTATCTCTGGCTTTTAATTCAGTAATTTGCTTCAAAGTTTTCTACTGGTTTCATTTTGAACAAGATTTTATGGTTTTGTGTGAGAGCTTCCTCTTCGGCCTCATCAACAAACACCAGTTATGTAGTTGAATTTTAAAAACGAAAGCAATGAGAGAGAAATGTTTATATGAAAAAAGGAAATGTGGGGACAAATGAAGTAATGTAATGAACTCTGAAGTTAAAGCCATATGCTTGTGTGATTTGATGTTCAGTTAATGTCTGAAATTAAAATTTTGAATGGAAGTTCTTGCTCCTGTGAAGTGACTGGATACATTCCTTGTTGTGATATTTGATAATCTCCTTTACCTGCGTCCATGTAGTAAGCATATTTATGTATTATCAGATATTATTTGAGGAATCTGTTTCAAATGTGGATATATCTCCTTTATAAAGGCTTTTGCTTGAGTTATCACTGTTTCAATTTGTATTGATCTGGTTGATACAGAAATCTCTTCAGAAGCAGTTTGCATTACTGAAGCAAAAAGCCTGCTAACGATACAGCAGTGATTTGTCATTCTTGTCCTGTGGTAAGAAAGGGTCTTCCTATTTGCCTTCTCAGGATCAAATTTTTTTCACCCATGAGTGTGTGTAAGAAATTCACACCTCAGTGTTTTCTGATGCTTCATTGTATCTGGATCACCTGTCTTAGTCCTGCACTGGGAAGGTATGGGGGACCATGGTGACCAGTTCTCCTTCAAGAATCTACTTAAGTGGTCATGGACTATATTATGGTTCCCCGTAATAAAGAGGTAGAAGCACAATAAAGCCTGATGCATGAGAGTGCCCCCCTTGAGGTAATTTTAGAGCCAGACATTCTGCTCCAGCCTACTCTCCTTCTGCCACCAGGAGGACTTGGCAAGAAACAGCAGGCTCCAGGGCATGCAGACTTCCTCTGCATCCCTCTTAACTCTTCATCCCTGGAAGCTGTGAGGGACGCCTGATTCCTAGGTCATGTCTCCATGTGTCCTAAGAAGGAAGTCTGTTTTTTGTCAGGAACAAGGCTCCAAATGATCCCTGTGCCCTCTTCAGGCAGTCTACTCCAGATGGCAATTTGAACAGCTTAAACTATGGTTGAGATCGTAGACAACTCTAGATATTAACTCTGTTAGGTCATGGCATAGAGGCAGGCAGCAGGACTGATGCTGTCCCAGGATCCCAAGCTTTTCTTTGCCATCTGCCACCTTAATGTGTATTTCCACTCTTTTTTTTTTTGTTGTTGTTGTTGCCAGATGGACAGGTTTTCTACCATCTTGGTATAACAAAGCATCAGATGTTTGAGTACCAGGCATAGTGAACAATGACTCTGTGATGCAGCTCACTGCATATCCCCACTTCTGTGTCCTTTTTCAGACAACCTTTTCATGAAAGTGTGCTTTATCTCTGGTTGGATTTTGCTTTATATCACAGGTGCCTTACAGACTTACAGACAGTTGCAGCACACTCCAGTAGAGTGGATTATACAGAGGTTGTTTCTTGCCAAGAGAAAGGGTATTTTGGCACCTTATTCCTATGTCTGAAATTCAGTATGGATTTAGGTAGCATTTGTCTGGCTGTTCAGCAGGCAGTCTGTAACTTTTTAGTATCTTAGATGCATATTTTCATATAGTTGTAAATCTGACCCTTTGTGAATAATTTATTTTTTCACATAACTGTGTTCTTTTCAGGGTCTTTCCTTGTGTCCTGTCTGTAACACTTAAGTTTTCATCATGGTGGTGGCAGTTGTTGCTGTTAACGTCTTGTGTCTCTGTGTGCCTTTTTTTCATTTACTTTTACAACTGTTTGCTTGATAAATGGTGCCACAAAGTGCAAAACCTGAATCTCTGCAAATGACTCAGTTTCTTTCCAAGCGTCTGGGTCCCAAGGTGAACACTTGAATCAAAAATCATATTACTGCAAATTCTTGGAATCACTGGAGAAACTATTAACTCTCAATTTGAGAGAGCTCTTACATCTCTGAACAGATCCTAGTCTGTGCTTGCCTTTTCTGACAATACACTTCCCAGGTCACCTCTGTGATGCCTTATGCCACACATTATCTAAGTATGTCTCCCCTCTGTGTGCTCCCCCACTTTGTATCCTTTCAGCAGGCCGGCTACCACCTCTCAAAATACGGGAAACTTCTGCTGTCGTGGCAGTATCAGGCCACAGGACAGTACTCCTCCAGTTCCTTCCCCAGTGAGATGAGATAGTGATGCCTAGCAAATCCTATTTGGTCTGGGGATCCCATAGAATAAATCTCATCATCAAAGGGCTGAGGTCTGTGCAGGAGCATGAGCCTCATGTTACTTGTTTTGGAACTCCAGAGTGCCTCTGAAATACATCTACATGAGATTTCCAGGCTCCGGAGATCATCAAAGGATGACATCCCCGAGCAGAAATGTGCAACATCTTTTCTATTCCATGAAGGCCCTGTACAGGTGGTCCAGAGAGGAAAGGATCAGCTGTTCTCCCTGATCCTCTAGCTGTCTGTCAGAGCCATCAGAGTCACGTTTCTTGAGGATGTGCGGAGATCCATTCTGGTCTTTCCAAGGGGAAGTCAGCCTCTCATAAGTCCATTTTGCTTCCCGCACTGGCAGGAGGTGCTCATGCTTCTGCTGAAGGTCAGGGTGCAGACTTTCTTTCGACGTGTTCTTGGTGTACCATGCTCAGGTGGGCTGTTGGAATGATTTCATCCAGTCGCCACATTGCCAGGAATTCTGGCCATAAGAAGTCTGAGCAGGGCCGTGGTCATTACAGTTCTCTGGAATATTTGAGACTGTTTTAACGCATGGATTTTCTTCATTTTCTGGTGAAGACCTTCGAGATCTCTGCTGTTTTCATAACTGTTGCCCACAGATGAGCCTCTCTGACATTTGCCGCTTTCCCAAAATACACTCCACTGTCGCTGTGTGTGTGCTGAAGACTTCTGGGAGCTTTGTAAGTGTTTTGTGAATACTATGTGAGAGTATTGCCCTTTACTTCAGTTAGAGCAGTCGCTAATAAGTACTAGAGAGGGGTGTTTGGCATACAGTATGTTTGTTTGTTAACAGTTTCAGTGTCCTCTCCCTTGGCTTTGTAAAAGCCCATCTGTCACTCATTTCTGCTCATGCTCACTGAAAAGGATAAGCCTCCATTTTCTGCCCTATTCTCTTCCAGGTTCATCAAAGGCTTTATTAGGCTTGTTAAGCTATTTGTCCAGTGGCTGGTTTGATTTAAACCTGGCTTTGCTTTGTCCAGTGGCTGGTTCGATTTAAACCTAGCCGTGCACAGCCACACGGGACTGCCTTGTGACCTCTTAACTGCCTGCTCATGACTCCACCTTTCCGTGAGGGTGCAAGAAGAGTGAGTAAGTGCAGATCTGTATTTTCCATACACGTTTTTTTAAAGGCTGGGTATGTGTAGAGGAAAACAACTACATTCTCCATTTGTGGAATCATTTTATCTTTACCTCAGACCTGCAGTTTTCTTCGTTGAGGCCCTTGATGTCAGGGCAGCACAAGTGAGTACTATGTTTTTGTATTCACAGATTCAGCACCTGAGTGTATGTTTTGGCCTTTTTGATTTATTCGCATGGGCAGATCCTCCACGCCTGTTGCTTGAAGCATCAAAGTTATCTGTGTGGTTGCTGCCCTCTAACTGAGTAGAGGTTGCTGTCAAGATCTGCAGTGAATAGCCAAAGCAGGATCTTTTAACTTGATTGAGACTTTCCCACTGAAGCCCAAATAATTGTTGAGTGACAATGTGGAAATGCATCCACATCTTCATCAGGCATTACGTGGTGTCTGAGACACCGGTGACTGGTAGTGTTGCTGTTTGCCTGGAGGCCTCTGAGATCCTCTGCTAGGTAACTTCTGACAGAAGCTTAATGGCTTGGTGCCATTCACAGTGTGAGTGTACATGTGGACTGTCATTCAACTGAAAAATGTAAAATTTACCTACTTTATTTTTGTTTTAAATGTAATAATTATCCTCATGTGCATTTGTTTTTGCCTGGCTTTCCCATCTCCTTCTGGGTTCTTTGAAATTCTTCTGTATTTCTATGTGGTTGAGACGGAACTAAAACGCCACCTGGAATGCCCTTCTTGGTATTCTCACTCACCATGAAAGCAGACCCTCTATCGGTCCTGCAAAGGAGAAAATTCCTCTACTCTCAAGCAATAAGGTGTTTCTCAGAGTGTGAAAATACCTGTGGATTACACACCATGAAAAATTCCAGTGGCTAGTAAGTAACCTTTAACATTCTCAAAATAATTTTGAAAAACTCTAAAGGCTAGAAGCTGCGTAAGCTTTATTGCAGAGCACAGCGCTGCAGCTCAGGAAGTTGCGGGGTACAGGATGTACCAGCGCAGGTTCAGTCCAGGGTGTCCTTTGGTAATCAGCAGTGCTGCCATTTCTGGTGGAATCTCTTTGTGTGTCAGCATCGGCACCAAAGAGAAGAGAGGAGAAAGAACGTGTACGTAGCCCCGATGAATACTGCTGTCCTCTGTGAAAACGGGGTGGCAGCAATAGTGGGTGGCAGAATCTTAGTCCTCCCCTTCCCATCCCTCTCCCCTTTTCTGTACGGGGTTGTGGATTTACATGAAGCCTGAAGAAAGTAAGTGGCTGCTATTCTTTTACTAAAAATAGCAATGCCAGGCTATTTCAGACGGTTAACAGAATGCTAATGTCTAATATGCGTGGAGAAAGTGGACTTCTTGAATTCTCCAAGTGAAAGTAAATATTCTGTCTCTTAAGAGACATCATTCAGTAATAACCATCTCTGGACCTCAGGACTTCTTATTCTCAAATCAGTTTGTCCTCTGCTACCGCTGTTTAGCTGCTGAGTTTGATCTGCTGTTGAGAGATGGTATTGTCTGCCTCTTGTGGTTTTTTCATTGCCACTGTTCTTAGCTGATTCGTTTCTTATGTCAGCACAGGACCATTGCCAGTATCGCTCTGAATGTCCTTGAGGAGCAAAACACCCTCAGTTTTCTTAGATGTCATTTATTCTTCTTGAAGGCTTGGTCCTTAAGGTTAGATATAACCTTGGTGCTGATGTTACAATGGCAAATTGGGCATCTGCCAATCATCTTCTGTTTGAAATTTAATGCTGATTTTTACTTGGATATTATGCATTCTCTTTGGTCAGTTGTAAACTGTATGCCATTTCCTATGTGACTGTCTTAAGAAGATAAATTGATGAGCATTAAAATATGGGAACCTTAAATAAGCGAGCATAGACGTGATAGTTCCACTTGGTAGCCTGATCACATAGCATATAGTTAAAACATTATGTGCTTACTAGAGTATATTGTTACTCAGTTTCATTAAACTTTATCTATGTTCTGCTATCCAGTAGAGAAGATCTGAGCCCAGATATTTAAAATGCCTGCTAAATTATCTTAAAGAAACAAAACTAATTAGCAAATCACAGTAACCACAGACAGTTATAGACTGAAGTTTAACCAAGCCTAAGTATGTCTTTCTGGATACTGGAAAATCATTGGATGGCTACAAGAATTATTTCTAGGTGATGGTAGATCTTCATTTACAAAGGCAAGGAATGGTAATCAGTTGTAGGATCACAGAGAACAAAATTGCGCTGCCTAAAGTTGTCTGTCTTCCAGTCTAATAACTGCTCTTTTGACTTCCTTTTGGTTCGTCTGTATGACGTTTTGAGGTGTCGTCGTCTCTCTCTCAGTCGTCGTTCCTTGTAAGAGTTGGGCTGGGCTGTGCCTGTCCCGTGTCCCTGAGCACGCCTGGTGCTGCCTCCACGAAACCGAATTGTTTTGTACTCATCATAAGTGCACCCGTTCCACTCTCATTCAGCATTCCCTCAACACTAAATATGCTTAATATTAAAATAAAAATAGATTTATTCAGAGAGACTTAACATTGTGTTTTATGTAGAATCACGATGTTGTGAATAAAAAACCCCAGAATTCTGGTTTAAACTGAGCGGCTGAGTGTTTTTCCACTGTTTCGTCCCTCCTACTTAAATTTCTGAAGTCACATTTCAGGTGGGAGTTCAGTGTTCATTACAAGTGGTTTTGCAGGTGTTGCCATCCTGTCCGGGGAGCTGGGACTTCTTGAAGGTAAACAACTCTGGGAAGAGCCATCAAAGTTCTCGCTTTCTTTTTTCCCCGTACCTCTCTTAGTACTGGTATTGAAATGGACATGAGAAGGGGAGAGGGGAGAGGGATGAGACAGGACTCTTCCTCTGACAAGAAGTGCTTACCTTTTGCACCTCTCCTGTGCTTTTTATGTTAGCACCTTCCTTCTGTGCAAAGGTCTTTGACATCATTCATAAAGAATTCCTAGTTGTTATGATACACTAAAGACTCACAAAATTATGTAACCTTCTTAAAACTTAGTATAGAATACAAGTCAGACCCTGTTAAAATTCTTAACTGTGCAGGCGTGGTCTTTGATTTGATGCCAGCTTTCTGTAGACGTACTACGTCGTAAACTTGGATGCATTAGTTAGCACGGAAGACGAATGACCCTTATATCTTGGTGTGGACATGCACAATCTTCTTTTTTCCAGCTTTTGCTTGGCTTTTTGCGTTGTTCCTTATGCCTTGCAACAAAATGAGTTTCTCTTTTAGATACAGAAGCGTCACATTTTTTCATCTCTGTCTTGGCCCCAGTTATTTAAAGACTGCTACATGTGTCGCCTTTCAGAATCAGAATGGGACAGTAAAATAAGTCAGCAAAATGAATTCAGTCATTTCAAACAGTGTTATCTCATGCTTTTAGAACTCATGTAATATTCAGAGGCATCAGAATGTATGAAGTTTTCATTATTTTTGATATGTTTAAAAACCTTGTCCATAGGTTGAAGACTTCAGATGTGTATTTTTGAATTTTACCTCTGATATGAAGTAAAGATTTCTTTTTGAGACATGAATTTTTTTTAAGGTTACATGGGATGTATGAAAGGTGATATAAAAATATTTGTAATAACATTTTGAGAACTGTCAACACCAAAGTTGTACACGTATTACTGGTCTAAACTAAAAAGTTATAAGCTAGTAAAAAAAATCATTCTTATAAGAGAAATGGCATATTTTTAAATCTTGTTGGCTTATAATAAAATCCCTTGTATCCGTGTAGAGTTTCTTGACATACCTGCGATATTTTTTACATCAGAAGGTCTGTGACTGCTGAGTACTGCAGACGGCAAAAAGGAGTTTTAAGGCTTTTTGAGAGAGTACTCCCTTGGCATTAAATATCATACCTTACTTTTCCCCAGGTATTCTTGTGCTCTTGTCTCCTGCAGCTGCCTATAAACTCCAGCGCCTTAATGCCATCTCAGTTTTCTATTTTTATTGTAAATCTTTGTTCAGTAGGAACCTGTAGTGTTCCTTCATTCTGTTAAACATAATGATAAAGAATATGAACGGAAGGAATGAAAGCAGGAGAGCTGTAGCTAGGACTGTGTGAAAGCTGCCCTTCTTTCTGAAGGAGATACAAAAGGCGGAGCAACATTTGAAGGACTGGAACTAGGAAAGAAATACATAGAACTGTCAGAGGGCGGATCTCAAAAATGTGTCTGTAAATTAATGGAATGAAAAATTATGTAAGAGAAACCAGAGATTGAGAGAAAGTGGAGAAGTTGAGATTACTGATGCAAAACAATTTGATTTGAATTTTTCAGTAAACTCCGTGATACTGTCACACTGTAGTGTAGTCTAATTTCCATGCATCAACTCCAGTATTCCTTGGACTTCACTAAATCATTTCAGCATGCTAAGTTGATAAATATGCTTTATTTTTTGTAGTTTTGTTTGTGGTGTTAGTTTTCTGCTGACTTGTGCTGTTCTGAAACAATCCAGCCAGCAGGCCAGTAAAGATGGAAGGGAGCGGGCTGGGATGGAAGGAGGTCGTGAAGGACTGTGCTCAACAAGGAGGTGAACTTCAGCTGCGGTGGGATTGCACCTGGAGTGGCCCGCAGAGCTGTTGTGCCTAGATCTGCTGTTGGAGCTGTCTTGCAGGTAGTTCCAGGACTTGAGAGGGTAGACAAGTAAGTAAGGCTGTCATGTGGTAGGAGAGGGGCTTTGCGTTTGTGATGAGATGGAACAAGAAACTTGGGCTCTTTCCCCTGGACAAAATTTCTCTAATCTTAGATTATCATGTGAGTTACATGAACCACTGATGTTACCAAATTGAAGTTTTAATTTGCCGTAATACCTAAATTTGTACTTGTGCTCAGAACAGTATCTCACACTTTCCTAGATGTTGCATGTCGTGGAGAAGCCACATCATCCCAATACCACAGATAGTATTTTTAATAGTGAACTAACTCAGCTGTCAAGGGGAGAATATAGATGCTTCCCTGGAAACACTGTGGATATTTGCTGCGGGTAAAAAATTGGCCCGTGCTTTGCTGTGAGTAGGGAGAATCAAAATGGACTGAGTAAACAGTTGGGTTCGCAACCAGGAAACTTCTGCATCAGCAGCTTGGTGTGTGTCTTGATCTGGAGCTGCAGCCTCTTGCGGATTCTGTGGCAATATACAGTGTGTAGTGTCCATTGTAGGATCTTGGGTTGCACTTGGCAGCGTATGCTTTTAGCTTGATAATAAATTACTCTTGAAAACCACATTTCCATAAAGGTAGGTTGTTATATCCAAGGCTTGAGTTGGGGAGTCTGTGTAAAGGTCCGGTGTTCTGAAAACCTTTTAAAGTCTGTTTCAAGCTTTGAAAGCTTGAACAACTGCTTTTCAAGTTCTTGTTGATGACAAAATGGCCAGCCATCATTAATTTGGATCTAGGTAACAGCCTGGAAACTTGTCAGTGTCACCCCTGAAATCTGTCCCTACTACTTTCGTAATTTTGTTTTGCCCATCTGTCATCCCCTGAGATCTTTCGCCATTACCACTTAGAAGATAACGTTTAGATAATGTCTACCTGGACATCTTGCTTGTAGGTTATTAGCAGGACTAGATGGTGCGTTGTTCTCCAAATTTGTTTCCAAATAGCACCTCTCTGCTCAAGTTCCTGCTCTTTTGCTTTCAGAAAGTGTGAGAACTTTCTTCCAGAAACTCCTTGAAATTATTTAGGAGTTCTCGGTGTTGAGCTGGTGTTTTGGTTTGCAGTAGCCTTTGCACATGCTAGAGACAACGTGGTCTTATTTCTCCCCCTCAGTTTTTTGCGATTTGCTGTAACACAGGCTGAAAGTGACCATAACAGCAGAGTACATATAACTGTATGTAAATCTATTTGGTAAATCCAAGAGAAGTCATTATAATGGGGCACACGATGGCTCAGTAAAACATTCTTTTTTTCCTTTTATTGTTCTCTTGTTTCCTCCCCACCTCTCCTAAGTACATAAACAAACAAATAACTTACCAACCCAGCGCTTATTTCCATTGTGTAAACTGGAAGGAAGTGGTACACAAATGTAGATACTGTTTGCTGTGGGACAGATCACGTAGTGGTTTGACTGTAACCCTCAAATTGTCCCATGATATGCACAGTGCCTGTCAGGTAGTGTTGTGAGTTACTGGTATTTTATATGTAGGCTTTTGGTAAATAAAACCTCTTGTTGCGCATGTGACAGCTATTTCAATTACAGGATGCTGTGAAGGCACTTGGCTTTCTAGGAGCCATCATGTCTTAGGTAGGGACTATCCTGAGAGTGGGAAGAAGTGTGAACCCAAGCTTGTTTGCGAGGATTGCAGTAGGTGTCGGAGCTGCTGGATAGCCAATGCTCTGATGCCGTATACAGCACAGTAGATGCAGCATTTTTTGAGAAGCAAGTCTGAGCTAGGTCTTGGGAAGGAAGAAGCTCCTGTGCTTGAGAAAGTTGAAGAGGGAACCTATGAGCAAACTAGAAATGGGTTCATTGTAGGTAATGAACTGGAGACAATTTTTGGAGTGGAGTTGCAGTTTCACAGACAGCTGATTTCTTGTTAGGGTACACTGTTGCCATTTTTGAAGAGAGGGATTTTCCCGTGTTCCCCTGCCTCAGCACAGCGTCCCCTTCCGTCTTCCTAATGTATGTGGGCTTGCAACCTCCCTTGGGCTGGATCTGGGAGCTCAGCACACCCTTCTGAGGATCAAGTTAACTCAGCAAAACAGCAGAAAACCAACCTAGCAAAAGCCCGAGTATGTTTTCTGCAATTTTTGTGAATTGAATTGGCTCACAGAAGTACGTGAGATCACTATAGACAGTGTACGGTAAGCAGTGGGAGCCAATATCTGGCACAGGAAGCAGAGGCAAAAGAAGGAAGAGTACTCCTTTGGTGGTGGTAGCAAGCTGTTAAAATCTGCTTGCCCCATCTCCAGAAACAATCCTGTGAACATTCATGGGCCTTGAAAAATCACCTATGTCATTGTGAGTGGTCATTGTATCTCTGAGGATGATGTTCTTGTAAAATAGCATGCAGAGTAACAGTTGTCCAACTGTGAATTCTCTTAATTGAAAAACCTAGTAATAATTAACAGAGTTTGAGGAAAGAAACCAGAGGCTGTGGCAGCTTGCTCAGAGCCAGCATGGCATTCATACAGATGCAGGCTGGGATGCATCTGAAGAAAGGAGCTTGTGTGTAATTTTGCTTGGGTAGCTGAATTTCATATTTATTATAAGTCTTCATGCTTTAGTATTTAGTGCACATACTTTTTTTCCTGAGGGCCAACCACTTTATTAGTTTCTTCCAAACCATATTTTTGCTGGCACGCGCATCCTAGCAAGTCATCAGTGTTTCCGACTCAGTGCTTCACACCATATGATATTGCAACACCTACCTCGTTACATGCCGTATAATTGCACCCCGTCCCTTTTCTGTAAGCTGAAATCACATGCTCATGTTTGAGTTGGTGCTTCTTTTTCAGAAGTCTATGTATGATGCTCATCACCATGGTGTCTGAGCAGCTATACTGATGAGGTTGCTAAACTGTCAAAAGATTTGCTAAGTGTTTTAAGCATTTCCTTAAATAGTATTCATAAACTACCAGAAGAAAACTTTGTGCTTTCTACATTTAGGAGGGGTTTATTTCTATCTGATGTAAACAAGTCACACATATGCACTTATTTTGTCTTTAAATGTCAAGGTATTTTTCTAAAAAAGAACAGCAAGAGTTTTGTTTTTTTAAAAGAGAATTAGATTGATCAAAATGTTTACTTCTGGCACTTTGCTTTTTATAGTCTCTTTACTTTTTTGTTGCAAAATAGCAAATTAGGTAGGTTCTGAAATCAGTACAAGACTGCAGTTTTGATACGTGGAGATCAAATGGCTTCAAAGCTCACTTTTTCTCTTCATAGCAGTGATAGCATTGAATTGTTCAATTGCTGTTTGAGAGTGAAGGTCCACTGAATAGTGTTGTGTTACAATAAAAATAAGATAAAATAGTAAATGGTCTGCAATTTAAGAAGATCTGGTTTAACATTGGTTTATTACTTTAGAATCAGATCCCCAAATTGTAGAACCTCGCTAATAGCCCCCGTGTTTCTAAATAAGGCTGTCTATAGGAAAAGGAAGGGATGTTGAAAGAGTCACTGACTTATTTCATTATAGATATTTAATAATAGTAACACTACCGTAATTATTGATATATGGATCGATTCTCTCTTTGTCGTCCATTCTTAGAAAAGGACTCTCCTCAGCGTGCAGGGCTTGCCCTGACAAGGGGGGCAAAACCACCTTCATGATGTCTGATTTTGATTTAGGACACTTACTGGGGGAAAAAAAAGGGGTAAAAAATAGAGCAATCGATGGAGTTAAGTATGTATTTTCTTCTAGTGTTTCCAAGTTCAGCACTTGCGCAGAACTTCACTTTTTCTTGCGTTGTGGAAACCTCTGGACTGCCCTGCAGAGTTCAGTGTCACTGGATGATGCAGAGGGAGATGCCAAGGCTGGTTCCTCCCCCAAGGAGTGACTAGGATGTGTTTTGTATTTCTGAAGATTGCTTGGAGCTAAATGATGTTTGGTACACCTTGGTGAAAAAACAATGCTTATCAAGATAACTGCATCATTGCTCCTGTAAGGTCAAAATTTTGTTTGGAAGTCAACTATGATGGTTAGTCCATTTATTCAGTGGAAGTAGAATAGAGATACATGTAAGTAGACACCAGCCATTTATTTAAAATGATCGTTGGGTTTGTAGAGTTTGAATATAATTGAAAAATTCTGTATTGTTTAGGCTATTACTTCCTTGACTTTGTCTTCTCTGTTTTCATCTTGCTATCCAGTCCTGAACACTGTATATGCAGGATATAATTGTGTTCCTCTGCAAATTTGGAGGATAGCTGAGACATAGGTGTAGAAATAATTTTGTTGGTGCTAATAAGAGCACTTCCATGTACTGATATGCAATGGAATATAAAGGAATATTCCTTGGACGCTCAAAAATGTGGAGAGTTTCCTTCACAGGTGTTCACTGTCCCAGTCACAGAAGAGTGGATATTGGAGATACATGCTTATTGTGCGAAGAAGGGAGAATTCTTGAACCACAAAGAAAATCTGTACTGTGAGGCATTATAGAGTGTATTGAGATACTGTGTAATGTTTCAGTGAGCTAAAAATCTGCTTGGGAAACTGTCGTTTAATATCAGGGATGGGGTGTTTCTTTTAAAACTTTGAATAGATAGCAGTGTTTCTCGGGGGCTGTTGGAAAGGAGCATATCCTCACTTTGAAGCTTCTTCCTGGTAGGTGCCACGCTGTTGTAAATTTAACTGACCCTAGGAGTATTGGTCTTTGAGAGCATATAAGAATAGGATTTATGGTTCTGAGTTAATAAAATATGCTGATGCCACTGTAAGCCCTATTTAGATAGACAGCAGTAATCTCTGTTGAGCAGTATGAAACCGTCTGTCTCTAAGTACTGGAAACCTAATAGTTCACAGCGAGGTTGTACCACATCCAGAGACGAGAAAAATGTGTCTGAAGTCAGAGGAGTTTTAGCTGCATGGTTTTATTTTCTTGTGTAATTGCGTTCTTTCTCCTGTGCTAATATACATCATGTCAAGTAAACAAGATACCCAAAGTGCGCAAAGGAAAAAGTGCTTTTTAAAGTTCATCGCATGCCCCATTTTTGCTAGATTAGCACAAGCAGTAAGATTCTTCTGAATCTACAAGGTGAATCTGAAGTATGTGGAATTGGTGTTAAAGGTGGAGTATCCTGTGTGTTCCCGATTCAGTTAAATAATGAGAGATATTAAGAAGACTGAGTTAATGCATCGCCATATTGTGTGTTTTGTATAGCATAAAAATGCTCTTTCCAAGTTTTTTTCTTCCATGGAAGGAGTTAGCAGAATTATGTTTGGAAAGATAACTTTGAATTTGTAATTTTTCTATTGTGTTTGAAATATTTGACATTTAAATACGTGGTTATATTTACATATGTTGCATTTTCATTACAGCTAATCCTCTTGAAACTTGGTTGGCAGATGCCTTAAGCAGTTCAGTAAAATTGGGACAGATACAGTATTCTGCAACCTTGGAATCTAATTGCAAATAATGAACGTTTTGTAATTGTATTTTTCTGCTTTTTAAGATTCCACTTTTGAAATTTAAGAGAATTGCTGTATGTAACAATAAGGAAATAGACTTTAATAGGGAGATTAGTATCTGAAAATGCACTAATTTGCATCCTATTTTAATACAATATTATTAATGTAGATTTTACATGCTGCAAACATGAAGATTACCTCTGTATGCTACTTGATATATTAAGTAAACAAGTCTATGTGAAGAAATTGTTCTGTGTGGATTATGATGCATGTGTCTCTTTACAAAAGGCAGCAGTTTTCAATATTAAGTCTAAATGATTGCTTTCTGATTTGAAAGGAGGGTTAGAATAAGAAATCATTTCTTGACAAGTTCTTTCATTGTCCACAAATACGCAGTGTCCATATGTGCTGGGGCTTTGTTTTTTGTTTTGGGGCTTTTTAAAGTCCTCAGCATTGTTTCAACACTTTTTCCTAGCTTTTGATTTTTCAAATGGTGAAAATTATAGCTAAATACAACCAAACACATTTTGGTCTGTAAGTGAAATAGCTAATTTAGCAAATACCTTTACGTTCACAGAATTCAACATTATTAGTCACTGAATTTAAACAGTCCAAAATACTAGAAAATATCTGTGTAACCTTAATCTATGCTTTTATGACATACTCATTGTAAAACTTGACCTATGATATAGAGTTGAAGATTTTTTCTGTTAAAGTTTAGTTTTCATTTTTTTTAAACTCAGATTGCATTACGTTTAGAAGACTATCCCACAACTCCTCCTGTCTTCCAAAAAAAATTGTTCTTGCTGTCTGCTCCCACTTGTGATTCATCCTAACAGTGGCTGCGTTCATCCATTGAACATCACTGATGCTCCTTAGCTGGGACAGCCCTCTCCCTGGCTTCCCGTGCAGGGGAGAGAGCCACAGGCTCCGCTGGGAGCTCTGCGTTAGGTGGTGATTACATCCTGTTTAGGTGTTTAAAGTTAGATAGGATGAATCTGATTTTAGTATTGCATAACAGTGAGTAAAGATGGTCCGAACCAAATTTCTTTGACTAGGTGTTCCCAGTTTACTCTTTGGCTCTGGGTCCACTCCTTGTTAATTCCTTCTGTCCTTGCTTTTTAATCTTCTTTTAATGTAAATAGTTCTCCTGAAGTACCTGTTTTCCCTAGCAAGAGTGTAAAGGGCCTTCAGCTGGCTCACATGATAGCTTTTCAATACATGTATTCTTAAAAACCTTTCACACCTATTTTCTGGTAGGTTCCCAGATTTGGAGGAAGCCTCTATACCTACTTAAATGCTGAGACTGATGCTTTGGGAACAGTAGGCGCTAACCAGTGTGATTTTTTTAGTGTCTTCTCTGTACACTCCGCATGTGTGCCGCCTCCTCTCGTGGCCGTGCTGTGGGTCCCCTCCTCCCAGGTGTGTCCAGGGCCGCCAGCTGCTTGGCAGCAGCGGTTCACGTTGACGTCTCCCGTGGCTGCGTCGAGCCACAGCCCGTGGCTTCCTTACCAATCCCCTCTCCCTTTTCAAAAGTAGAGAATAGAGTGGGAGCTTATGCCTGTAAGTTTGTTTACCAGATTTTTCTGTACACATGTTTCTCACTCTCTGGCAGTCTGTTGCGGCTGCAGCGGGGTCTCCTGAGTCTCCCGCTCTTGCCAGGTGTCCTGTGGGAGGGAGGATTCCCCCTGTGGTCATGGTGGTGGTTTAAAATTGGGTTTGATGAACGTGCTTGTTACTGCTTTTGTTAGCTGAACCCCGAGACGTGGTATCTGATCCCCAAACACGTAATTTGTTTAAATATTGCCAAGATAAAGAGCAGTAGCTCACAGAGGGATAAAGGAGCCCTCAGCTCCCTCAGCGGCCATGTTGGGGAGAGCAGTGCTGGGCTGTAGGGAGATGGCAGGAGTCCGCCCTTGCCCCTGAGTGCCAACAAGGTGTGCAAGGTTTGTTTCCACCTTTTTCCTCATCTCTCTCACTCTTGGATGTCACCTCAGCAGTGCTGTGCAGGGAGCCAGGTCCCAGTGTTGTGCCAGGCAGGAGGGTGGCGATTTCCTGCGCCAGTGCGCGGTGCGACGGGCATCCCCGCCATGCCGGGGCAGCCCTGCCTGCCCGGGACGCGGCACCTCTGGGAGCAGGGGGCAGCGGATAGCGAGCAGGCAATTAAATGGCTTAGTAAAAGAAGACACAGAGTTAATGCCGTATGCTGCTCGTCTTCAATTTTCATAAACTCGTAGATAGGATCCAGTGAATTGGGAAGTAGGATGAAGGTTATCGGAATTTTGACGCAAGCACTTAAATAGCTAATCTGTTTCTAAATAGTTGTGTTTTGAATCTCAAGCTTCTTTACATGGCTGAGCTGCTTTTTTTTTTTCCCCAACTTTGTTTTATAGGGAATATTTCTGATCAGATTGCTTAAGCTCTGAGCTGTCATGTAAATACGTTCTGTCAAGTATATAATACACATTTTAAAATTTGTCTAAATATTTATACTCTTGAGGGGATCACTGTAGCTCTCAACAGACACTTACAACCTAGCGAGTAAATAAATTGTATTTCTTTTTTTTCAACTCTCCATTGTTTTTGCATGAAATCGTAACTGTTTGAAGGATCATTTGAATCTCACAAATTCTGCAAGATAGTTTTATTACTCACTTGAGAAAAAAGTACCTTCTGTCTTTCAGCAGTGCCTGGAATTATATATATGCATATATATATAAAGCAAAATGCTTCTTCTTCTAAAAACTGAAGAACAAAACATGAACTGAATGAATTCATATATGCCACCGCATTTAAAANGTCTTTCAGCAGTGCCTGGAATTATATATATGCATATATATATAAAGCAAAATGCTTCTTCTTCTAAAAACTGAAGAACAAAACATGAACTGAATGAATTCATATATGCCACCACATTTAAAATTACCATTAGAAATGTTGTGAAGCACATGTTCTGTTTTTTTAAGTTTGCTTGCAGTATATGCTCCATGGATTATTTTTTTCTTATTTTAGTAATTTTCCTGCCTGGATTACAGTGATAAAATCTGTGCTGTTCTGAAAAAAAAAAAAATTAAACAAGTAAGTGAAATTCCAGGCTTGCATGAGAAAGAAAATTATTAATGCTAAAGTTTAGAATGTGGTTACTTTGCAATCAGTAAAAGTTATAATAGCTGTGATTGATATCAGGCGTAAGATTGCTGTAATGTTAAACACCTCAGAAACTGTTCACCAATAAAAAGAGATCTCCCAGCTCAAACCGGTGGAAGTATGTTTTGGATACTAGTCTATGTAAGTCATAAAAAATTGTCCTAGCCTTTCTTTTTATTTTGCACAATAATAAAATACATTCAGAGAAAGTAAATCCATGATTTTAACATCTTTTGACAAGCACATTAGACTGTAGAAAGAGCATCCAAGTTGGGGCTCGGGGCATATGGTGCTACCTTCTGCTAGCATAGCTCCAGAACAAGTCACTGTGTTCACCAAGGGGTCATGTTCAGACTCTCAGGTTCCTTCCTCTGGTCCAGGGGAAAAACCACAGTTCCTCTTCATACGGAAAAATCAGAACATAAACCACAAACCTCGTTTCCCTGTGATACCTTTGTTGTGCAGAGAACACAGAGGTGCTCTGAAATGTTTTGCTATCAATCAGTTTTTTTGTCAAAGCATCCAGAAGGGCTTCAGAGAAGTTAAACTAAACAAAAATTGTGTTGGTTAATAATCCACAAGCTAAACAATGCTGTAGCACTGTAAATTCTCAAAACCATAAATATTTGTAGCTATTTTTTAATTCTGAAGAGGGATCTAATGCTATTTTAAAACAATAGCTGTTTATATCATGATGTGAAGTTGTTGAAGCATTGCAGACTTACGTACGTTCAAAGTAGTGTTTAAATGCTTGTTTTCTGAATAAGTAGCAACTCCCACAGACTTACTTTTCACATAGCCTGATTTTATTTAGATTTAAAGACTGGTATTTATAGTAGATAATCCAAGTGTTGTGTATCTTGGGAATTCAGCATATGGATGGGGATATGGAAGGCATTAGTTATATGAGATTTGTTGACCAGCTTTTAATTCAAATTGTCGTTTTTAACACACGGCAGTGCAGATGGTAAAGTTTCGACTGTCCGTCAGAGCCCCAGTACCTTAGGGACAGCTGTTGCTGATAAATCTTTTTTACATGCTTTAGGTCAAGAGTAGTCAAACCTGTTACAGCACCTGCTTCTGCATATGCAAATCTGTTGTTTTGTCATCTCATTAAACAAGGAAAGGTAGTGGTCTCTCGTGGCCGTAAGTAAGCCTGGAACATAGCCCGTACAAAATGAAATCTAGAAGGAAGACAACTGCGGTTTCTGTGCTGTAGCCACGGGACGCTGCTTCTGTTTGGGGGCTTTGTTTCTGGAAGACTGCCTGTAATTTGGAAGGAGGGTAGAAAGACAAGTATATGTTTGGAGGCGAGAAGGAAAGGGAAGGTGTTTGCTGTCATTGACTGTAGGGTAGTTGTGAAGTTTGACATGCCCAGAAGCTAGCGGGTGCCATGTGGGGCTCCCCTACGCTGCATACCTCCGTTTTCATCATCTGGTAAGCCTGCAGCATGATTTCCGGGCACTGGAGCATACAACATGTCTACTTTGGTTTGGAGCTGATTGATCCACGGTACGGAACATGCTTGTGGGATCTTCCCTTGCTATAGAAGAACATAAATGATTGAAATGCTTTCTTAAGAAAGAAAAGTATCATTTGTTTATGTACTGTTGTGCCTAGCAAAAAAATTCCTGTCAAACGGCAGCACGCTGCAAGAGCCGATGGTTTGGTTTGCTGCACAAGGTTACACGTGGGTTGAGGAGACTTCTGAGCTGTTTATGGTTGTTTAATCTATTGGATGTATGTAGAGTTTAAATCATGAGGAGGGAACTGTTTCATTTATTGCACTTTGTGAGTGGGGTTGTGGCATGTAGCAGAAATGGCACTTAAGGATTGTTTTTTGAGCAAACTGACAGAAGATTTTATCCTGCACTGCCATAGATTGCTGTGGGGGAAACAGGGAAATAGTAAAATTGATGAACAAATGTTGCATGCTGTCATTTTAGATTATGTTGTTTCACCATGAAGCTGTTGCTAATTTTGTTAAAGATACTGTAAAATTCCGGTGTTGTGGAAAGTACCATAGTAGCGCTGTCGACTGTGTTAATTATTTCATTCCAAGGCTAGTTTGTCAACAGTATCTTAATCAAGCTACCAGCCAAAACGCTTTTTGAACATTTTGTGGAGAAAAAAGAATACCGCCCTGACCTTTCGACCTCGTCAGCAGAGTTTTCCCATTCTGACACTGGGCATTATTTTTGCAAAGGTTGGAAGTTTAACTCTTTGAGGAACCAGATATCATTTTTATTGGGATATTAATTCTGGTAGGCGCTAATCTCATCAAGATTTGCAGACGTTTTCCTTCATAGGCCATTCTGATTTATAGCTTTTCCTTTTCACAGCAGTATTAAATACCAAACCTTCTCTGATATGGAAGTTCATTAGAGATATGTCTTTGATGGCAGCCCTTTCAGGGCTTCAGTTTCAAATACCTTGATGTAAAGCTTAAGAAGCCATTGTGTTGTAAGCCCTCCTTGATGTGTCTTATTTAGATCTGCATAGTAAATCAAGGAAAGTAAATAACAAGGCAGCAGATGGAAGCATGGAGATAAGGCCAGTGAACAATTGTATTTGTATTTTGTTATGATGTTGACAGGAGCTAAAATTCACTAATCTAGTTCAACTGATCTGCATTTCAAAGAAATCTCATTTAGCAGCAACTTGAAGGTTTGGAGGATAAAGTTCTTTTATTGCAGCTTTTATTGCATTCTTTGCTAATTTATCTGGTCAAGATTTAGCCTTGCTTACTTAAAGCGGCAAGCATGTTACAAGGAGTCTTAAATACTACGAAAGCATTAATGTCTAGACTATGAACTGAAGGTAATTACATATCCAGCAGTGAATAGGCTACGTTTAGGAAATACTGTTGTCCAAATGGAATTGCAAAAGAAATGCAGATAAGGTATTTTCCCCCTCTTTTCTCTTAAGTGTTTTTTTAAAAAATATTTTTTTTCATAGAGGGGAAAATGCATACATAAGCAAATCTAAAATTATTAAATATGAAAAATAAATGTTATTGAACTGTGGATTCAGGCATACCGTATTTGCGGCTCTGTTTACAAACGGATAGCTGATATTAAGATTTCGTTTAATGATTACTCTCCTGATGTGTTAAACAAAGCTATTAAAAGGTAGACAATAGTTTAGTAGGATGATGGACCGTAATTGTTTTTATACGTGCTCTAAATGATCTAGGCAATGTGTATGTAAGTTTTGTGCTTTGGATTAGCTAAAGCACAGCCATGTCATCCGGAAAAATGTGATAAATATATTTTACAAATCAAGTATGATTCAAAGGAAGAGTGATATAAAGTAGAATTTAGGGTCTCCTTGTGGAATTTTAAAAAAGGTATTTAATCTTAGGGCCAGAAACCAGCCTTTTACTTTGATAGAGTTTTCACTACTAAAAATGGGCGATTTAGAGAATCGATCAGAAGCGTGTGCATACCTGTGTACAGATACAACAGTAATATGGCAAAGTGTGCTAGACCGGCATACATCCACTCTCATCATGGGGCCCAGGTCTCTAAGACATGTAAATCAAACCCAGCCACTGCTGCATTTTAATGCCACAGTCCTTGCTGCCCTTCTGCAGCCCGTCCTTGTCCCTGGGTTGCTGTTGTAGAGCCTACACCTGTGCCCCAAGGACACTTCTGTCTCATTTGTAACGTGGGTCTTCGTACTTCTTTGTAGGCTGGAGAGGAGCGGAGGGGGAGGCAGGTGGGGATGATGGCACTTGGTAGGCTGCAGCTGTGTCTGGTAGCTTTTGGCTGCTTTAGTCCACAGGCTAATTGGATCATGGGGTGGTAAATGCTTCTTTAGTAGTAGTGCTGGCTTAAGCATCTTTTGGTTTCTTCTCCTCATTGCTGTACCTCCAGAGGTGCTCCTACAGTTATTTATAGGTCTGCAAGGTGGACTCCATAAGGTTGAAAAAAGCTTTTATTTTGCCAGGTTACTTTTAGTCTAGCCTAGTTCCCCAGCACCGTTGACCATGTAGCTCCATGCACGGTTGCCTTGGCAGAGGTGAGTGGGCAGTGCTGGAAGGAGGAGGTGCTGCTGTGGCTGCCACCAGCACTGGAGGAAGTGTTTGTTCATCAGACTGTGCCTCAAGACGCACGGAGTGAGCTTCCTCATTAGGGCAAGCCAAGCCACATCACGACTCTGCGGTCCCACCTTTACCCGTGCCACATCTCCCCACTCCTCTCTTGCCTTGACAGGGCTGTCCACGTTTTGGTCAGAAGTTGATCACTTGTTCTGCAGGACTGTTTTCAAATAATTGAACTCCTTGATCTATCTCACCTTGCAATTGCACAAACGTCCAAGTTAGCACAAGGAAGGACTGGGAGTTTGAGGCTGGAGCTGAAGAGGAAGGTGAGGGGAGAGTTAGGACTGCTGCAGTCCCTGTTTAGAGTGGCTTAAGACATTGTATGGCTGCACGTCTCTGGAAGTCTTGCCTTTATGCTGCTGGACCACTGTATACTCTGCAAGTGTAAAATAAAGTAGACGATACAAATAGCAATTATTCAGAAAGGTGGCTTGCACTGCTTTGTGAAATAAATGCATATCAGCCTATATAAGGATGACAAAATAAATCAGTCTCTCCTAGAAAACTCCACAGTGTATCTGAACGTTTAATTACATCCTAATTGCCAGAGTTCAGAAGGGAAATTTTGGATTAGAAGATGTCCCAAGGATGTCATCCTGCTTGCAGCACCCAGGAGCAAACAGGTAGGTCCACAAGAGCAGGTCCCTTCAGGCGCAGTGGTGTTCAGATATTTAGATTAGGTCTTGCTTCTCTTGTGTAACAGTTTAAATCATCCCCTCAAATAAACAATATGCTTCTACTGTCTGGCCTGTCCTGGTCTCCACAGTTTATCAATCCTAGCCTGTTTTTCAGACCTCATGCCCTTGTACCTTTGGCTTCATCATCACTGACCCTGGCTCCATCCAGCCTAAGCCCTTCCCATGTCCTGGCATTGCCCAAGGTGACAAGGAGGCACCGCGGCTGTCACTGAACGCGCTCCTCTTCTGCTCCTGTCCCTCCTGGCTCCACGCACGTGTTGTGTTCCTCACAGGGCTGCGGGAGGGCGTTTTCAGCAAAAGGGAGGTGGGAGGCAAAAGAAAGAGGAAAAAGACAAAGGAAGAAATAAAATCTGATGTGGTTTTATGGAGTTTCTTGCATCTCTCCCTCTACAGAAACCTTGTGCACCCCCATGGTCCAGAAATGCCACAGCACGGTGACAGTGCTGTGTGTTAGTGAGTGATCTCTCAGGTCATTGGGATCAAAACCATTTAGAAATCAGGTGCATTAAAAAATAAACTTGAATTGCACCTATCGTCTTGTCAGTGCTCGTGCGAATTGCAGAGCCCTGACTGAGTTGTGTGTGATGCTGCATGTCTAGAATCACACTGAGCCGCTCAGTGTTCGTGTCTTCAGATCCCGCTGTGTGTCCCTGTGTCGAGTGTCAGCCTAATGTTGAAAAGAGAAGGGCAGACAGAGCTGGAAGGAGTATCGGAGAAAGTAGTTGGCAGTCTTCCCACTGGGGATTGCTAGAGAGAAATATTCCCAGCTATAGTTGCCACAAGAACTACTATGTAAGATTGCCGCTATCTATTTAACCTTCTTAAGCTTGGGTGTTAGTTTAACACAGTTTAGAAACTATTCCATCCGATCGTCCGAAATCCAGTGTTACATGTTTGTTGGCAGGTTGCCTGATGCAGCTAGTTAGCCTGTGTCTTCTGTCATGTACCTTGTACATAACACTTAACTTTGGGATGGTAGGCAGCTAGCTGTGCAAGGAATTATTTAGCCACTGATCTCACCTATGTTTTCATGCCAGTCCATCCTCTTGCAGTTCATTTTAAGGTTGTACTTGTGGTCAATACATTTTTAAATAAAGCTTGAATAAATCTGCAAGCGAAACAACGAGGAGTATTTCTCTAGCTCTTAATGTTGATCCAAGTCCAGAAGATGAAGAGTTCAGTGTATAACTGATGACAGGGCTAGGTTTTAAAATATTTCAAGTTTTAGTGGGTGTTTTCAGGTCCTGCAGGAGATTATATAAACGTATAGGGGTTATCGTAATGGCACTGATGCATGGGCTCTAGTAGTAGAAAGATCATTTTACCTCGAGATAAATCATTTGTCTTGCCTTTCTCTTTTCATTATGTGAAAGAAGGAAAGTAGTGCCAACTCTGATGTTTTCTGAGGTATTGTTTTTTGATCACAGCATAATAATCTTCCTGAAATTGCAGACAAACCAAACAACTTAATTCAGTTTAATAGCACAACATTTAGGGAAGTTTCCAGTATAACACCTTCACTTTTATTATTTACGTCGTGATTGATCGCTTGTTTATTCATTGTGTTGTTTCCAGATTAGGACCATGATACCAGAGATCAGCTGGGAGGGACTTTTGCGCAGATACATTTATGTCCTTTGTTGCTGTGTTTTAATACGTCTTTCTCAGTGGAAGTTCCAGCATTTACTAGCAAAGCAGTGATTGTTTTTGTGAGTTTATGTTTTTGTGAGATAAGATTTCTTGGTAAAGGCTTTTAGATGAACATCGTACTAAAGACATGACTGTAATACTACATTAGGCTGACTATACAACTGCATACCAGACTAAATATTACTCAATCTTAAACCAAAACTCCAATCAAGTCCTTGGTTGTTTATGTATGATTCAGCCCCAATCTTGCACTAGTCTTTTCATTAGTTTCACCCAATAGGCTATAGATACTGAAGGTATACTTAATAGGATGCTTATGAACAAAAATGAAATTTTATAGCATATTTAGTCAGGGACCTGAGCCATTGGATTTTTTGTAAATAACCTATATAATCACAAAACGATCGAGAAACTTGCTTGTATAGTCCGCAGATACTTCAATGCATTTTTCTGTAACAATCTAAAAACACGTGGCAGCTGTGGGATAAAGTATTTTATCAATGCTTGCTTGAGATGGCTTTGTAATGCAGCTGTGGCTTTATGAATTGCCAGAACAGTCTGGTAACAGTAACACTCATAACATCGCATTACCATGTATAGCTTTTACTTTGTGTCTTAGGTAACTTACGGAAATGGTACGAGCTTGCACGCAAGCGTAGCTTTTAACATCCCAAATTAATATATGTGTACTCTGGCATATGTTTGTGTCCTTAATCCTATAGGTTACTTGCATCGCTGTGCTGTTTCAAGAATCAAAAACATAAGCTAGGAAGTTCTTCATGTAAAAATTTCTTCCTATATCTTTGATATAAGTGGATTTCCACCAGGGGTATAATTGAATTAGGGAATATATGGAATAAATCTTTAAAGCAAACATGAATGCTCATTTAACCTTCGGATGGGATTATATAACAAGTGGTTTAAAAGAAAGCATTCTTAGTTTACACACTTTTTTGAGTAACTGTTGATTTCCAGCGCTTGCAGCCGAGGTAATTGCATATCAGCTTTTCCCCCTTTGCGTGCACTTGTGTGAGAGAGCCAAGATCATATTCACAAGAAGATTTTGTAAACTTTTGAATTGTGACTTGAAGCCACGTATGGAAGGAATGATAATCACAGCTTTTATTTGGCAGCCAGTAGGTAGCCGTCTTCTAACACCAGTTCTCATGGTTTTGCTTGCCCAGTGTCGAAGTGGTGGTGATGATAATTCGGAATTATTGTTATTACTACTGTCAAGTTGTTTTAAAAGGGCTTATCCTGCAATGGTATTTTACCTGCTGTGGTATACCTGGAGTCCACTGCTCTGAATTTTGCAATTTTATGAGAAGCTTGTCTTTGCTTGTAGATCAGTTCCAAGACATTCAGTTCTTGTTTGCTACAGCTTGCTCTTATTTAGAGTTAATGTCACAGTGACGTGCAGGATATCAAATGGAACTTGCATTCCTTTTGAGCTGAATGGGTTATATTCCTACCCTGAAGTTTTTACATTCTAAACAGAGAAGTTGGAAAAATAGTAGAAGGGAGAGGTGGCCTAAAATGTTCCTGTAGGCCGGTAGTACATGGGTCTTTGATAATTAGCATGCTGTGCAGTGAATTTTCGTTCATCCTCAGTGTAGCCATTTGAGTTGCAGAAGCAAACAGAACAGCAAACATCATAGCAGCCTCTTCTTTTGTGAAGTATGGAAGTGATGAGGGTGAATAGGTAGAACAGTAAACATACTTTGATCCGATACATCAAGCTGACCAAAAAAAGTATCAGTAATTCAAGTTCCTCACTGTAGGGTCTAAAAAGAATGTTAACAAATAGGTCTGTGCATGGATGTAGTGAAAACTTCCTGATTTTTGGGTGAAACATTAGGGTATTAATTCATGTATTTTGCAAAAGGGACTTTGGTTGCATACTGATGTCTGAACAAAGTTATTTTTGTCCTGTTATGTTTTTTTGTGCTAGTACAGGCTGCTTCTTTGTATAATGTGCCAATGCATAAGTCTCCATATAGGGACATACAGTTCACAGCCGCAAAGATCTGTATCTAGCAAGACAGCAGAAAGGACTGGTTGTATTATTCCTTTGGTACACCTGGTAGGTGTGGGTAGAATTAATTAACATGGTTTTTGCTCAAAAATGACATGCCAGTCCATGACAGAAAAAAGTGTTTGTTCCTGACGACAGTCATTCACATTCTGCTGGTTCAGAAGGCTTCCCTGAAGGAATTTTAATTGATCTGCACTTACCCAAAATAAATCAGAAACACTGCTGTATCCTAGAGATTAAAGCAAAAGAGGAGATATTGGAATACAGAGTATATCATTTTTAAGGTTTGCTTTGAGATGAAACTTGGGACATGGAGATGCTGACCTGCATTTATATAAGTGTTGAACTGAGTGGGAACACATAGATGAAGTTACAGACTCAAACACATGAGACCAGAGAACAACTTGAGAAGCAGAACCTTACTTTGTAGCCTCTACCCTGGCTGCTTTGGGATTGTGAACCAGGGAGAGGAAGGCTACCGCTGCTTTACAGTAAGACTTTGATTTTTATTTTTTCTTTCTGTGGTGATGCTATTTTGGAAAAAAGTCAGTCAAATTTATTAAGCATGTAGTAAAGTACAGAGAACCATGGGAGTTCACTTTGCAGTTCAAAAGGATCCAGCCTGTACTTCAAATGGAAGTAAGACTAGAGTCCCTGTGTACCTAATGCAGTAATTCTGGTTGTTATGTGGTGAATATATCAGTGTAAAATGGATATAAGAATTTGTCGAATTAACACTAGCATAAATGAATACACAAGGAGACAAGAGCGGTCAGCCTGGTTCAGACCAATGGTTCACCTGGGCTGTGCTCTGTCCCCAGGGAAGGCTCTCTTCCAAGGGTACCTCCACTCTCCCTTTTGACTCATGAAAACTCATTGCATCAACAGCATCCTTGGGAAGAAGTTCACAGTTCTGTTATCCATTTTGTGGAGAAGAAAATCCTGCTTTTTGTTTTGAGCTTGAGTTTCACTGGGCAGTTCTTCAGTTCAAGCGATACGGAACAGATGATGTCTGTGCCCATTCTCCATCTTCAGGCTTTTGCAGTCTTCTATCATGCTCTCCCTTAAGCTGTCTCTTCTCCAGTCTGGATATTTGTGGTGTACTGAATTGTTCCTCATATGGAAACCATTCTAAGCCTTTGATAATGTGTGTTTTCTTGTCTGAACCTTTGCTAGTTGGTTCTATTGTGTTCCGTGCTGGACACCAGCATGGAGCACGCTTTTCAAGATGAGGATTAATACAGTGACAAATGACGTGTTATGCTTTCTTGTTTATTCCTTTCACACTAATTTTTAACATTGAATTTATGGTTTTGACTCCGGTGGAGTGATGAGTTAAGTTTTCATGCCGCGATCCGTGATAAACCCCAGGTCTCACTTTCTGAGTGTAAGACGTAGTGCAACAGAGAGCTGTTTGTCTAAGAGAAGATCCAGATCAGGATATTTATCAATAATGGGTAACCAAGAGTGTTTCCAGTGAACCTGTGTTAGGAAATTGTGAGTGCCTGCTTGAACCCTGCCAGAAGTATTCAAAATTTCTTGGTGGTGCAACAGATCATCAATAATAGGAAATTATCTCGTAATTTGTACACTTAGACTGTTTAAAGTAGTATAATCTTGTTACCATGAATCTCGGGAATGGAGCAGGCCGCTACTTCAGGAGTAGTGACTACTGTAGATGTTTCATACAAAGAAAAAAAGATGTAAAATGTGTGGGATTTCTTCCAAGGCATGCAGTACATGTGTGTAAGACTGTGACCCTGTAAGTGTGCTGAAGTGTGTTTTAAAGAGGTGATTGTAACACCTTGCTATAAAACACGATACGGATGCTTGCACTTACTATATTCCTTTCCCTTCTTACCCTTAGGTAATTTCAAGGGAAAGTTAAAGAGCTTCTGTCCTCATCTGCCGTAGAGGTGACAGACAACTTCTGGAAGGAGGGCCAGTTTGAGCAAAAAGGAAAAGACCGTCCCTTCTGACAGCAGAGCAAGGTGACAAAGTGACTCCGAAGAAATGTAAGTAAGTGATTTATAACTGAACTGTGGCTGTGGCTGTTTCTGCTGTGGATTTATGTGCTCTGTGGGAGGAATACAGTACCACGTCACTGAAACATGCTGCTTATAAATGTAAAATATGGTTTAGGAAGAAATTTGTGAAGCATACAGAAAGTACATACTCCTCCTATGTTTGTGTGATGGTAAGCTATACTACAATTTTATTTTTCCAAATGGCAATTGTTAATGGAAATGAAGTGCTGTAAGAGTCAAAAACTGGTTTTTCTACCATTTTCTACTCATCTAGATCTGAGTTCATTTAGATACGTAGAAACTAAGCAGCTAGATCTCAGTTAGTCATCCTAGGTTCTGCTTCCCCTCAGGAGAGAAGCAGGGATCTCCAGAGGCAGATCCAGCTCATCCTACAAGCGATGCCTAGGGAATTCAGTATTACTGCTCGAGTAGCTTATGTCTCTCTGTTGATGGCTTAGCTTTAGTGTTCAGTGAACACTTTAACCTGGCATGTCTGCGTAAGAAGCGGTGCCAGCTTCTTTTCCCCTCCCCATATTGTTGTTCTCCCTCAGCATGTGTAGCTGTTCATAAATTTGGAGAGTGAATGTGGCTGAAAATAACCAATTATTTGTGTGGTTTTGTTTTCAGCTAGGTTTATCCCAGCCTTCTCCCATCTGGCTGTCCGAGGGCCGTGACTGGTACAAAGAGCGATGGGGGTGGGAATTACCAGCCAGAAGTGTGGGGGAGTGCATGATAGCTTCTTTTGGCAGCTGTGCTAGTTTCTGCAGCTTAAATTGCTTGGTGAGCTATAGTCTCAGACCTTGTAGATATTTTTAGTGCTCTGCCATTTATAAGAGTGGAAAAACTTGAGTAAGGCACCCTTAGTTATTATCTAATGGGGAACTACTGTTTTGTTGTGCATTTCATGCTGTGGTAGTGCAGGGTCTTTTACATCCTTCGTAAATTAAAATTCAGATCTCCAAAACCAGGACGTGGTCACAAATGGCTAGCAAGTAAGCAGATGTCGTTATAGTAACCTATAGCCTAGGCATGATACTGTGTAATTCATACATACATACATACATAATTTCTGAATCTTAAAAATGCCAGCCTGATTTTGTATAGCACCAAGCGTGATGTGTGGGTTGGGTGGTATCGTATGATTAGCGGTCGGACTGATTCAGACATAGGATCCTTGCCTCTCCTAGCAGTAAAATACTGAGTAACATTTCATTCTCACATTAAATACCTGATAAGAGGGTGTAAAGAAGACAAGAGCTAGGCTTTTCTTGTTGGCACTCAATGGCAGGATGAGAGGCAACGGGTACAAATTGAATACAGCAAATTCCATTTAAACTTAATATTAAAAACTTATTTATCTTGAGGGTGGTCAAACACTGGAGCAGATTGCTCAAAGAGGCTGTAGAGTTTACATCCATGGAGACACTCAAAACCCAATGGAACACAGTGACAAGCAGCCTGCTGTATCTGGCCCTGTTTGAGCAGAGGTTTAGACTACATGATCTCCTGAGGTCCCTTCGAACCTCGGCTATTCTATAATTATGTAAATATTCATAGGTAAGCAAAATCAGACAATATTCTACTATTTTATTTTGTGATATTTTAAATTTTCTTTTTTAAAAAATATTTTTCCTATTTTGATGTATTTAGCTATTCAGTTTAGGCTTTTACTGAAGTTTTAGCTAAGGAGGAGGGGTGGAAGGAGTTGCAAGCTTTCTAAAATGTGTTAAGTTTTATTTAAAGACTTGTGGATGTAAGTATGAAAATCACATTGAAGTCTGTGAAAATATCTTTTAGCTATGAATTAGCACCATAATTCACGTGATGTGGACGGTCACATGATGGGGATTTTGGATATTTAAAATGAGTATCATCTTTTTCACTTGATCCATGGAAAAGAAGATACATTTTTGGTATCATTTTGTGTTTGAAAAAACAAAAAAAGAAAAAACTAGGGACAGAGCTTTGGAAAAGAGATGCATTAATCTGCAAGAGAAATAGCTATCTTCCTGAAGTCTTGTCAGAGGTCAGTGAGACCTGTAAAGCAACTGAACAATTTAAATCTAAGCTCTGTTTTCAGGTACTGGGACAGTCCGTAATTCAAGTAGATGCCAATGGAAACACGTTGTAACTGGGCGGATGTACAGTGATACTTTACAATATAGTCTTCAGTCTTCTCAGAATGTGTGATTCAGGGGCTTCCTTGTGTTTTGAAATACTCAGGCAAAAGGAACTCTCTTTTTAAATGTCAGTTTTCTTGATTTTCAACTTCAGTTAGTTTGGCAGACATTTTTTGTCCACAGTTTTGCTATAGGCTGAATGTCTTTGCAACAGCTTCCGTGAGATGGGTGCATCATTTCTGAAACTGGGAAAAAAAAATGCTCTAAAAAAAAGTCTAGGAACTCTGTGCTTTGCTTTTGAGCAAGGACTTGAAATTTGAGAGTGAAGCTGTAATAGGTTGTAAGATGTGCCTTTTGCCATGCCTCTGAACGTCTGTCCTTACTGCACCGAATTACAAGCTTTTGAAAATTGCTGCTTACTCATAATCAGAAGAGGCATATTACTTTGTCAGCATATTCTCAAAATATCCTCTGTTCTTAAGCTCCTAGAAATGATTGAGTCTGTCCTGGCTTGGAGATCAAACACTGTATGACATTTCAAATGTACAGATCCCCTGTTATTTTCACAAAAGAGTCTTGTTTTTTGAATTTTTCTGGGACAGTGTATTTGATTTTTATGCTCGTTGAGAATTCTGTTTTTCTGCATCTTACGCTTACTTTTCCCATGTAATCTTAGGAGAAGGATGTCAAGAGTGGGATTAATTTCCCCTGACGTTAGCCATCTAAAAACGTAGGTGTTGTAAATCTGAGCTGGTCACTGTAGGCTTCTTTAGTCAGTGAAGAGAGATGGAGGCTTCCAGGGGAGGATTCCCATGGCCTCTTTTTATGTCTGTCCTAAGATGAGATGATTCATCCTTTGGAGGTGCCTGTTTCTTGTCACTGACAATAAAAGAAGCCTAAGGTGACCGGCACAAATTTAGGCATCTAACTTTTCTATTACATGTTAAGACAGATAAATTCCATCTCATGTGACATAATGTGAGACTTAAGAGGCAGGAATGCTATGGCCGACATTGACAAAAATGTTCTGCTTTCATATGAGTAAACAAAATTCTTTTTGAAATTATTTCTTTGTGGTTATGGTGATACATTCGAGCTTATGAAAAGGACATTTTCCATATTGCTTAGACATTGTATGTAACCGTTTAAAAAATGCTCTTCAAATGCCATTTTAATATTAACTATGAAATATCAATAGATTTTAATTTTTTTCGTATTTCTTGTCTCTAGGTTGAGAAATGCAAATATTTTAACTCTGTGTTATTACTTAATTTCTAGTAAGATAGTAAAAGTGATGCATCATGAGATTCCGGCATTGTTGCATCAGTATTGCTGCAATAAAAGACTGAATGAAAAAATCTGGTGCTAATAGATGAAAATGCGCTTTTAGCTCATTTTTAAAAGCAAGTAATTAGGTGACCAATTTGAAAAAGATTGCTGTACTATCAACTAATATTGATAATGTATTCTATTAAATGAGATTGTGATGAAATGCCATTTCCCATTTGTATTGAAGTATTGTAGATTTCTTCAGTGTTTTAAACTGCTGTCTATATTTGAGTAACAGCGACTACATCACTTAGAAGAGGACGATAACATACCACCTTCCTGAGTTCCGGTGGTCGTGGATAAGGGCTGTGTGTGGGGAGCACTTTCTTGCAGTGGAATAGTCAAATGGGTCTAAAAGGCATTGCAAGGAACATACAACAATCCCTATTTGATTTCTACTTAAGATACAGGCATATGACAAAGAAATGTTAGTTTAACTTATTTGTTTTAGTTTAACTTACTTTTTTTTTTTTGTGGCTGGTCACCATGCATTTGAATGATTGCCTCAGACAGCTAGACTTACCTGAATTATTTCATGTTTGTTTTTAACATCACTGTTAGGAAACTATGCACAACAGTAGGATATGCTTCAAAGATGGTCTCAGTATTATACTTGTGGTGTTGCAGGAGAAATGCATGTGATACTGCTTATTGTAAGCAGTATTTCTTCCACATATGGCTGATTGATTAACCTCATTGGGGTGTATTAAATTTTTTGTTCAGTTTTAATTTTGTTTTCAATATTACTTTCTGTATCTGGGATGTTGCTTTCATTTTGTTTCCATTTTTTCACTGTTACTTAAAGTGTGGTACTTTTAATTAAAAGTATTGCATAGCAGCAGAGTGCATGTATAATAGTATAAAACTACAGAGAATACCTGACTCCTGGAATCTGCACTCGACCCCAGGAAGGGGTTGGTTGGTTGTTTTTAGAGTACTTGCAAATTGGCCTGAAGGAGGTGCTTAGAGAAGGGAAACAGTCTCATGTTAATAATTTTTAGGTGTTTTCTCTTTCTCTCTAGAATATTTGCACAAACTAACATTCAGCAGTGTTTGTATCCTGGTATCAGTAAGTCATGTGCTGTAAACAGGAACAAAATATTTCCCTTAGAAATACTGTCGTACCAGTACTTGCTGGCCAAAATGCTCACTGGTAAATATGCAGAATTTCGCTGAAGCTGACAAGCTGGCCCTTGATGTAGTTGATACAAGTTTTGCAGGCTTGATTTTTTTCACGATTGTCTGGCTCTATTTGAGTTGGATTTGTAGTATTCCTATCCTTCTGCTTCTTTAAGGATGTTTAGTTTTGAATGGCGTTTTATGCATGATCAGAAAAATCCACCAAGAAGACCCTAATTCTGAGAAAATGAGAAGGGGCGTTCACCGAAGGTGCCACTAAACAGAGGATTTTTGAGTAGTGAAGAAATGTGAGTATTTGTATTGAACTATGAATTGTGTTTTATGGTTGATATTTTGTCCTGAGCCTGTTAGAGAGTTCAAACAGAGTAGATCCAACAGGCTGAGAATATCTGGATTCAGTGAATGAATCTGGGTATAGAAACCTGAGGAGTATCCATTAAAGAAACTCGTTAATGACTGAAACAAAATTAATAGAGCAAATGTTATCAACAGCACAGGCATCTAAGTCAGCAGGGTTTTTTTAATAATACAGAATTCCACATGGGGTCAATCCCATTCCACGTAGGTAGTGAACAAAATTCCCATCACTTTGTTGATCTGACTCGAAATTCGAAGGCAACCTGAAGTGTCAAATAGGAAAAAAGGGAAATATGTTTTGATTGTTGCAGGCATTTTTAGAAAGTATAAATATGTATTGATAGTTGTTCTAAAACTACCTGTGTGCTATGCATCTTGTCTCTGGTCACAAACCAGGCAAGAGAAGAAGGAAAACTTTTTACCAGTGTGTCTTCATTTCTTCAGCCTATATAAGCTCTCTCATCTCCAGTGAATTTTGGATGGTTGGGTTCCTGAATTACTTGGTTGACAGGATCGATTAATTGGACCTTATGTCCATTCCGAGTTTTTCTTCAGTTCTTTTCATTTTCTACTTTGTGAGAGATGGAGTTGTATTAGTTTAATATGAGGTATCTTTCCTGTGGTACAAGGGAGTGAAAGGTGCGTGACAGACAAAATAAGGATGCCGGCTAAGCAGACACCTCTCACAGAAATGGCCATTTTATAGACTCTGGTGTCCTCCTGCATGTGGTTGCAGTTGCCTGGCATTGAGCCGTTCAGGAATTGGAAATGGTATGAAACATGCATTTGTAATGAAACACAATATTCTTCATATAAGATCAGTAAGTGTTTTTATGGGATTACTGTCTGTTCATAAACAGGTGCTATGCTGCTGAGGTAGAAGCATTTGAATGGTAATGAAGGGATTCTTGTATATAGTTAATGAAGCATGGTGAGAACCTTTGGGGTGTAAGTTGTGACATATATAATAATACTACTACATTGCATTTCATATGAGGATTTCAAAGAACTTTATAGAAAATGTTAATGAATTAAGTATCGCCCTAACCCCGTGTGGATTACTACTAAGACTTACTACTTAAAAGCGTTAGGTGGCCTGAATGCGGAAATAACGTATAATTTTTTCTTTATGTTGGTTACCATGCCTATGCTGCATGCAGGTAATTCAGGAAGCTTCAGTCGTATGTGTCATGGTCACTATTTTCGACATGGAAATGTTAATGCATGGAGAAATGGATCGACTTGGTACAGGCAAACAGTAACTCCAGCATAAGCATTCCAACCCCAAAATCATCCAAAATTGTCTGGCTGCTTGCAGCTATGGTTCTCTTGGGCTGCTGGATCTCTTTGGATTCCACCACTGGATTACGTTCATCCCCTGAGCCATGCGGGGATCATGCCCAGACACTGCCTGTGCTCTCTGATGAAGACTATGTTTTTGACTGCTTTGCATGAAAAGAGTTAACTTCAGATACCTGGAATGAATACTGTCGTCACTTGCTGTTGTGCGGGTTGAAGTGCTCTGTAACATTGTGGAAAATAACACTGTGCAAACACAGTGCTGTTGGAACCTGTCCATTTAGAGCAGCGATTTCATGAGTTCTGATGTGCTGATATATGTATATGTCAGAAAACCAGCATATTTATATGTGTTAAAACCATTGGTACAAGATACATTAAACACAAACAGCTTTTCAAGGGCACGATGGTAGTTGCACAAACACTGTAGTTGCAAAGTAGAAAAGCAGAAACCATCTGTTGTGTAGCGTATTTTGATGAAAACATCCATGACGGAAACCAAAACTAATTAAACAGTTACTCCACAATGCAATTTAGGACTTTTAAAATAATCTTATTTAGAAAATGGGTTTGGAGAGACAACTGTAAAAGACGTTTTGGTTTTTGCCCCATCAGCACCTCTGCCTGTTTAAGGCCTTCTTTTCTACATTATTGCTAAGGACCACTCACTTGCCTCTTGTCCCTTTTGTCGGAAGAGATTATCAATAGTATCTTGAAAGAATTCTTCAATGTTTTTGGTATTTTAGACCTCATATTTTGCAATAGTGAAATATAAAATTGCTTCTCTCCTTTATCTGTAGCAACAAATGAAAACACGTAGGTTCTCAGCTGACACAATTTTGGCTAAAATCATAGTTTTAAATAGAAACCAACTACAAGTTATGCTAATAGAACCTCATTTGTAATTTAAACTGCAGCTGTTAACATTCAATAATGGAACCATACATCAAGGAGTTTTCTGCAAAAACAGAAAAATACTAATTCTTCATCCTCAGATCTGCAAATCCAGACTGATGGGATTTCAGCCCTTCATCTTTTAGTGACAGGCAGCAGCATCAGTGGAATAAAACTAAAATGTGATCCCCTTTCTCTCCACCTCCTTCCCCTAATTTTACTCTGACAGGGAAAGAAACACAGTTTGAGCTGGTATCTTTGCTCAGGGGAAAAATGGTCTGTCATCAGGTCTTTTAGGGTGAAAGAGCTCTTTCAGTGGAGCAGTTAAATGGTGTTTTGATTCTTGGGGTGCATCTTATACCTGTATTTTTGCAAGATCATCATACGATAAATGATTTCTGAGACCGTTACTGAGAGCACAGTCGAGGTCATCAGCCTTCCCCCAAGAGGTCATTATCTCTCCGTTCTTCTTTCTGATGAAAATGCTGAACACGGGGGAGATGGGCTTCAGATGAACTATCTGAAACTGTGCTGTCTCACATGAGCCATCCACAGCCATATGTTAGTAAAAATGTACTTCTGTTTTTTCAACTGCAGAAATCAGTGACTCTGATCAAATTTTTCTCGATGACTTTTAATTGATATTGCAATAATTTAGTACATGCATGTTGAAATTCATCGTTCTAAATCCCCCAACATGCATGCCTTACAGTAAAGTCCTCTAAAATTTGTGATGAAATGGAAGCCTTGAGGTATTTTGAAGTTGAGACCTCCAGTGTCTTTGGAGAAATTTGGTTTGAAGCCCTACAGCTAAATTTCAGGGCTCTTCATTGTCTGCAAATGAGTTGCTCCTATACAGGAGTTGGCTTATGAAGCAGAGTCCCTGCATATGGCTGGGAATACTCAGTTGTCTGAATAGATAAAATACACAAATCTGCCACAGCTAAAGAAATCTTTACAAACTGCCATACAAAACAAAAACTATGTGGTCTGTTCATAGAACTGAAAATTGTTATCATCTTAGTATTAATAGGCTTTGGTAGCACCCCATTAGTATTTTAGTTCAAATCAGGACTGCACTTCAGAAGTATCAGGATAAACTAGCTTCCCTTTGGACCTTTCTGCTGATGAAGCTAAACAATGGCAAATACTCCAAAACTGGACCAAAAGTGTGCAGTAGTATAAAATCAAGTGTCCTGAAGCACATGTCTCATGGATGTAAAGTGCTTGGCTCCAGCTGTTCTGCTGTACAAGGCCATTCTTGTTGGGCTCCATGATTTCCGAATGTAGAGATTTTCCTAGTTAACTAAGACCATGGAGACCCCTGCCATTAAAAAGTCTGTAAAAAACCCCCACCTTTTTTGTCTCTGAATAATGTTTCCACTTTTTGCTCCCATAGTGGATTAGAGTCTGTTAAGTGTAGAGGTCTCTTCCAGTATTAAAATGTTTTCAGATATTCACATGTACGTACATGACCAGTGGGCTATTTTTGCTTTGGATGTTTAAAACTGTACTGAAGCAAGCGTTCTTTTTATCTAGTCTATTTCCATTAAAACTGTAATTTTAAAGTTTTGAATTTTTGATCTCACCTTCTATATTCGCGTTTCTAAGGGGAACTTTAAACAGATATGTAACCTTAAAGAGGAGAGCTAGATGACCTGTGGAGGGCTGTCTTTTTCAGCTCCCTTTCCTATGGTTGTATGATAAATGAAGCAATAGCTAGTCAAATATTTGAACATCAACTGATTTCATTGGTCAGAGGGTACAGGTACAAAGAAAATGAAAAAGCTGATAAAATGAACTTTAGAATGTTTTGCACAACGTCGTCGTTGCTCGCCAGGCTCACCATAAACACAGACTCTTCAAAACTGTTAAGCCATTGCTGTATAGCTGTAGGAGCACCCCTAAATATTCAGGTTTTCAACATGTTGAAACATCAACATACAGTAAATTTTTTTAATATTGAACTGTATATTTCAAGTATTTCATTCATTGATGGATATAGCAGTTTTATTGGCACGGCTCATGATTCTTATAAAAATAGTTTTTATAAAATTGCAAATGCATAGGTTCAGTGACTTTGCTTGTTGTGCAGAAGTCTGGCAAAGTGTTCTCTGAAGATGCTTTACCTTTATTTATATCCTAAGCAGGAGCGGCATGACTCTGACCTACCATTTACTACCTGTCATATGAATTTCAAAATTTAAAAAACTCAAATATTTGTAACTTTTTGCTCAAGAGCATCTATGGCACTAATGTTTCACTTAATGCTACACTCAGTCTTGGAATTAAAAATGAGACATCCTTTAGAGAGGAACATGGATAATTCCATTCCTAGGTTATAGGAAACACTGAAATTCTGAAAGGAAATTCTGAAAGGAAAAGTACCCTTGCCTCTCAAGTTTGTGTGTGTAAGATGGCTTCAGTCTGAAAGATTTTTCTACTCAGTCCAAACCTATCTGAAAGGCTTATGGAGGAAGCAAACACAGTGACTTAAGGCCACTACACAGTTGTTAAAAGGATAAATCAGGCTAAAAAATGAATGGGAGGGTGTGACATTGTCGTGAAGAATTAAAGGCCTGAAGCAATGTGTGGTTGTGTACGTGTTAACTGAATGCTTCTTAAATGTGACTTGTATACCAGCTGTGTTTTTAATACTTACTTTTGGGTTCCCACCCAGAGATCATGTTTGCTGCTCTTGTTGCAGATGTCAAATTTTGTGATTTCTTGATTGCTATCATAAGCTGATGGTGAAATACTACGAACTCAGTTTGATTCATCATCAAACAGTGCTTAAAGGTATGAACAAGGTGCTGTGAAGGCTTTGGGGACTATCTTGTGTTTCTGTTACTTCTGTTTCTCTGAAGCTGAGTGCTGGCCAGGTTTAGCACCAAGGGAATCCTTCCCATTACTTGTGTTGACTTTCCTGGTGTGGCAGGGTGTTTTAGGTCTTGTCCATGCATATGTCTTCCATCACATGAAAGTATTGTGTCAAGGGAAGCATGTGAACAGTACTTAAATAGCTACCTGATTTGTGGATGAAACAACGCAGAATTGTGCCTGAAGAAACAAAAATATTTCTAAAAATTAGACCCTGAATGTTAGTTTAAAGGTTGTGTCCTTTGGAAGGATTTGAAGCAGTTTAGGTGCTTACGTTGCTCTAGGGACTTCGAGTACTGTGAGGTTTTAAGGAAGGCTAAGTATTCCAGGAAGTTTAAGAGCTTATGGCATCGTAAATATTTAAGATGATTTAAAAGGTTATGTCCTCTTTAGTATTTGAGTTGGATTAAGTGCTTATATTGCCTTAAGGACTTTTTCCTTTTTTTGCCCTAAAAGGAACCTAGGAAATTAAATGCAAAAAAAACCCCAACCCTATAAATGCAGTGTTTGGGCTGCATTTGAGAAATGCAAAATTCTCAGTTTCAGTAGCAGAATTAACTTGACCACACTATGTATGCATCAAAGATGGACAGAACAATGGAGACTGTCCAGGAAATAGCTGCATATGAAATCCAGAAGCAGTGTTTCTTAATACCTTGGCAGCCAATGCATTGGAAAATGGTTCTTTTCTTCTTCTACATGTTCTGTATGATCTGATAAGGAAGATTAAATAGATGATCAGGTTAGAATTAGATCATGGAAACACAAGGAAACAATTTCATCTTAGAAGGTCAAGACATCTTTAATTCAATATGCAAGAAAATAGGAAGCCGTTTAGTTTAATTTTGTAGTTGCTGATATTTTACCTCAAATAATAAGGAATAATGAGTATTACACATCTAGGTCTCAATAGCTTATCTTTTCTAAATTAAATCAATTTATGTATTTATTCTTATCTTCTTAAATGCCTTGCCTACATTCTTCACTGAATTGTACTTACGTAACATACTTAAGTTTCTCTACTTCCATAATTGTAGGTATATTCCTAAAAACATATATTTTCTGTTTGTTTTTTTTATTAACCAAGCGCATAGACCTCTCTGCATAAAAAGCAAATTGCCACCATCCATTCAACGTATTCTTTGCTACCTCAGATGAATAGTCATCAGTCCGTCAGTCCAAACTCACATTTTTCTCATGAGCTTCTAATACAGCATCGATGTTGCTGCATTAGTGTAGCACAGTTGTGGTAGCTGTAGCTGCTGTTGCAGGCTGCTCTTGCACAGCACTCCTGACAGCCATCCAGGGCAGTGTCCGGTGGTCCCATGGGGAACACATTAAATTATCTCTGGGATGGTCCTATGGCATGGATACTGCGTTCCGGCAGGGAGAGCGTCAGCAGAGCGGCCCAGCTCTTCCGTGGTGACATACCTGACGAAACGTTGGCTGCGCAACATGAGGTGCATGAATTGACGTGCCGCTTGATGGCAGTTTCTCGTGGATCATGCTGCCCAGAAAAAAACCCACAAAAAACAGCTTGCGAGTTGAGGTAGTAGAGTGGCATCTACAGCAACAAGGGTTGAGGATGAGGGTAACCGGAAGCCTTCGTGACTGGGCAGTCAATGTACAGCCTGTATTCAGCTACGTAGGTGGATGAGTGAGGTGTCTTTCACATGGCCACGTGCGCCAAGAAAGTTCACTGATAATACCTAGCAAGCTGAAATATGCTGTCAGTTATGCCATTAGTATTTTAATACTGGTGGTCGTGCTGACTCACTCCGTGCCAGCAGTTATGACCAAGAATCGCCAACAGTTGGTAGTGCAATGCATTCAAAGGGTGGAATGGTCACAACTGAGTATCTGACATCTTCCAGGCTATGCGTGTGGCCCTCTGTTATGTATCACTTAATGCAGAGTTGACAAAAATCTGGTAAAGAATGACAGTTCAGAAGAAAATGGGATATACTGCAAAACATAGGTCTACGTGCAGTGCACTGATTGTGCCACAAGCTATTGTTGCTCTGCGTTGATGCCATACAACCATATGATTTATGTGTTTTAAACTGGGTTTGGTGTAATAGTGAGTTCAGCTGCTTCAGAACTGACTCGTGGTTCTTAACAACTCTTCAAAATTATTAAACTATATTTTTATGTGTGTACATCTTTAATTAAATGTAATTTCCTATTACTTTTTGTAAACCCCATGGAGGAAGAACTGGTGTTTTCTGTCTTTCTCAAACTTAGCATCATCTGAGAATTTTCAAAGTACAGTTCCTATCTGGGTGACCATTTCACCATCCAAGATATGAAAGAAAACAGCCATTGCACCAGACCAAGTTAGACCCCTGTGGACCTCCATTCATAATATCCTTTTTTTTGTTACTAGTCTCTACATCGAATGTTTGAACACATATTATTTGCCTTAAAATAGTTTAATTTAGTCTTTGTTTCTTTAGCTTCTTTTTATGAGTCATCCACTTCTTTTTATATGTCATCCACTGCTTCTTTCCCATTGAGAAACTATTTTTCTATTGAAGAAGAAATTTAATTGGCTTGCCAGATTTTGCTCATGACAGAACTATATTGGCAGGTATTTATTTTCTTGTTGTAAAAAAGAAAAAAAAATCTTGTTGGTCTTGTTTTTCTCAAGAATATTCCAGGAACTGAAACTAATTGGACAAGTCTGTCATTCCTTGCCTCCTCTTTTTTCACCTTTTTAAGACAGGCACTGGATTTTTCCCTTCTCATTGTTCTGAAACTTCTCTATAAGTTCTGAAGAATTACTAATGACTGTGAGAGAATTTCAATTTATTCTCATAGAGTCTCTTGCACTGCAGTTAACTGTCCTACCTATTAAGGCAGAGCAGCTGTTTGTGGCAATAAGGGGTACAAACCTTAGTCACTGGATTGATTTGTGTTAAAAATAAATTTCAAAAATAAAGATTATTTTAAACTCTTACAGTTTCACTGATTTGGTTTTAAGTAGCTATAAATGACAGGTTAGCAAAATTTCAGTGCACTCAGGCATTGGAGGCATTGGAGTTTGGCATTCTTCAGCTGGCCTCACGTCACAAGCCAACATCATGTTCTTACCTATCCTAAGTACGAGCATGATTAGGCTCAGCTGATCTGACAGCATCTAACTTATTGAAGTGTTCTTCATCTGTTTTCCCTGTTCTACTCTTAATTTTTTATCCCTTTTGTAACTACTTTTGGATATCAGAATGTGCTTGTCATTTGTGTCAAAAACTAAGCAAAATGTATTTGTCTTTGTATCTTCTGCAAATAGCCCGATCAACTCTTGAGTTTTCCTATTACTATTAAGGAATGTAAAAAATGCTTTCTTGCTACTAATTCTTTTTTGTTTTGAAGAAGAATTTCACTTTCTGCTTTTGCCCTTCTGACTTTGTCCCTGTATTGTCATGTTTTCCTCTCTTGCATACTTGTGTTCATGGATCGGTGCTCTCATTAAGTTACAGGTCTTTGAAAAGTTTGTGATTTAGCCTTTTTCAGTGTTGTCTTAGTTTGCTCTTATGCCATAAATGTTATTCCTCTATGGAACTGCCAGCTCTCTTGAACTTATTCTTCTTACTTTCGAGTTACCTTTCACAGGATCTTGGCCTCCAATTCATTCATCCAAGTCCTCTAGCCTCCGTTAGCTTTATTCTCATATTCTCCCTTCTCGTTTCCTTCTTTAGAAAAGGGGAATTCTGCCATGTTATGATTTCTTTCAGCCAAGCTGCCCTCAATTTTCATGTTTCCAGTGAGTTGCAGGTTGAAGTAGAATCTAAAATGTTTTTTGCTTTTGAGTGTTTTCCTCAGTTTCTGTACGGAAAAATGGTTGCCAATACATTTCTGGATAGCCTGTGTCCTGCTGTCGCCTTTCCAAGAAGGTGACCGATTTAGTTAAAGTTCCTTTTTAATGCCAAGTTCTGCCAATACTTGCTTGCACACTGCTTGGTCACAAAACAGCCTCATTCGTATGATCTTTTATTCTGAGAAAAGAAAACACAGTATGCTACGCAACAGAGAAAGAACTGTGCTGGATGTACAGGCAACCAAATGTCAGCAAAGATGTGAATTTATCTTTTTATACTACATTGGCAAACAGGCTGAATTTCAGCTTATGATTTTTGTGGCCACATCTAAAACAAAAAAACCTTTTGGAAAATTAGAGATGGTGCCAGAAACAATTAGGAAAGAGATTTAAGAGCTTGAAAATTGCCTTGCAGTGAAATATTTAAGAAGATCCGTCTGTTTACCTTATAAAAAAGATATTTGAGAAGTGACTTAATTACAGCATACCTTCACAGAGAGAAAATATCTGGTGCTCTAAAGAGCCCCTTAACCTAGTACAGAAAAAACATGACACGAAACAATTGTTTTAGCTAAACCAGAGTTTATTCTTTAATCATCTAGAAGTGTTTGGGCTCAATAATAAGGTAAATGCCTGAAATTTTATATTCTGCGATATTACAGGAAGTCAGACTTGATGCTCTAATGGTCCTTTCTGACCTTAGATTCTCTTCAATCCGTGAATCTTTTCAGCTTTGGCTGTTCTTCTGCAAAACACATGGCCCTCTTCTTGACAACCCTGACAGCCCGCAGAAGAGAAACACACTTGGACTGGGAGGGACTTGTAGGATAAGATAAAAAATGAGCAGGGGAGGGGAAATTTCCTTTTGAACTAAGTATGGTTCATTATGGGGGTTCTGATTTCTGAAGGCACTTTCTAAATTTGTGACTGGTTTCCATTTTCTTATTCTAGGTGGAGGGCCCCTTCCAGGAACTGTTAGTCTTGGTCATTCATTTATTCTTTGATTTTACAGTTAACTGCCCTCTGACTGAGATGCGTTGCTCATTTGGCCAGCTTCTAGTGGGCATTGTTGACTTTTTTCTTTTAAGAAAAATTCGGGAAGATGATGTAAGGCTTGATATCTGGAATGTAGAGACAATTAGTGAATTCTTTTATCATAGCTCATAGTAAAAGTTCAGAGTTGTCTCTTTCTGGTTATTTACTTTTACAGTATCAAAATGTTAACTCACTTCAACCAGAACTATATCCAGTAGCCTTTACCCAGTGTAGTGCTGGAGCTATGGGCCAGCCGTTGGGCTATTTTTATTTACTTACAGGAATCCTGGAATTTGAGGAAAGAAAATATTCTTGTTAGGAGATTACAGACACTTGCAACACAAATGTTCTAATCAAGAAACCATCATAAACTCTTTTTTTCTCACTCAAGGATTAGCATTTGGGCTTTGAAATACGCCTTAGGCTGAAGTTTGGCATTAAAACCCTCTACTCGAGAGCAGATATTTTTTGTCAGATTTCTTTTTCAGTCGTGTTTTAGGAAGTGCAAAAGATAGACAGCATTACACTAATGCTTCCATGTGGATCCACAGGTTTGAAATTTTTGTGTCAAGAGAGGAATGAGTGGTATTAGGCAAATTTCTAATAAGTTTGGGGAAACCGTCATGAGGAACAGATTATCCCATGTTTGCTTTCCACATATCTTTCTTACACTTCCCACATAAACACTATATGCAGGCATCTTTCGGTGTAAACACTTTCTACCTTTGTGGCATCTGGCTACCTAGAGAAATAAGCTTGTTACATCTTGAAAATGAGGTATCACTAGTCTTATGCAAATCACTAGTAAAGTACTTTTCTTCACAACAACTGTATTTATCATGCCTATTTTAAGATTATTTTCAACAATCCTTTCTACTGATCTTACTCTTGTAAATCCTGACGGTTGCTTGCCTTGCTGGTAAAAGAGTAGTAAGACTAAGAGATGTTCCACTTCATTTACTTGAAAAAAGCTTAACGATATCAAAGGTAAGTTAATGATTTTTTAAATTTTTGTTTTGCAGATGTTAGAAACTGATCAAAAACCAGAGTATGCTTTTATTTATTTTGTAGTGTTTGTAAGGGTCTTCTTTGATGCCAGACTTTTCCATTTTTCAGCTTATTTTGTAAGTTTTTAAAACAAACAGCTAGGTCTTGCAACAGCAACTGCCTAGCTGTTGTGCCTCCCAGAGCGCAGTCTTCTTGCTCATGATGTTGTGAGTATACTTTACATTTTGTTGCTTTTTACACGGAATGCTTTTGAAAACCCATGAACATACTTACTATTTTGCTTTTTGCTGTGCTGCTGAAAAGATCGACAAGGAGAAACAGTGCCACTGCACTTCTTAATTCAAAATTCATTGCATTTTCTCCATTACAAGTTTTGCTTGCATTGGCTTGATTTACCATGAACTTGGAGACCACATCCTTCTTAGTGTCGTTATGTTCATCACTGGCAGACCATCTGTGGTCTGATCTTTGGTGTTTGTATAAGCCATGTTAACACTGAAGCTTGACCAAGATTCACTTACCACAAAGACATTAAGAAAAAAGAAAGAAAGAAGATACATACTATTTCTAAAATAGCCAACGTGTCCATGTTTGAGGCAAAAAACCGAATAGCATCCAGGGGGTGGTGGGGAGTTCAGTGGGGCGTTGCCTGTACCAAAGCAGTACTCTCTTCGAATTCTGAAATTAAAGTGTCACAGTTTCAGTCACCCCTTTTATAGCTTCAGTCGATAGAAACTTGGTGATGGCATGTGACACAGTGCACCACTGACCAACCTCCTTGGTGAATCGGTGGCTTACAGCACATTCATCTCGCACTGCTGCAAGTTGCTGCCGAGGAGCTGCGTCTTGCTGCAGTTGGAAGGTGAATGTGTCCCGTCAGCTGCAGGAGCTCAGTGAGAGGGGGGATGCTGCCTGTCAGTGACCCGTGCCCTAATCACATCTTGCTTGCATGTAAGACAGTTGTGTTGTCATTCTGAATGCAGATGTTTGCCTAAAACATGACAATACGGTGCTGTTGGAAAACCAGAGTAGCAGTACAACATGATGCTGTGTGCTGCTTCACTTTGAGCAGTGGCAGAAAATACATTTGAAAAGCCTAAGAATTTGATCTTCCTTGGTGCCATTGCAACACCTCCTTTTTACTTTTTTCTTAATGTATGAATTAAATGACCTTGTTCCCCAGCTGTCTTGTAGAAACATCTCTTTGGAGCACCGGCTTTAATTTCTTTTGCTTCACATAGCCCCTTAGCAGCTTGGAGGTGCTTTGCCTTGTTCTGGTCCAGATTCTGTTGTTCTTTGTGCCAGAGGACGTGATTCAGAGTGTCTTTTTGCCTGTACAACTTAACTATGGTTAAGTGAAGAGGTGGCACAAGCAAGGTGATTCAGGTATTTACCCTTCTTACGTTTCCTGACAAAAATTGAATTGCTTCTGCTGACTGAGAAGGACTCCCTCTAGATGCAGCAGCCAGACAGAGGTGCTAGACACAGGTTTTTACTATAATTCTTGTCCTGCACTGAAGCTGAAGGAACTCTTAGCATAGTAAATGCCTTCATCTGGTCCATCCTGTCCACATGTTTGAGCTAAAGATTCCAACTCCTTTTCCTTTGATCTGGATCCCTTATTTCTTTTGTGGGTTTTTGTGTGGTTTGGTTTGGGGTTTTTTTGGGTTTTTTTGTTTTGTTTTGTTTTTTTTTTTTCCCGATTGTCTCACCTTCATTTGGTATCGGTTAAGGTTTGCAGTTAGAGAATATATGCATCTGGACTGTTTCACAGCTTGGGTCCTCACAGGTTTTCATGGGCTATGACTGAATCTGGTCAGGCTGAAGAGGAGAATCCAGAATGCAGAGCTTGGTCTCCCTAGATAGGGCTGTTCGCAGGTCCCTTCTTCTCCTGTTTTGAAACAGGATACTGTGGCTAATGTAACGCGTGGGTGTGGGCGAGGGATCCTGGACAAGACCTAGGAGCTCAAGCCTGCTTTGGGAATTAGCTGGCATGTACATAGTGCTCCACCTCATGTCTGAATTGTAATTAAGTTTACACTGGAACTACATAGCTTGCTCTGTAAAGCAACGCACTTCTGCAATCCAAACAAAATGACTGTTTTGAATTTGGGCGTCTTCGTGGATAGGTAACGTTTATTTCAGATGTGGAAACTTTTCTTTAAGGGCAGTTGGTTTCACCTCAATGTCATCTTCAGCTTAAAAGTCTCATATACAGCTGAAGTCAGTAGTAAAAGTTGTATTACTGAGTATACCTGTGTTCAGTGAGTAAAGTTTGAATGCTTTCAGTTCAGCAAGTTCAAAACCAAGGCAGTTCTCATTAGAAGTACAGATGCATACAAGACTATCTAGACTGCTGTGCTTGTATTTTGTAATATATCTACCAAGCCATCTTTTCGTATGTGAATGTTTGTAGGAATGCTACGTACAGCAGTGTAGGTTAAGAAAAAAAGTGTGAAGTGAACTATGAATTTTCAAGTTTCTATTGTTCTCTCGGCACTGCTTGGTGCTTCTGATATAAGTTTCGTTTTTCTTTTTTTTTTTCTTTTAAAAAGGCTAAAGGATGAAAAACCGTTCTTGGGAGGACTCCTTCCACTTACTCCTTTGATTCTTTCCATAGAAATATAATTGTAAGAGCACCAAAGAAAGAATGGCACTCTTTGAGATTTGACTGGTGTTCATTTGTATCAGTTGTTTATAAAAGGTGATAAATGCGGTGTATAACTTCTGTGGGGAAATCCTCCTGTAAATTTTATTTTTCTACAGCTGTTCTCAGAGCTGTGAAAAAAATGATGCAACACTTCCATAACATTAAATTTGAGAAATAATTACACTTGGCAGTTTGTGTTTGCAGCAGTGCACGAAAGGCTGAAGGCTTTTGTACAGTTCAAAGAGCACATTCCACAGATCTAGCAGTTGTCGGTTGCCTGCAGGGATCATTTGAATTTTCAAGGAAAAAAAAGCATCAGAGTAATGCCCAGACCATTTGATTGTGTACTCCTAGCTTTCTCTTTTTAAATTTCACCTGTATGAAAAGTTACTCGGAAATAAGCCGTATACAAATGTGGCACACCTTGATGTCAGTTAAAAGATTTTATGTCAAATTTCATTGCTTCTGGTTCTTTCTTACTGACGCTTAATAATGTAGAAATTAATATGAAAAGTAAGATAACAAAAAAATGAGGAATGACATTGTTCAAAATGTAGGAATGGTGAAAGTAGCTAACAGCAATGGGAAATCCCTTTACAAGTTGGGATCCTATAATTATTTGTCAGCTTATTGCGTTAGCCAAATTGTACAATATACTCTGTGTTGCTTTGCTGTAGGAGAGCCCCTGTCAAAAAGGTAAACCCTCTCATCTGGTGTGCCAAGCCTGGAAAACTTGCCAACTCCTATATCACACTTGCAGCTCCGTCACTCTCCATGAATGTGTTGACTGTCACTCTGTGTCTGTCTGAAGCTTCTGCTTATCTAACAGGAGGCGATGTGGATATTTTTACGCTATGTACCCTAATAGGATTTTTGGTGAAACATTCCATGGTATTTCTTGGAGAGAAAATCTTTTTTTCTATTGCTAGGTGATTATTTCTTCTGGCTGTGAGTTGTTGCACAGCTCCAAAACTCCGGAGTCTTTCCATTTTCAGTCGTGAACAGACACAAAAAGTTTAAAGCTCAGAGACCTCACTCTGAAGCATAGATACTTTTTTCCCTATTGTTTGTGCCGGCTGCTTCGTTTGTGTTGCTGAAATCCCTCTCGCCTCTTTCCCTACAAAGTGCTTTGGGCTGAACCCATGCCAGGACCTGATGGGAGCGGTGGTGGGGTGGACCTCCTCAGGCTCGGCACCCACACACCGGTGTGCCTCACCTGAAACTTCGTAGCTCCCTAAGGTCACTTAATCATTGCCGCTTTAATTAGTTTTTTAATGATTAAAGAAAACTTAAAATACTCACTTTGACTTTCAGGAATGAAGGCATAACTTGTATTTTCTGCTGTCACTCCATGGTATTGTGTCACGAAAGCCATCATAGGTGATACTTCCTGGAATGGTTTCATGTCATCTGTTAGTAAGAAGTGGTATAAAATATATGTAGAAAGGAAAGAAGAGAATTAAGAAATAACAGCGGTTGAGACTGTAAATCAGTTAAGTAACTGTAAATTACATCATTGAGTAAAGTTAAAGTACTTGTTATGACATTTCTGTATATACTGTCCCATCTCTTTGGATGGAAGTATTGCAGTTGTTGATTTAGTTATTTTCTTACATGATAAATATATAATGTTTTCTTATGTAATAACAGGTCTTACTGAAAACCAGTGAGGCAAGGTTGCNCTTCTAGAGCGCTAACCCAAGGGATTCCTCCCAGTAGGTCTTTGAAGAGGGCAAAGTTAGCTTTCTTGAAGTCCAGGGTTCTAATCTTACTTGTAGCCCATGTAATAACAGGTCTTACTGAATACCAGTGAGGCAAGGTTGAGGTAAAATTACTATGCTGAAAACTTTTGATTATTTCCTACAGTATAACAGTAAAATTTTCTGATTATGTGAGATTGCACGTATTTTCTTGATTAAAGGTGTTACTGTTTTAATGCCAAGCGCAGCTCTTACTCAGTTTAAAGAATGAAAAATAATCTCGTAATGAAGTTGAAATAACAGAAAGGCGGAAGGGAGTTGATCGTCTTAACATCACTGAAATGTGTAGATTGGTGAATCCATAAACAGAGGTGACCACTGCAGTTTTGAGGTAGATGCTCAAACTGCTACACTGTGGGATGTAGCCTCCATCTGCCTGGTGAAGTGTGGTTGGATGCAAAAGGTCCAGCTGCTAAAATAACAGCTGTGCAGAGTAGAAGCCCTGATTCCAGCCAGCTGAGATCTTAAGAGCACTGTAGGGCAATGTCACCACGTGGAAATAACTATATGAATCCCAATTGCCTGTCTTCAGCTCTGCAGAAGCAAAAATACCTGGTTTTGTGAAATCCAAAGTGGGCTGAAATCACTAGATTAAGAATGACTTTACAGGGTTCTTCTAAATGAGAGTTACTTTACACAGTCAAAAGTAGTTGTATTTACAGAAGAAAAGTGAAGCGGTTGGTCACCTCTAAATAGGGAAGTGATTTGTACTTCACAACCAAGAAAACTCTTAGTCTTTGCTAGTATAGCCGTTTTAATTAATAGTTTCTTCCTTAAAAATATGCTCATATGAGTATCTCAATATCAAACAATCAAAACCAATAAAATAAGAATTATTTTAAAAATAAAGGAGTTGATTGATACTCCATCTTCTGAACTCAAGCTCATCAGTTTCCTTTTGGGAAGAGCCATGTGGGAAGTCCTTAACGAAGTGCATTTTGAAGCGAGGAAGCGTAGCTGCCACAGGCGTATACAATCAAATTCTGCTCGGTCAGGTAGGGCGTTCCATGAAAGCAGAATCTAAGCAGGGCTTCTTGCGTGAATGGTATGAGCAGGATTTTGCGTTGCATAGCTGTTTGACGTCATATAATGTGAGTATCACTGGAACTTGGGATAAGAAGGTAGGACGATAAGGGAACTCTTGTGCAAGCACTAAGTGCTTTTTCTTATGCAAATACCAGTTCCTTTTACCGGCTGGACCAATGCTGTGCTTTTCTTCTGGGGCAAACAAATAGATAAATAATAATAGTCTGTACTCTATGTAATCTCTTGAAATAATTTTGTTAACTGCTCTTTGTTTTCAATAGTCATTTCTATGTTGTTGTCTTCAGCTTCTCACTGCTTGCTTGCTTGCTCTTCTTGCCTCCTCCTCATTTCTTGTTTGCTGTACCTGAGAAACACACTATTCTAAGTTCTCTTCTCTTTCATCCTTCTCCTACTTTTAGCTGGCTCCCAACTGGAAACTCTAGCGTTACTCTGCTCTTTCCCTGGGCTGGAGTTTCTCATTTGTCTGGCTTGCTTCTGGCAATTTGCATTAACTTCTGTAGGATGCAAGCTTTCAATTTAGAAAATAAATTTGTTTTGCTTTCTGTACCTTAGGTACAGAAAACCTTAGAAATATGGAATGTGAAAAAAGAAATTGCTATCTGCCTAGACTTGCTAAACATAGTCCCCTTGCCACTGACATGGATTTTGTGCAGTATCTTTGAACCCTGCAGCTGTCCCACTATGCATATTTGCTTGCTTTCTAGTCTCATGTTTCCACTTTCTCACGTCTTCCCTCAACATGTCTTTCCTCCCTGGTCCCTTTTGTGCACAGCCTGCATTCACAGAAGCTGTCCTGGGCTGTAGCTGCTGCTGCAGTTGCTCTCTTGTTTCTCTTCTTCCTTTACCTCTGAACTCATCGTTACTTAGGGTACGCCTGTTCTGAGCTTTCTTCTTCGGAGAGAGATCTTTTGCTATCACAGATCTTTTGTTGCTTTCCTTTCTTTCAGCTGCAATTAGGGTGCTTTAAAAATAAGGCTCTGGACCACATGTTTCTATTCATACTCATTTTAGGTACCTTCTCTAAATTGTGCCCTGTTTTGTTTTGTGAAATTTTACACTGTTCCGGAGCATTTCCCAACATTTTAGTGTGTTTTGCATCTCTTTCCATTACTTTTAATTAATGTAAAAAAGTTTTTGTTTCAGGGTTTTTGTAACATCCTTAAGTGAATGCTGTCTGTTTAAATTGTACATTGTTATGAGAACAACTGCAAAATTGTGAGAAACAAACTTCCGTGTGACCTGTTTGTTCCTGAAAGTGAGAGTCCCGTGGCATTTGTGTTATTGCAATGTTTTGCACACCGGTAAAAGATAATTTTGGATTCCTATATACATTGAGAAAACTTCAGAAATTTTAAACCAGCATGATACATAGGCATAATTGGAAAGATACTAGGTAAGATAGAACATGCTCATAGCAGCACCCTAGCCAAATGTATATGAAAAATGAATTTCCAATCCTGTATCAGTTTTAAAGTGTGCACAGTCCTAGTATGTGTAATCCAGCGAATGTTTTAGTATGTGTATCAGTGCTTTATTTAGTTCATTTGCTGTATTAGTTGACAAAAGCATGCTGAAATAAGTTCCTAGAAAACTTTTTGCTTATTTCACTGACCTTGAGTGCCAGCTCCCTGATCCAGGGCAATCCACCCTAAGTATATGCTATAAAGTTACACTGATCTTAAAATCTAGGGTCACTTCTTCAGAGAGAATCCTATCGGGAATACACTTTGCATATTGTTTGACTGTAAGCACATCTCTTCCTGGGCTTTGTATTATTTTGAGGATCAGGTAAAGGAACATGTGAGATTAGCTATGTGAAGAATGAAGAATTAATTTCTGTATAGCTGATGAAGTAATTCATGTGCCATAATTGAATTAATCTCCCCAGTCACCTGAAATGAAAAACACTTGTTCATTAGGCTTGCAAAAACATCTCCCCCCACATTGCAACACAGAGTTACTGTATGATCAGCTGTATGTGTACAAACAGTGTTCCGCATTGGACTACTGATTGCACTGTGTGGGACATCTCTGTTTTCTGATGGATTCACGTGATTGAATTTCACATTTTACAGCACTTCCTTCTATCATGGCTAAATTTTCAAGCTCACAGTTACTGTTTATGGAAAAGTTATCAATCAAATGGAAAGATGCACTGTTATCTTTCCTAGAATGTCCTGCTTTGCAAGTCTTCTGTCGAAGGGGAAGGCAGAAGAGGATTTAAGTTCTCAAACATAAAACATTCAGAGGAGTCTCTATTGGCACAGATGTTAATAGGTGTGGTTTTCAGCTTCAAGGTTTTTTGCTGTGGTTTTTTTTTGTTGTTGTTCTTTTAATTTGTAATGTGGATTATCTTCTTCATCCTCATTTTTGTAACAGTGGACAAAACTGACCAAGGCAACCTGTACAACCTCAAAATAAATATTTAAGTTATCAGATAGAGAAATGAGGAAAACAGTGGAAATTACTGCATTGAATAAAGATATTCAAGCCTTATTTTAGTAGTAAGTTTATTTAAAGTGTGGTTAATTCTTACAAATGAAAAAGCTTGAGAAAACATGATTGAGGAAATCCAGTGTGTTAACTGCAAATGATTACTGTGCTTCTCCAGTCTTTCAGCCTACATAATGTTTCAGTAAAGTAAGGACAACTGGTTGATCTTACATCCGTCAGATTTGAAAAGGAAATTTTATAATTAGAGGAAAAGGTTATGTTACCTGCCCAGTGTACAGAGTGCTATGGAATGCATAAACAAAAAGTTGCATTAACGATCAGCTTTCAGCACAGTAGGCTGTTAGCTGTGGGTGGTGCAAAATGGCAAGGCATGCTGAGAGGGAACTTGGACTACTCATTACACATTTTAAATTTTTCTACTAAGTAGTGACACAGAGGTGTTACTTTGCTCTGTTCACATAAAATGTTTGTTGAGTATATATATTGTCGTGTCCGGAACGAAAAAAAAAGTAGTATCGTGAGTGGTCTGGAGAATATTCCCACAAGCATTAGAATAGATTTAAATAAAGTGATGTTATGCCTTCAGTTTGAGTAGTCTGTGTAGCCCGGTTACTTAATCTCAGAAAAGTATTTCAGGAACAGAAAAGGTCCAGAAAAAGCCACTGAAAATGATTGGAGGCATGAAAATGATTTCATGTGAATAGAGACAAAAAAGATTAGTATTGAGAGTGGAGAAAAAAGAGGTGACACGGTAAGTGGTATATAAAACAATGAATAGAATAGAGAGGTAAAATTTGAAAATCTGTTCACTTTTTTCTAGTAAAACCAGGGAACAGGGAAATAGTCAATGAAATAAAAAAACTAGATGGAAAAAAATCAGTACCTTTAAATACAGGCTGTGTATGTCACAAAACTTAGTGGCATTCAGATGTTATTGGCTTGGAGAGAACACCGGGGTGTGTGGAGTAGATATTGAAATGAACAGCTAACGATCCCCTAAGTTACATAATATAAATTAAAAAACCCCCACAATATATAATGTTCAAAAGAGAAGACCACCCTTGAACTGTCTTTGTGCTTCCTGTCTCCTGAGCGTGTTACCTTTCTTTCAACTTTTCTGTATCCTCTCTTGTCTTTGCTGGGAAAAGAAGTATTTCTGCTATAGCAAGAGGACATTTAATAGAAGTTTTTAAAGGGATGATAACAGGAGTAGTAATTTAATTATAACTTTTACAAAGTCCGGTCGGTCTGTTGGTTGCTATAGTTTTGTCTTGAACTGCTTGCCGTGCAGTACTTCTGGCAGTAAAAGAAGCAGCTGTAAGCTTTATTAACCTTTTAGAAACTCTTAACGATAATGATCTTTATAATGAAGTTGAAACTCTTACATAAAGTAGACAGACAAATTCCTTGAATTTTAATACTGGTATTAATAAAAGTAAAGGGATTTGATATTTTAGATAGGGACGCATTTTCTTCTCAGCTTTGCACATACTGCATATAAATAGCTACACAGGAAATAATTGGCATTGCGTTGCTTTATGTTTTATTTCCATATCATTAAAATGACTAAAACAGGAAAATTGTTGAATGATGTTGTATTTAATAGAAACAGGCTTTTAAAATTTCACTGGATCTTGTGTATTTATTTCCTGTATTTCATGGAGAAAAAGTTTTCTAACTTCCTATCTGCTTTTTCATTAATTTCTAACTTTTTCATTCCATTTTTTGATTTATTATATTCAAGTATTTTTTTATAGTAGTTGCTATTCCTTTCTCATGACTGCATGTCTTTTCTTTATACTGCCTTCTTAAATCCTTTGCATTGCCTTTTGCCATTCTTTCTTTAATCTTTTTCCTTCTGTTTAATTTTTAAATCCTTTGCCCTTTATCTTTTCTCAGTCTTTTTAGCTGCTCTCCTCTCCTTTGATTCTCTCTTAAACATTACTGCTTCTTAACATTGTGTTCTTTCATTGATTTTTTTCTTTTTTGTTTTTGTCCTTTTAATTTTTTTTTTAATTTTTCTTTAGTGTACCATCACACAAGAAAAACTTGATACAAATGTTACCAGTGGAATTAGAAACAAATAAACACAGAAAGGATTCGGGTATGTTCAAGGGAAAGATGAAACATTTCTCTGTTTACTGAAAAGAAAAAGCCTATTTACTTTTTAGTGGGCATTGAAATATGTTACCTGAGTCTTTCTTCCTTGATACCACATCCTGTGTTTCACGCCAAAAGCAATTATCATTTCAGTATTTCATGGTACTATGCTGCTAGATTTATTTTTTTCTTTCTCCATCCTGACAGATGCCTTTCACGCATAGAAGTCCACAAGCTCCGTCTCATGCTTTATAATTCTTCTTTGAATCTGAAATTTTTTTGGAGGCATTATTTAGAAAACAGCAGATCTCTGTGTAGTCTTTTACGGACTTTTTTTATTTACTTTTGAGAAAAAAAAGATAAAATAACTGACTAGGAGCATTCACTTAAATTCATTTAAAAGACTAACGTAGAGATCATTCAGAGTAGCCAGTAAATATGTAATTAAATTATTTACTCTGTAGTTAGTTGGTAGCTACTTAATAACTTTTAAATTTTAAAAAAGAACACCTTTCATTTGATGTAAATAATAACGTTCTTTCCCCGGCCTGATGCAAACTTTTTTTTTTTAATCAAATGTTTAATTTTCAATTTACTCTGCATTACCTATAATGTGAATGGGGAACAAAGCCTGTATGTAGGACCATTATGCAAATCTGAGAAAATTGAAAACTACAGAATGTATTATTTTACAGTTTAAATATATATTTGCAATATTCTCCTGTGCAAGTTTTTGTACAGATTCATACATCGAGGTGGTAGTCTCAGGATTACGTAAGTTTCTAAATAAAGTTTTTGAGTTGCCGTAAGACTTGAACAGGAGAAGTCTGCCAAAGAGAAAGTTTAACTACTGTGTCCGTGTTTCCCCAGGGTACTGAGTTTGTATACGCAAGAGCAGGACTCTGCTACTCTGCCTATCTGTGAGAAGTGGAGTTGATAAATAGAAAGGAATTTAAATATTGGTGTAAAAAGCCCCTCAATTTCACCGGAAGCTTCTAAAAGCCACCGAAATCAAGAAACCAGATCTGCGTCACAGCAACTTCCATGCAAGTGGATTTGAGGGTTCTCTCTCCCTTTAATAAAATATTGCCAATTGGAAAATATTCAATAAAGAAAATTGAGAGTTTCAGATAGATAAGAAAGAAAACTTAATCTAAAATTTAAAATTCTTTAGCTTCAGTTAAACTGTCAGTACTGCACTGAAAGTGCTGATGTAGGCAAAGGACCCATGGGTTACTTAGCTGCTGGGGACTGGCATCAGTGCCTATGTGTTTTACCTAAGTATTGAGCTATGTGTAGAATGTCCTCATCTGACAGGGGAGTGTGCTGCTGATATTTCTAAAGTACTGCTGAACTGACCGAGTTATTGGTTTGGCGTGGTGCAGTACCTGTGCACAGCGGCACGTGAGTATGGAGCTCTGCTTCCAGCCTCCATGGGAGAGGACCACGCTGAGTGTCCCTTTGGCAGTGGTGGATGTGCCCTTGGACACAGGGTTTTTCATCCAGCCTACACAACATTTGACTCAAATCCACCGTCAGGAGCAGAGATCCAGGGATGACTGGTTTTGATAAGAAAATATGTCTATACCTGAGATTGTGTCATCCTAGCTGATTTTAAAAATTAAATTAAATCATGAAGAAGGAAGCAAGGATGCTAAAGGTCTGCCCGTGAAGGTTCTTGAAACTCTTCAGCTACTTTTGGACATTTATACATTAATTTTTCCAGTTGGTGAGAACACTACAGAATCTACAAAGATGTTGTGGCAGATGCTGCGGTTGTTGCTGCTGCTTCTTCAATTAAAAGTAAAGAAAAATTATTTTATTTTGTCTAGAGGAATGTAATGTTTGTTGCTGAAGTGTTACCCGGATTTTTTTCTCTGGAGAATGGTCAACCAATCTAAAATAACTTCAGAGGGAGTTTAAAGCTTCACGTAACAGGTTACTAAGCAACAAAGCACGCTTTTGTTTTCTTTAAGCCTGTTTTTGCTAATATTTTTAAGAACACAGAAAGCAATCATGGTGGCTGGTGAGCAAAGGCTTTTTATGAATAAAATTTCAATTGCAAATGACTTAAAAAGCAGTCAGTACTGCCTGGCGATACGTGCTAACTGGCAAATTGAGACATCCTGTATTGCCAACGTTCAGACGCTCTGAAAAACAGTATGTGTAGGCAGGAGAGAAGAATTTGCCATTCAACAGCAGCAAGCGTTTCAGCAAGCAGGGGTCCTGTCTCCCCTGTGCCACATTACTGTGGGCCGTGCCTCATTTGTTTGGAGAGTTGGTTCCACCAGCCCAACAGAGTCCATAGTCAGCACTGCTTATTTCGTGTTCTTAGACTGATTAGCAGAAGCAAATCACCATAAAAACTTCATGGTACAAAAGAGGAAACCACTGAAACAACCAACGTTTATTATTTTAATGGTGTGCATCAGATTTTTTTCCTGAAGGTGGTTTTCCTTTGCAGTATTCCTATCCCATATGAAGAAAACGCATTCTAGATGTTAAGAGAATGGGTTTCAATAGCAGGTGAGAATAGGGACTGAATTGTCACACATACATATGAACATTGGCTTTTGCGTGGCAATGGCGAGAGGAGGAAATACTCCCTTTCTGCTCTGGGGCTGGATACGTGTGGTGGTTTGAGCCCAGCTGGCAACAGAGAACCACACGGCCACTCGCTTACTCCTGCCCCCACACCAGGATGAGGAGACCTGATGGGTCGAGACAAGGACAGGGGGGGTTCATTCACTGGTTGTGGTCACGTGCAAAACCAGAATCAACTTGGTGAAAAAATTCAATTTAATCAGTTACCAGTCAAAGCAGAGTAGGATAGGGAGACATGAAAAGCCAGATCTTAAAACACAAATTAATACCCTTCCCGTCCCCACCCCTCCCTCCTTCCCAGCCTCCTGATGTCTCTCCCTCCTCCCCTCTCAGCGGCGCAGGGGGACAGAGAATGGGGCGTGCGGTCAGTTCACCAGAGATTGTCCCTGCTGCTCCTTCCTCCTCAGGCAGGGAAGGTTCCTCACACGCTTCCCCTGCTCCAGCGCGGGGTCCCTCCCGTGGCAGACAGTCCCTCAGGAACCCCTCCGACGTGAGTCCTTCCCTCGCGGTGCAGTCCCTCAGGAACACACTGACCCAGCGTGGGCTGCCCATACAGTCACGGTCTGCTTCAGGAGCAGGCACCTCCCCTGGTGTGCGGTCCTCCACTGGCTGCAGGTCCATCTCTGCTCCACTGTGGTCCTTCATGGGCTGCAGGTCCCTCTCTGCCTTGCCGGGGTCCTTCATGGGCTGCTCCACCATGATCCTCTGTGGGCTGCAGGGGCACAGCCTGCCCTCTCCCACGCGCTGCAGGGGAATCTCTGCTCCGGCCGCCTCTGCCGCCCTCCTTCCTCACTGACTCCGGTATCTCCATAGGTGTTTTTCTCACATTGCCTTCCTTCCTCTGCTGCAGATGTCAAGGACTGCGCTGCCTTGTCCCCTCCTTAAATACGTTATCGCAGAGGCGCATCCATTGTCTCTAAATGGCCCGGCCTCAGCCCGAGGTGGGGCTGACGTGGAGCTGGGGGAGCTTCGAGCAGCTTCTGACAGAGGCCACCCGCCCGTGTAGCCCTTGCTGCTGCTACCAAAGCCCCACCGCACAGACCCGACACAATATGGAGGGAGAGGAGCAGGGAGGATGGAAGGAGCATCTGTGCTATGCAAAGGGAAAGGAGTCCATTCTGCTCCCTGTTGGGAAAAGTCTCTGCTTGTACATTTTCCTTTAATATTATCTGCGTTTGAGTGCAAAGCACACTGCTTGCTGAATCAAAATATGCCAGAAAACCTGTAGTCCACATACGAAACTGGATGCTGTATTTGATATTGTAAAATGCTTAGGGCGGGTTGTCTTTTATATAAATTTGTGATTTTAGTATGTCATGCGTTTATAATGGAAGATTGGTTTAGGTTTTGCCTTTTTTGTTCTAGGTTGTATGTATGTATTCCATAGAGGCACAGAACTTGTACTTTGTTTCACATCCCACATATAAGTGATGCTGCATAAAGCACTAATTGGTTTGCTACTGCAAATCGTTTTGTGCACTTTCATGTGCTGACTTGATATTCAAGAATAGTTGTTATTACTGATTATTTGGCGAGAAAAACAAAACATTCCCTGTCTCGAACCAGTCAAACAGATATTTCTTTTTCTGAAGTGAGTTGTTTCTGAGTTAAGCAGCAGTCTATTTAGATTTAATGAGTTTATTCTTATTTCCAGACCTGGAGGTTGATGGGAAATATTTTCACAGATTTCAAGTACAAGAGGGTTTGGGTTTTTTTTGGTACAAGCAGCACTGTAGCACTGATTCTTAGAGAATTTAATCTCCCATTCTGAAACTATTCTAAATTGAAAGAAAACCAAGGGATGACTGAAAAATTTTAGGTTTATTGATGATTTGATTTCTTTCAATAGTGTCTCATCTATGCACATGCAGGTATACATGTTTGTGTTTGCATAGTACGCAGTTGTTGATCCCTGACCTGTTTTCATACTGTGCTGTATGGGATTCTGAGAACAGTGAAGAACCAGGAATGATCCTATGTGAGAGAGAAGAAAAAAATATAGAGAATTTTGCTACATGCTTGTCTTTGGGCAAAGGCCTGATGCTTCTTGTGTCCCTTGCAGTTTTATTTTGTTCTACAGAAAATAGATCACTCCACAGAATTCTGCACAAAAACTACTTTCTGAAATGCATTTCTCTGTTCAGATGTTGTAATCTAAATTAATTCAAATGATCATACACTACTTTTAAACATGGAAATTGAGATCTATTTTGACTGGGTATTGACGGCGCAAGTTCAGGACTTGCAGACCTCCATGACAAAATCAAGTGACAGAGTGGATATTTTACTTCGGTAATACTCCCTAGTGGTAATTTATTAATATCCTTTTGCTCCATCTGGTTTTTTTTTGCCCTGTTTAATATGGTAAACATATGTAATTCACTTCTCCACACGAATAGAATTTTATGTTGTAGCATAAAATCCTGTCATTGCTTTTTCAGAAGCACTTAGAAAATATTAAGTAATCATGAGGGTTATTGCTAATTTGCATTGGCTTTAATTTGTCACTTTAAATGTTCTAATTATTTCTTCATGAGGTTATCAGCAAACTCTTAAATAGGACCTTGCTGCAAATTAGGCCCTTGGGCCAGGTTATGTATTTTGACCCAAACTTCAATTGAATATTATGATTAAAAATAACTGAAGAATAATACATTCTAATAAAGATCTTTAAAACTGTAAAAGTTAAAATCTAAGCAAAATTTAAGAGCAACAATCACATCTTGTTATATTAATGAAAGTTCTGTCACATTTTCTTGAATCTGTGGATGCTACAGCTACACACATCCAGTAATTTGAATATTGAAAATAGCCCTCCCCAAGCACTCTTTGAGAAGTTTATGCTAAGTACATCATAGGAAAATAAGCGACCTTACTTCAAGTTAGTACTGAAAGACTGAACAGAGTCTGTTTGAAGTTCAGTTTGTTCAATAAAAATATTGTAGAGGAGGAGGAGAACTGAAAACAGTTACAAAAGATTTGTGTTGTTATGGTGGCTCATCAGGTCGTTCCCTGTTTGGCATACCAGCGTGAGCTTGGGCTACCCAGTATCCTGCTTGTTATTTACACCAAAAATGATCTTTATGAAGTACATCGGTCTGCACCAGATACTGCTCAATGAGAAGAACTTCCAATTTTTCATACTTTCAGCATGCTGTAAATATGACAAAAAACATGTGTTAGAACGTATACAAAATGTATTTAGTCATGATTAAGTGGCTTCTCTGAACATATCAACAAGATAGACGTAAGACAGCATCCAACCAGTGCTACCTCACTGCAGCCTTCAAGCGAAGGAGTAAAATAGGGATGCGTACATGAAAATGGAAAAAAAGCTTAAATATTCCTGACTGAGTGTACTGGGTCTGGGTTGTAGTCCATGAAAATTTTCCAAATTATACTTCCATAATTTGTTGTGGTCGCAGAAGTACTCACTCAGAAATGAGGAGCCCGTATAAAATGTAAAAATTGTTTTACAGGCTGGACGACATTTCACATGGGATAGCTTCTACTTGACCATTTAAGTTTCTTGCCTGCTAACGTATTTCACGTTCCAGCTTAGTACTGGGAAGGAATAACACTTTCATGGGAATGCTTTGTGTGTACATTGACAACAAACATTTTTTTGTTCAGGATTGATTTATCAGATCTTCCACTGACCACAAGCAGTGTTTCCCATTTATATAAACAAGACACAGTCTCTTATCTGTTCCTGGAGGAGAAGGTCTTTAGGCAGGGTTGAGTCCCCAGCACAGATGTCACGTCTGTAGCACCGGAAACCGAGGAAAAGGTTAGCCATGCTGGCTGTGATCCACAGGACCCCTGTGGGGCTGCTGTTGGGTGAGAGCGTGGTGGGGGTCTGAGCACTGCAGATGTATCTGCACACGATGCCCATGTCTCTGCATCACCATGACGGTCTTGAGGAGGTCTACAAGTACCCAAATTGCTCACTGTGTAGTTGCATGACTGCAAGAGAAAGACTTAAGAGTTGCGATTTTTATATTTCTCTATTCCTTAAATTTTGTTTTAGTAAGGAATGAGTGACACAACCTAAAGATCGTAAGAGGTTGGAGAAGGTATTTACATGTTGTAAGAAACTTTTCAGTGCATTCCTTTACCGAGTTCTATGCATTGATAGTTGTCTGGGAGGGTTGTTTCTTGCTATCAGTTATGGAACGACAGAAGTGTTTCTGATATTTTGGACTTTTTTTTGTAAAGTCAAATAGTCGTGGATGGCAGATGGACTCCTCCCGAATTTCTTCGTTCCTTATGTGTGTATGTACACGTGTGTGTGTATGTAAATATGTGTGTATGGGTAAATGATAGCAAGCTTGGTGGGGGACAGCAGCAACAGAGGACAGCATTATAACTCAAAATGATGATAGAAATTGGAAATACAGTCTGAAACAAAAGGGAGCTATACTTACCATTAGTCAAGACTAATCCACTGAATGAATACAGACTGGGGAATAGTTATCTAGATAGCAGTTCCTTAGAAAAAAGATTTTAGGGTTGCAGGCGATCCCAACCAAAGTTGAAACACTGATGTGATACTGTTGTAAAAAGTGCAAACATTGGGTAATGAAAATGAAGTATGTTGTAGAAGATGATGAAACTATCTTTCAGCACTGTCCAAGTTTCATCTGGGTTAATATATTCCCTTCTGGGCACTTCAGTAAAGATGTGGATGAACTAAAGAGTCTGTAGAAGAGCAATGGCAATTATATTAAGTTTAGAAAATTTGATATCTTAAAGGAGAGAAGAATGAAACATGCAAGATAAATCTTCAAATACATTAGAAAGCTGCTGCAAGGTTGTTCACCTTACTCCATGTGGATAGAACAAGAAAAAATGGATTTAAATTACAGCAAATAGGTTAAGGCTAGACATTAGGGGTACTTTGGAGTGGGAGGATAGCAAAACATTGGAATAGATGCTCTGGTGAGACTATGGGCTCTTCATAACCATAAGCCTTTAAGAACTCCCTGGCATGGGCAGCTAATCCCCTTCTGGAATAGCACAAGTGAATTAGGTGACTTCCTGTGGTCTCTTTCAACCCTATGGTTCTCTGCCACTAATCGTGAACTGTTCTAACCCACCTGAGTGCAGGTCCACCGGTCAACCTCTTCTGTGCATGGTATTTCTTAAGCCTTTTAATGCTGTCAGCCTTGTGATGGGCCAATTCCTCCATAAGAAGTAACACAGTGGTACAAAACCCAGGGACAGAGTTGAACAATCTACTGTGAAGCCTTATATACTGAGCACTTTAATAAACCAAGTGCTATCTAGGGTAATTACTGCTGAGGTAAGTTCCATATTTCAGTATACAATGAATCTATTGCTTTGTGCGAAGACTTGATTCACGAGGTGAGGCTAAAACGAATTTCCCTGAATTGGTCTAGAAAGGTGGTAAACATTGAGGAGCCCGGCTCTACTCTGTGGGTAGCAGAAAATCCAGCTTTTCCAGTCACTTGGTCCAGAAGGTAGATGAGATAAGAAAGCAGCTTTGGGAAAATGTCATGTCTTACAGAGTTGTCAACCAGCAGTTTTACCTGTACTATCCTCTGGTTATGGCATTAAATCTAGTGTCAATAATTCTGTTAAATAGCAAGTGGGACAACTCCAAACTCCCAATATGCAGAAATATGCTCTATGCAAATTTAATTGTAAAACAGAAAATAAAAACTGAAGGAGTAGGAATAATCTTTGATTCTTGCAGTTCTTTGATGCTGGTGCTCAGTGTTACCTTAGAGCCTAGAGGAGAATTACCACTACCATCAGTGTTAAGGCTACTGATCTGCTGGTCGTGGTTCAGCTCCTTGTGCACAATGGAGTTGTATTTGGATGATGTCTAATGTTTCTTTACCTACATTTGTGTGTACTACTTTAGTGTGTCATGGGAAAACTGCTAGTAGTCTTGATGGCTTTACTCGTATACAGTTCTTAGCGCACTTCTAGCCTCAGAAATCCTGTGTTACTAGTTTTGTGTGATTTAATTGTATTTTAATATTTTCATGGTCACTTTGAGATAATCCTCTGTTCATTATTCAATGCCTTTTTCAGTGTATCTACTTTCTCTCTTTCATACTTCATCCTGGAATTTGCCAAGACTGTGTCCTTGGACTTTCAGCATTCTTTTTTTTTCATTTTATGCTGTGTTTCCAGGTGAGGTAGCCACTTGCATCGCTTTCACTGTTATGGCTATAGAGATTACTTGTTATTGCTCCTGCCATCTAATCCTGTATCTCAGGCTGGATCTCTAACATGATGCCTTTTAATTATCTTACCATTTCAAAACAGAACTCTATCCACTTCTCTCCTTTTCTATCACAAACGACAAGAACATTATCCTTCTTGTCACTCAGATTCAGTGACTCAGGGTTATTTTTCACTCTTACTTTCCTCATGCTTCATGCATCCTGACCAGAAACCAGCTTTTGCATCTTCTTTTTTTTTTTTAATATTGTTCAGATCAGTATTTTCCTTTGATCCTCCCATTAAATTTCTTGTTCAGTCCTCCTTATCTCTCTCCTAACTTTTCCAATTTCATTGTTTATTTTTTTGTTGGTTTGCAAATCAGATGTTGCCTCACTTAAAGCAAAACATAGTCAATGAATTCCTTCTTTTAGTCTGCTTACGTTTTCATATCCCTTCCTATTTTGTATTCTTCTCAAGGGCTCTTGCCTCAAATTTAAGCTGCTTGCAAAGCTTTACATGGGTGCTTTCCAAATGTGGTGAGCAGTCCAGTAATAGATTGTGAGAGGGTGGAAATGTCTGTGGAACCAAATGAAGTATCAGTGCTATATTGATTTTCTGTGAGAAAGTAAGTTAGGTCCAAAAACTCAGGAAACTGATCTTTGAACTTTGTCATTTGTGGTTTGTTTTTCTGTCATCAAGTTTTATGTCATGCCTGTTCATTCTACTTTGCGACTACTTCCAGAGTTGTCCACGTATTTGGAAACAATTTCTCTCACAGCTATATTTTGTTTTCCTCAGCTTTGTACCCATGAGGGAACCTCATGAGCTCACCAAGAAAGCTTCTACTGCATTTTTTTATGCATCCTTCTCATAACCCCACTTCTGCCTTCTTGTATGCATCAATCAAAAGTTACCATATACAGAATTTGCTTCTGTTGTCTTCTTTTCTGTAGTGGTTTGTCATTAGATTATAGGCTTATTTAGACAGGAACTGTCTTTTAAAGCATCTGAAAAGCATCCTGCTGTAGTGAGACTGCAAGTAAACAAAAATGAGCTAAATTTATTTTGCCAGGTAGCGGTTGTCTTTTCTGCATTCTGAGTCTTCATTCTTCCATTCTAGCTTCCATTAAGGCATGAATTTTTCTGTTGAAAGGCAAAATATACAGCCTGCCTGTGAGGCCACTATTAATTCCACACTACCTCTCTTTTATAGTGCAGCTGGCACCCTACCCTCGGGAGAACAAGCTCATCACTTCTACCACATGCTTGTTCTCTACCAGTTCAGGCAGCAGGAATCCTAAGTTAGCTATCAAATATTGGTCTTGCCCATGGCAGCGCAGAGCATTCGACAATGCCTCTGGGCCAGCTGAAAATAATTTCTAGCACAGTTGGAGTGAAACTACAGAGGTGTAACATTCAAAGACATGTGAGTCCTGAGGAGGGTGCGATTCAGTGTTCTTTCCAGCAATAAACAAAGATTTGCAAAATCAGTTAAATAAAACAGTAAAGGTTTAATTAAGATTTTTAAAATATATAGCATCCTATCCTGAGTGTAAGAAATAATGAAATTATCTGTGATTGTAGATGAAATTATATTTCTTACTTGTCATATACTTCCAATACTGAATTGTGTCCTCTTCACTTACTTTGTTTTAATAATATTTTTCATATTATCTGTACGTATTCTTACCATAGTGTGTTCATATACTTCATCTGCTTACTGCAAATACTCACAAAGACTTCCAGTCAGGTGTTTATTAAAAAGACAGAACAATTAGCCGTAAGCAGATAGACTGAGGCATATCATTTAAGGGAGAAACTTCCTAGAAGTACAGATTATTCTCTTATTTTAAGGATGTTCCTTCATATTTGCTTTCACGATCTAAGAGGTGTCGCTTGCAGAAAATCAGTACTTTTCAAGAGTTTTCTTTGTCCTTAAAACAGTCAGTGCTGCCCAAGAGCAGTGTGTCTGCCTATGCTTAGACCCACCTTTGCTGCACTTTCCTGTCCTTAAGCTTAGAGAGAAGTACTGAAATGGTTCCTTTGCCTTCTCAGTATAACTCCGAATGTGTTCAAAGCATGTTTTTTTTTAACTTTGTGGAGTTTTGTTCAACTGAGTGTATGTCATAGGCAATTCTTCTTGTTCTTTAAGTAACTGACTAAAACTTGCTCTCTGCTTTACAGGAGTTTTGAAGAGTGGAAAAGCTGCCTTCTCTGTAGTGTTAGTGTGCTGCCACGCAATACTTTGAACTTCCCTGTCAGCCTATTACCATAATTGTTGGTATTATTCCACAAAAAGAGAGAATCTGGCTCTCATTAGGTCCCCAGCTGATGGGTAACTGTATTGTGCAGATTGTATTGAATCTTCGTTCTGTAAGCATCCAGCAGTGATAGACAATGGCACTACATTTTTAATAACATTATAGTATCGGGTGGTGTAATACAGAAGAGAGGCAGTTTTGGGACTGTGGTTGAATGTGAAGGTCTCTTTCTCCTTTCTTAAAACTCCTTCTCCTCAGCTGAGTTGATCTTTCTGGAGGACCAGAATCTGTACAGACAGGAGTTCTCTCTCTCTCTCTGTCAGCATTGGATCCTGTTTCTCAGTACACAACACGGTGCTGTACACTGAGTGAGGACCCTTTTGCCCTCAAAAATGCTGGCCTTTGCAATTCATGGCTGCCCCATGCTACTCCATGACTTTCCCGGAGAGAAGGAGGCATCTGCAGGGCTTGGTGGGGTTTGGTTCCCTCTTCCTTTCCCTTGCAGGAGTCTGGAGCCGGGGGGGTGATGCAGGCGTGGGCTGAAGTGGAGAGGAAAGGATGAAGGGCTGGAGGCAGAGAGACAGAAGAACGAAGCAGCACTGTGCTGGCTTGAGCAAGACCACTAAAGGCAATGCAGGGCAGCGCTCGGGCCGTTTTGCTATTCAGTGTTGTTGATGTGTACGGACTTAATCTAAATGAATGCATTTGGATATGTTTAAAGTTGAGATACTTTTGTGTAGCTAGTATATCGCCTATTGCGAACATCTGTCTGGTACAAGTCTGAAACATGATCTGCTCGTTTCGTGGGGGTCGTCACATACTCACGAACTGAGAAGAGCTTTTGGGCATTTGGTGATTCTAAATTTGACTGTGGTCAGAGGTTAAATGTTGAGAATTCTATCATGTATTGGTCCATCTGGTTCTCAGTTATTTTTATGACAATATGTAGTAATTACATATTATTATTGTTTGATAATAGTTTTAAAGTATTTTGTCAAAATGGTTATTAAATCTCTGTATCTGGAAAATGTGTTTCCCGCACATGAAGAACTCTTTCTTTAAAAATTACAGATTAGGTACATTTTATGAAGTAAACTCCTTTTGACTATATCCATGTTTTGTTTCAGTGGCACGCAGTATGCATTTTGAAGCTCGGTAAATGTTCTTCCTCACCCTGTAGCTTAAACTCTACCAACTGGGGGCTCTTGGGTTTCACCACCGGCAGTTCTTCCTTTTTTTGCCTTGGTCATTTAGTGGCTGTACTTACGCACTTTTGCAACATTCTTGAGCAGGAAGAAACTTTCTCGGAACGATCCTTGTTCTAGGAGTTTAAGAAATTGAGTGTCTCAGGCCTCCGTTATGTGTATAAATATATATTTGGAATAATCTTTTGTTTACCTACTTAAGTTTTAAACTCCTAAGTATATGCAATTTCATTACCTTTCACTCCGCTTAATCTTTTCAATTAATATGTCAGTTATGTTTGTCTTACCTCAAAAATTTTCTTTGTTTCCGGAAATTCTCAGTCTTATTTTGTAATGTATCACTTGTGTCTGCCTTGTTCTTTTTCTGAATATGATTTTTGATATGTTTTAACTTCTTTATTAGTCTTTACCTGCATACTAGCAACGTCACCCCTGCAGTCCTTACTTAATTCGTTACTCTGTTTTGCTGACTTTGTCCAGAAACATGAAATGTGTCTGCAGTCATTATTTGTTGTAACAAACCTATTGATTAAATACAAATTCCAGCTAAGAGTCTGTGAAATAATAAAAAGATTTGGATGTATCTTTCTCCCTTTATATAAAAAGGGAAAAATTTGAAGTTCCCTGCTCAAAACTTACTGAATGTACTAAAAATACCAAATGTCATATTTAGAAGAATTTGTCTTAAAATATGTTGTTATAGGCATGCTCAGGAATGAGAAAACTTTTTTTGAACTGTTTTGGTAACAAAGAAGGATATATAGGGAGCTAAGTAAAACAGCTGTGATAAAGACTCACAGTAAGATTGCAGGATTAATAACTGTAGACTGAAGTTCTTCAATCCCTTCTGAAATTGTGTGAGAGAGTGGATGTGTGTGTGTGCATGCTTGTGTGTGTGTGCTTAAAACTGGAAGGCTTTATTTATTTATTTCACTTTCTTTTCTTTTCTGCTTTTCATATAGAAAATAAAAAAAGACCCTTTGGACTTGAAGCGAAGACCCCAAGCAGCATTCTGATTTGCCTCACTCAGAGTCCCTACTGTATTTATTTTCCTGAAGCTTTTTTCCTCCCTTTCTTTTTTTAATAAACACTTATAGAACTATATTGCTTGAAGTTGCTATCCAGCCAAAATACCTGTGAAAAGCTCACCTGCCTTGAGTACCTATGTTCCTTTGCTCCTCTGTTCATTTCTTCCCTGCTTTTTTTGTAGTGTTGTATTTTCCCCTTCCTGTAATCTTTTCTGTATTTCTAGAAAAACACTGACTTGAAGGCTCTGATCAGCTTCATTTATTATGCAGTTATAAGTACTGTGGAGACTCAGTATGAGATAGTGGCTGAATTGTGCACGAAGTTCAGTGTGGAACAGTACTGTTCTTGGTGGGAAGGAGAAGACATCATCAGGAAGTCATACTCTGGAACAGAGTCACGGAATACCTCATCTAGGACTCTTACCAGTTTTGATAGGGTGTGAATTGGCTACTGATAACCCCCCCAAAAAAAAGAAAATTGAACCTCCCTGTCGTTAAAAATAAGATCAGATCAAAGACAGTGAGTGATATGTGGAATGTGAGGTAGTGAGTCTACTGTCTGCCATATAGGTCCAGTTGAAAGGTGAGTATCTGGGAGGATGGGATAGCACCTGTGAGGGTTGAAGGTTTATAGAGGCATAGCTTTAAAGTGTAGGTTACAAGGGAAGTGTTATGGGGACAGACAAGATTTAATCCTGAAGAAGGCTGTCAGCTAGGGAGTAACTGTTCTGCATAGGAAAGCTTCAGATTGCTCTTCCACAAATTTTGCCAGAAACCAACACCAAACATTGCACCAGTGTTTTGAAGCGGGAGTATAAATAGGTGTGGGTGCATGCCCACAATTTAATGTTTTTATCAAATTTTTTTTGCCCATAGTTTTTACTGAGGATGGGTTTTGTTTTGGGTATTTGCTGATGTTACTGAAGTCGGTAGCCTCAACCAGCTGGACTTTACCTAACTGAAGGCTCACACAGCTGTGGCGGTGTCTCTCAGTTCCCTGCCCAGGAATGACATGGAGAGCAGGAGAAAGTGTTAGAAGCTGTGACTCTATCATCTGTAATGCTTAGGGAGTGATTACTATGATCCGTTTTATTCTGTTTTTCAAGTCTGAAAATATGACCTCCTTATAATACCTCAGAATACTTAAAAATCATAAAATTATTTGACAAAAAATCTAGCAAATGTCCCTTTACTCCTTATTTTTCATTTCTTTTGTTTTTTAAAAATGCTTTTAGTTGTTAGACTGTTCTCCACGCATTGATGCCCTCGGAAACGCTTTTATACTATTAGTCTTTCTCTCCAGCTCTGTTTTCCCCAGCAAGCCATACTAATACTGCCTTTTGCATCCTCGCCTCTTTCTTTATTCTCTTTGAAGAGAAACTGATTGTCATTTGGATGACAAATGATCTGTGCCATCAGTCAGTTTTCAGGTGTGTCTTCATTAAGCTCAACTCCTTTTTGTTAATTTTTATTGTAATTCCTGCATTCTCTTTTTTTGCCATATCTCTAAAGATTTCTGATTTGATCAGCCTTCAAAATCCTTTTATTTTTTATCTTATGCACAATTTTGCCGTAGAACCTGTGTTCCTTTAGGCCCAAGAAGAGTTTGTAGCAGCACTGTTGACAATAGGACTGTGCCCTACTTCTCCTCACGTGTATTTTGTGGGTTACTTTCTGAATGGCTTGTTTTTCATGTAAAACTTCCAAAGTAAATTTAAATATTTTTAATTCAATTTTGAAGTTTTTGCAGGTTATTGTAGTATCTTTTCTGTAGTTATTTGTAGTTGTATACGTTCTCTTTATAATGATATTTTTAAAGTAAATAGCTCGGATTGAAGCAAAATCCCAAAAGGGTTTAAGATACCTATGCATACCTGTATGTTGTCTATTTAAAACTGATTAAAAAAAAATTCCACGATCTTAGAAAACTATCAAATAAATTTCCATTCTGACTGAAAGCTATATGTCAGTTCAGTGTGCCATGATGAAGTTACACTGACAGAGTGATCGGAAGTGACTGATGTGTGGGGGGAAGCAGGCATTTTTGAAGAACTGTGTAAAGCAGTAAATATTTCATATTGTTCTTTACCAGATATTATTTGAAGAGCTGACATCTTCATTTTTAATGTGTTTGGTTAGAGTCTAATTATACGTCACGTCCTGATGAACTGACTTTGTAGGGGTGTGTTGCAGGTACATAAAGGTTAAGACTGGAGATTCAACCCAAAATTTTACAGGAGGCATTTTTAGTCAGATAGTGTTTTAAGCTAGGCTCATGAAAGCATTACTGTCTACGCAAAGACATAGGTTTACATACCAGATGTGGGGTTTTTAATGCAGATGCAAAACATCTTTTAACTTGTCTGATGCTGAATATCAGTTTAAGTAGCTGAGTTATCAGATGTGCATGGAAGACCTGTATTTTTAATATTTCTGCTTTTATGGATGTATTTGACAGGGAGGCCATATATATGAATGGAGATCCTTGAATACTGCAACAGTGTTTCAATGCAGGACTACTAAATAAGATCAGTGATCAAACTAGGAAACAGGATATTTGCAACCGCTGGGCAAACTGTGCAAAAATGGGGGCAGTGTAGATTCTAGTCTTTCAGTCTTCGTTCTGCCCCACCACAGCCACTTGTTGGAAAGTCTTCTAAAGGTGGCATTGATACCGTCTTTACTAGTGTAAAATTCATTCTGCATTATCACGTGCTGTTCTGGGTACACCTATGAGCAGCATTGCGAACACTGTGTTGTGATGGCCTAGCAGAGAATGAAGCAAAAGCTCATACTGTCAGAGATAATAAGCAGATAGTTTTCTGTGCTGGAAGCAGTAAACACATTGCTTGTTATGTGAAGATCATTTTCTGTAGGGGTTTTTTTGGGGTTTTTTTTGGTTTTTTTTTTTTTTTTTTTTTTAAAATAAAGGTGCCACAGGACAGAAGCGTAAAGATCAGAAGTCTCATATTAACAGAGATGTGAAGGAAGTATTTTATTGCCTTCTCAACTTTTTAAAAGAAAACACAACTTCAGTAGTTTCTATTACGAAGTGTCTATTTTCAAGGAGAAATAGTGTATTCTCACAGCCTAATTGTAGGTGCCTAAGCTAGCAGGCCAGTATACATAAAATCTGTTAATAGTCCCTGGGGAGAGACAGGCTCCTTCAGCAAGCACTTCAGACGATTGTAGGGTTCTGTGTTAAATCTCTTCAGACTCTTTTGAAATGCCTTTTTCTTTCCCTTTGCTGTCTGTTTAGAAGCTTCTGTTGCTTAATGTCATTTGGGGACCTAAATTGGTTTGAACTGATTCTAGGTATGTTGCAGGTGCCTTAAGATTAGGATGACAGAGATTCAACACAAGATCACTAGAGCCACTTTTAGTCAGATGTCATTTTAAACTGGACTGATGATCCTGGCTCATGCTGATCAGTATGAGTGAATATACTTGGTGCTTTGAATGTCTTGAAGAGAATTGTTAAACAGCTTTGCATGTCATGATTTCAACATGATTTTAGCTATGCTGGGATTATTGCTTGAGAAAGAACACTTGGCATTTTTGCAAACTTGGCCAATAAAATGGTTGTATCTATTTGTATTGTCTACTCACAGTTATGAAGCAGGAATTTTCCACAGAAATTTATCAAAATTCTCCGTGGCTGTACTTGGAAACCAGCAGGAAACGATGTGTAGAACTAAACCACTGTCCACCGTGCCCCAGGACGCGGAGACATCACTGCAGTATTTTTACCAGATGATGAATCTTGTTTAAATATAAGTATTTCAGAACTGTGAACCTGTAATTTCTATTTAAATTCTGCATTAGTTCCAAAAAGATGCTGCACATGTCCATCAATATTCTGCAGACCCGTACCTGGACAGTGTGATCAGCAAGATTGATTGTTGCTGAAAAAAGAACTGCTATACTGAGAGTCTGAGCAATCTCTGGCAGGTCTTGATTGCAGGTTAGCCTTTCTTTTGTCCACCCAAACTAATGTTCTTAGTGTGTAAATGGGCAACAGGTCTAATGCCCAGCTGAGACGGAACCCTTGTGTGTTATGTACGTAGACGTCTGATCGTACCTGTGCTGCATACTGCTTTCACAATATAAGGACCTAAGAAAGTATAATGTAATTATCACTATTTGAATAGCACTAGGGAGTGACTGGGTGTGATTCTGGCATCTGGCTTTTCAGCGTAATTTACAAAAGTTTTGAATTGCTGTGAAAATTTTAAAATACTGATAAATACCATTAGTGTTTATGAACTGTTGATATATAATTATGGTAAAATGAAGACTTTCATTTAACTGTCTTTATTTAAAAATGTTAAATAAAATGAAGCGAGCACCAGATTCAAAAAAAAAAGCTTTAAAAGGTTAGCGGATTTTTTGCCATTTTGTGCCAATAAAGTATCTTGGTCTGAGGTCCAACATAATCCTCCAAACACAGCTACGTTCCAGGCCATGGTGCCCTCAGGTGCCTCTCTCTCACACCTTTTTGCAGTTTTTTTCTTCGCTGCAGTGCTCAGATACGGTTTACTATGCCCTTTACCTAACTGCTTTCTATATTGTGCAGACTGCATCTTAGTACTCGTACTACTTCCCTTCTATTTTCACATCCTGCATGCTCATACTGTAGCATAAGGAGATAATTGAACTCGTGTTGCACCACGTTTTGTGTGCAGCTTTTTCTAAATGCTTTGTGTGCCTCTTCTGTTGAGATAAGTCTCAATTTTCTTTCTCCCTAATGACTACATTGAGGATTTGCTAAGAGTGCGGTGACAATGCACGTGAAAGAGCTCTCAGTATCTGACTGATGACACTTCAGCAGCTAATTGCTCATAGAATTTTACTTCATGAAATGGTTCATACACCTGTTTCACTCAGTGCATTACTTTAGAAATCTACATGGTGAGTGAAGCTTTGCCAAAATGTGTGAGATGCAGTCCTAAAACCACGAATGTAATTGGAATTTAAAAGAATCTTCTCTGAATGGTTCCTTTTTCTCCCTCTGTAGACTCTTACCAGTAGTAGATATTACTGTCAGAATGTGTTTATGAAATTTCTGAAGTTTTTACATTATTTTACTTCATTTGTCATTCTGGAAGATAGTTTTTGCTTTCACTGAAAATGACAGACAAAATTACTTACTAAAAAAATAATCTGATTATTGTGAAATCCTGTGGACTTATGAAATACGTTGAGTTCAGTTTTGGAAAGGATCCTGAGAATCACCGTAGTGAGTTATTTCATGAGAGAAGAAAGGAACGATAAGGCAAAAGGCAGCCCAACAGAAGTTTAGAAAATACCATGCATCTGAGAGACACTTCTTCTGCTAATTTGAAATTGATCTCTTATAATTTTAGCATTCCTTGGATATGAAAAGATACTGAATGGTAACCACACTTGTTCAAGTATGGCTTTCTGTAGCTCAGTGGATACTCTAGTTCATGTAACCAATGTGCTGTATGCTGACCTCAGGGATAAAGACACGTGTGGGGCAGCAGCATTTGGCATAGCTGCATATTTTACTTCATCAGAGGTATTTATGAGAGCTCTTTATATTCTAGTCCTGTCTCTGCCACTCTTCCCACTCTCCTTGGTCTGTCATATTGTTGCTGGTTTCCACTAGAGACACAATTTGCAGAAGTGAGAATGCACTGAATTTTTGGGTGTGGCAAAAGAAGTAGAATAGACTTATTTTGCTACTGTGAGGAAGGAACGGAAGAAGTGGAAGGAAATATGCAGGCAAGAGTCTGTGAATGGAGAACGCAGTCTGTCCCTGTCAGAGTCCTAGATTAAATTTCTGAGCTCTGCTGACTTTTACAGCATGTGCAGAGTGATAGTCCCAGAAATAAAACAGATCAAACAGGAAAAAAAAAAAAAGGAGCCTAAAAGCTGGTGTAATTATGGTTCACCTGCTTGAAGCTTTAGTGGTTTGGAAAACCTCATTTGCGATGCCTCTCCTAACAAGGCATAAAAATACCTAAACAAATGTTGCACGAAACATAGTGAAACAGAGTAGTTGTTTGGCACAGCAACTCTGAAATCTACCAATTTCTGTACAAATACATCGTGTAACCTGCAGAAGTTCATCTGGCTTCTCCCTGAATGTCTTGTTAGCTCCTTCCATCTCAGTCCTCTCCTTCCTCCACCACAGTAGCTTACAGATTTTGAGGTTTTTGTTCTTACTCCCCAGGTGTAGAAAGAACAGTAGGTGCTGCAGAAGAGGTGGTGTGGACACACAGAGGCAACGTTAATGGCAGTAACTTGAAACCTGTAATTCTTTCCAAACCAGTGAAAATGTGAACTATTTCAAAACTTGAGAGGGGTTTGTTCCAGCACAAAAACTGTGAAGGGAGAAGACTGTAGTTTAGGAAACGTCCAACCAATATGCTCTTCAGTAGTGCCATTCTGAGTGCCAAATCCTTAAGGAGTTCTCCTGTTGCCAAATGATGAAGTTATTTTGTAATGGACTGAAGGAGATGTCTTCATACACTGTATTTGGTGAAGGTTCTGTGAGACTTAGAGTGTAGCAAAGATTTAAGTGAGCTAAAACAGATGACGTATGTTTGTATCTCTCCCCCCCTCTCCCCTGGGCCGTCTTTCTCTCTCTTACCTTCCTCCCTCCTTCTCTCTTTCCTTCCCTCTCTTTTTTCCACCAGGGTAGAATGTCTGTATTGGGATAAGAGTATCAGAAATCCTTTTGCATTTCTAGCTACTGTAATCGAGTTTTTGGAGTGTCCCAAGAAAAGTTGCTGAAGTTCTTGAGTATCTCAATACTTTCTGTAGTAGAAAACAAAGATTGCTGTCTTGCCACGGAATACACTAACTGAATTAGTGGGTCTCTTCCACGTTCATGTGCTGCAATTTTACTTACTGCTAGGGAAATAGATAGTTTTCCTTTTTGTGGAGTCATACTTCCTTTAAAAGAAACATGCCTATATATAGCAGCTTTCTTTTTTCACAGATGTAATTTCTTATTCTTTTGTGTTGTCCTCTTTATTGATCTTGTGTTGCCCTCTTTATTGAGGACTCAGAGCAATTAGGCGATGAAATAGGTTTAGTAGAACATTCGATATACTTTATTAATCCATATTTTTCCTCCTCTGTGTGGAGCAAAGCACAAATGATGACAAACAAAGGATCTTTGTGTATGAAACTTGTATTAGACAATGTTATATTATTTGTCCTCACTGTAATTGTATTACATTACCTGTCCTTTCTCTACACATGCTAATATTAAACCTGAATTTGTGTGCATTTGTGTATTGGCTTCAGAATTTAGGACTGGAAGGGTTCTCCTGAGTCACTAAGGTTGATTTTTACTGTCACAGCTACTGATATTTTTCTTCGCCATTTCTTTTAAAAAAATTATTTAGAATCATAACTGTATTTAACTTGCATAACCCTTTCTTTATGGCCAGACGTCCTGTGGCAGTTTGCATGAACCTGTGAGGGAGAAGTGCACCCTGAACTTTCACGCTCTTTTCTCTAAATTCAGGAACAGTCATAGTTGGAAGTATGTTGCAATTTTTACATTAAGGCTTTGACAATTATTATTGTCCTTCAAAGTAAGTGAAATTGTATACTACATTCGTTTCAAATACGGATTTGGGAAATTCTGATGTGATTGCCAGATTTTCATATAAGGGCATTGGTTGTCCAGTAGCTTGTCCTCTGCTATACATATCAGGCATACATATTTTTTGTGGGTATGGTTTAATTTTACTCTTCAATGTCTTTGAGACAGAATTTATCTAACAGATATGTTCAGCATAGTCTGATCATGTTGCAAAGTAAGTATGCCTGCTTGTTGAGAAACGTCTTTTTTCTAGAATTAAAAATGAGTATAACACATTACTTTTTAAATGTTCTTACTGATCCCATTATTCTTTCTGTGCATTCTACAAATAGGATGTGATGTTTTGAGTATGCTTCAGGCTTCAGTAGTTTGTATAATGTTCTATTTTCTGCAGCAAAAGCATGTCAAGGTGATCTCTGTGGGTGGTTAATATTTTCTGGAGTTTATTCTTCAACCATGAAAATATGCAAAACTGGAGAGCCTGGTGGTATGTCATATATTTAGGTATAAAATATATATTTTTCAATTTTATCTTCATTAAAAAAACCAGAAAAAAATCACAAGCTTAGTAGTATATACTGTTTGTTCATGGGTGAACGCAGCATTTGTCACTCTTGCCTTGTGTTTGTGGTTATGCTGGTGAGCGATTATTGTGATAGCTTAGGTTGTAGTTTTGTGACAGTATAGTGTAAAAGTGTCATATAAATGGAGTATTTTAAAACATAATGTTCAAAATCATAGAAAATTGTAGACTGTGGGGAAAATCTCTCCTAAAATTATTGAATGTTTTAATTTTAGCAGAAATACTTTGATTTGTTTGACAGGCTTTAGGTGTTATTTTGCTTGTTTTCAAATGTAAGTATTTTTAAAACCAATTCTGAAAAGCAACAATAACATCTATAAAAGAAATGCATAAACATTGTAACAGTATTTGAATAGGGAAGAATTATTAGAAATCTGATTATTAAAGAATTGAAAGAGGCAAAACCTGAATGTAAGTAGTGTATGCTTTCCCTACTGTTACAGTAGTGACAAGAAAGAAGTGAAAGTAAAAATGCCAAGTATATCCATACCCATAAAATGCATTTGATTTATAAAAAAGGAGTATTGAGAAAGCTACTGAGCATTTCAATTAAATGCATACTTCTTTTTCTTTCAAGACTAAAGCGAACTTACGTGGAAATAAAAATGTGCCTGCACGCTGATTGCCCGCTGATAGCATGTTTAATCATTGCTTCTGTCTTTCTTCTGTTTTTGTTTCCATTAGCCTCTGTCTCTGGAAAATTGTATTTCTGCTGTTTGGATAGCATGTAGTAGAAGTGAGTCTTTAGTTGTAAATGGGAACTCTGAATGTTTTTCGGGTATGTTTTACTAAGGTTGTGAAAAATACAGTGAAAAGATCCAGAAGGTGTGTGCAGCAGAGATCTTTTCATATTTCCCTTGCCATTCCTGGCAGTTTGATTTACCTCATTAAAAGGCTGGAAAAGCCACTCGGAGTACCTCTGAGCTCAGGGGCTTTATTCTCCATGAGAAAGTTGTTCTTTTGGAGCTCAGGCAATTTGCCGAACCTGTGAATCACTTTGGTGCACACCTCTGGGCATCATAAGGAATATCACACTAATGTTCTCCAGCAAGAGGCAAAGCAAAGCAAGATCTTTACCTTGTAGAAAGAGTTAATTGGGCTGTAGCAGAGCTGCAAATACATCAAAACCAGGAATATATCTACACTCGGCTTTCCAGTGCTTATCTCTGAGAACACGACTTAAGGATGCAGGTTTCAGAATCGGGAAGCTAAGGACTAGGTCCAGCGTGATACCTTTTTTTTATTTTTTTTTGCGATCACTCACTGCACAACCCTTTCGCTTCTCAAGGTAGCAGGATTACTACATTTTGTATCTTAGTAGAGGTTTACATTCAGCATTTCTTGTCTCATCCCTTTCTCATACCTTAGGTGAAATGGGAAATTTGCTGTAAGGCTACTAACTAGCAGCTGATACCAGCTGCTGCTATCAGCTCTAGGCAGGGTTGGGTGATGTGCTTGTAGTCTTACGTTGCTAGTCTCAGAATAACAGTAGTAGTTCTGCTTCCTTACACACATTTACCTGTCACGGGTCCCTCATCTCTTCCTGCTGCTCTTCAGTCTGCAGCAGGGGAAAGTTGCTGTAACGACATAGTTAATGCTACAGGAGTCCACAAAACAAGTATTGTATGTGAAACAGCTTAAGTTGTTGGTGTTACAGAAAATGAGCTTTCTGGATACCCTGTTCTTGCAGTCAGGTACTGCGTTCCCAAGGTGAATCAGGGTGATCTGTGTCTGATTGGAGGCAGCAGCCATTTGACTCATCGTGTTCCGTTCAAAGGGTTAGTTGATCTTTCTCCATTCCTTGTGTCTGAAGTTTATAAAGATATTTAAAAAGAAAAGCAAAGTTTTGCTTTGTTTAGGAGTTTGATCTTACCATCAAATCTTGACTTATTTTGTGCAGCTGGTGTGCTGGTGTCCTCACATTCTGTTAGCCAAGATGACAACTTTTACGAGTAGCTGTCTCATTTTTGTTAGAAGATTGGAGGTATCTATTTCTGACAGGAGATCCTTCCTCCCCACTGTGGTAATGGTGGATTCCTCCTGCTCCCCACATCCCGTCTGTGTGTTCTGGAGGCACAGGTTTCATTGAGGACTCATCCCAAGATCCTGTTTATAGTTATGCGCTGCCCAGAAGGCACTTGTTGATTCACTGGAGAATACTCTGGTGGAAAACATGACTTCAGAAATTCTAATTACACTAGATTAGTTGCTTTATTATTTCTTCTAATATACACTAAGTTGTCTTGTTACATTGTCTTCATATATCTCTAAACTGCCTTTTGTTCAGAGAGACTATGCACAGTCCCAGAATACATCCGATGATGATGAATATTTCAATGTATAGCAAAATACTTCTATCATGGAGAGCATAATGGCAGCTCTGGAT
>VZSC01003374.1:398840-430640 GCA_013398225.1 Steatornis caripensis | reverse complement strand
CTCTGGATTTTTGTCAGTATATTATTTGATTCCTTTTCTAATTGCAGAATCCTAATGGCAGTCAAAAATGGAAAAATATTATGAGTCAGTCTAACAGCACAACTTATTTCACAAATTCCTGTGTGTAAATATTTCTGATCTGTGTCGCGGGTTGTAAAATTTGGGTGCATAAACAAGTTAATAGAAACATACTTTAAAATTGAATAAATGTGATATATGCTAAAGACACTGATCTGTAAATGGTGATGAGTAGTCCATTATTTGTACTGGCCATCCAAAATTTTTACATTATCTGCTGCTGGTGGGTATTTCTGTTCCATCTAAGCAGTGATGATAAAATAGGATGTCATAAATGGAGAAGAGAAATATGAAAACAGTAGAAAATATATTTTCCACTTGGCTGTTTTTTTTTTTTAAAGGAAAAGCATCTTGCAAAAAAGTTTACCTACCTCACATGTGAAAATTTTGTAATTGATGACTTTAGCTACGAAATGAAACTGCAGTACTGTACTTTCACTTCATGCGATAACCAAAATCAGTGAAACAGGTCGTGTCACTTGTTGCTTTATAATTTTCTTCACTTCTAACAACACAGAGGTGCACTAGGAACACTAAATTTAAGCTTGTTGTTGGTATTATCACTTGATACCAACCAAAATCCCTCTATTTTACACTTCAGTGCTTGAAAGAGAAAAAACAGAATTAGCCATAGTAATTTTGGTCAGAGCTTACTGACTTCATCAATGAAATAGATTAAAAATATATTGCAAATACAGTTTTTTTGCTTCATGTCAGTGAACACTGTTTCAGTGCCTGTCTGGCATGTGAGAAAATGAAGTTGGATTTATCAGCAAAATCTGTGTGTTTACTTTGTGATTAGTCTAGACATATTAGCATGTATTTTATATGAATTAGTTGGGCGAAAGTTTGAAATAGAACATATAGAGAGTTTGGCATCATGAAAGTAATTTATAAATTCATGATAAAAATAAGTGGATAAGGTGGAAAAAGAGCAAGGGTAAGTGTGGAATTCTTTGCTTAAGCCTTAAATGAGGTTCCAAATATAAGAATTTACCTGAGCAAATTTACATGTTGCTATAATTGCTCACTACTGAAGCCTTGTAAAAATAATGTAGAATCTGCTGAATGTAGCCATGTTGTTTCATACTCGATGTGGTGGGCTTGATTCTGTGCGGTGCAAATCTGAGATATCCTGAGAGGGTTGACAGATACGACACAGGAGACCTGCACCCTTCCGAAGTGACAGCTGGAGGCCAGGTGTGATTACCTTGGACACTGTGTGGGCAACTGAGTAGAGCCTGCCATGTTTGCAGAGTTACTGAGAGGAAGGATATTTTCTATTCTTTGCAGCATAATAAATTATTCTGTGTTTAATGGATGTCTTGAATCTTTAGAAAGTCTTGCACAGAGTGTTTTGAATATTATGAACTCAAGGGCCAGATCTTGTTTGCTTGTCTCAGGCAAAGGGTTTTATTGCAATTAGTAGAGTTAACAGAATGCTGACTCAGAGAAGCTGAAATGATCCCAGTTTTATGTTTATTTCTTCTTATATGTACTGAAAGGTGTGCAGTGGAGATGGAATTATACATGTAACAGCATTGCATGAATCCCAGTTGTGGAATCCACAAATAAAGGAATTTCAGAAGTGCTCAGTTCTGACTTTAAATCTGTTCTGCTGAAATCAGTGGGAATTTCACTATGGAAGGGTAGCCTAGTGGAATCAGTCCTGAGCTACCCTGGAAATCTCTTTCATCTAGTAGCATTTTCAGAAAGGTACAGTGTTTAATTATAACATCACATGAAATTAGATTTATTTTTTCTGTTTCATTGAAAAGTTTCAATTGCTTTAAATCAAGGACACTTTAAATTTCCTATAGTCAGTATGCAACACAAGGCCTTTCCGAGACTGCTGGCAGGCAGTTTTCAAAAGAGTCCTTTTTACGTTACAGTTCAGGGCAGGAGGATCGTATTTAAATAAATTCTTCATGACATCAGTAACCCATGACTTCAATGTCTTTTACTTTACCTTTGACACCAGTATATTGGTGCTTTTCTTTACTCACATTTTATAATTTTCACTGTTTATTCTTTCATTATTCCCATTAATTTCTTCTTATTCTTCTACGTCATCTGCCTGTCTGTCTTTTTTCCTCTCTCCTGCTTTCATTACTTAACTCTTCAGTTGCTGGCCTTTTTCCTGCTATCACTGCACAAGACTCCATTTAAGGGCAGGTAGAAAAGTTCCTGCTGAGTAACATCTGAAGTGCATGTGCTGTGGTGTGGCAGGCCATCTGCGTGCATGGAATACCAGTTTACATGATCTTTTTAACATGCTGTAGTGGAGTTCTGTATTTGTCCTTGTGCTTAAATGGCCACATGTGCACCCAGAGCTATCCCAAAGCAGTTAAAGTCTGCAACCCAGGACACCCAACAGTACACATCTGTCTGCCAGTGCTCTCACTCGTGCTTTCCTTCTTTTCCTGTTCCACCTACTCTGGCTTCCACAGCTTGCTCTTAGTGTCTGCTTTTGCGTTTGGCACTTGACTTCTGTTACCATTTATCATGTTTTCATCTCTCAGTTCTGAACAGGGATATTTCCCATTTCTTTTGTAAAATTTGCTTGTGAAACAAGAAAAGTGTGCATGTTTTACTGAGAAGGTTTACTGCATGTATCAATAGCTGTTCGGTGCAATGGGATCGAGACCAATTCTGTCATAACAGTCTCTTTCGTAGAGAAGTTTCAGCCATTGTGGCAATATTTGTGTTCCTTACAGAAACAAGCCATAAGTATGCCAGCTTAGATTTTGTCTTTTCTGACTTACTTGCAATCAGTGGCAAGTTTTAAAAAACTTTATAGTTGGGATGCTTTAACATACATTGCAGTAATATGGGAAACACATTTGAAGCATGATATACCGAGGACCATACATATAGCAGTAGGAGATACTTACATTAAATTGCTGCTTTCTTAATTTCACACTTTTAGGGCTACCAGTCTTTAGAACAGATGCAGCAAGTTTTCATAATGTTGTAGTGTATAAACAGCTTTCAGAGTATTGACAAAATGTCCAGTGTTGTGATTCTGTAAAGACAGTAGTAAGTGTGGTGGGTTGGCTTTGGCCAGCCGCTGGCTTGCTCCCCCTCCTTGACATGACACAGGGGAGCAAATAGGATGAAAAAAAGCTCGTGGGTGACAATAAAGACAGGGAGATTGCTTACCAGTTAGCGTTAATGGGCAAACCAGACTTGACATGGGGAAAATTAATTTAATTTATTGCCAATTATGATAGATTTGGGTAGTGAGAAATAAGGAAAATTAAAGCATCACTTTCTTCAGGAAGCACCACTGCACCTGCTTCTTCACTGGCCTTGGTGTTCGCAGGGCTCTTTCTCATACTTTTTCCCCCTGCTCCTCTGCCTGTGTGGCAGTTTTGCCCTTTCCTAAGTCTCTTCTCCCTGAGGCACCACCCTGCAGTCGGTTTGGAACCAGCTGGAACCGTCTGTGTCTGGCACGGGGCAGCCCTGGCCTTTCCTCACAGAGGCCGCCCTGCAGCCCCCACTGCCAGCACCTCGCCACAGACACCCAGTGCAGTAAATAATCCGTAGTACTGTTGTGGTGGTGATAATTATTCATGACTGAAAGGAAAAAAAGAACCCAACGTGAACAACATGGCATGTTTTTCTAGGTTTTTGGGTGAAGCGTGAAACAAAAACTTGAATCAAGATGGCTCCTTCGGCTCTGCTCACATTAGTGAGCGCTGTTCGAGGAAGAGAGGTGTGTGACAGGGCTTGAAGGTAGGTGGGGATTGGCCTACTTGGCCTAAAAACCCCAAACCTAAATAGTTAAAGAATATTGTTACTGTAGCTAAGTTACTGTTTTGATGTAACAGTAAAAAACAGTAGTAAAAAACTTCCTTGCAAGGAGAGGCCTTTGTTGCACATTGAGATCTGGAAACTAAAAGCTGAAGTTTAGGTACTACGTAGTAATTCTCTGTGGAATGTAAATCTAAGTTTTTGTGTTTCGTATTCCTGATTTTAGGGGAGGGTGCTTATTTTTTCAGGGTTAGAGACTGTGTGCTTGTGTCACTGATTATATATAAAAATGAAAGCAATTTAGGAAGAGAGCCTGTGTTACCTGGCAGATTTAATGAGTCCTAGTGGGTCAGTGGGAATATTTTCCTTCTGGGGCATTGGATCGGACTCATTTCCCTGTCAGGAATTTCCACAGGATCATATTTGGTCAATTGTCATAAATTAAAATTCGGCTTTGCAACAGCCAAAGCAAATGATGTTACTGGCAGAAGTAATCACCTTGTACCTTTTTAAAGTAAAGTTCTTACCTGCCAGGATTCTCTTACTGTGTGTGTTTCAACCATCCTTCTTTAAAAGAAAATACATGTTAATATTTTGGAAAGCAAAAATAGGTAGTTTAGCTTATTAATATTTTACCGTATTTGTTTTATACTGAGTTTGTACAGTATCTAGAGGTGTGTGTATGAGGTCCATTTTATTCATGTAAAATTGATTGATTGATTGATTGAAGAAAGTCACAAGATGAGCATAAAAATAGAAAGATGTCTGTCCAAGAAAATTTGTTACTTTTAAAATATAAAAGCTATCCACATTCCCATTATGTTTTGACTTGTGTGTTTCAGATAGAAGATGTTTTGTGTTTCATGAGCAACATGTGCATCGCACAGTACAGGAGGTTGCTATGGGAATTGTTTTACTCATTTGTTATGAAAGTTGATGTAGAAATGAGAATTTGTATAAATGCCTAAATTAACGTGTGCCCTTCACTTATTTGAAAATCATTGGGTTTTTTAATCCATTAAACAGGTATAACTCATTCCAGCACACTTGCTTCTTTATGAATAAATAGATTATCTTATGAAAATCAATGATTTGATGACTCTTTCTTTGCCTTTTACCATTGGTTTAAATTGCTAGGTTAAGAGGCTTTACTGCTGTGACAATATTGTCCAAAAGGTGATTAAAAGTAGTTGTAGATGATACTACCTCTGCATTTACTGTGGGATCACATACAGAAATCTACTGAGTGTGAAGAGTTGTACTGCAGTTGTGCAGGTATGTGAGACAGTCCCCCAAAATTGTCCACATTTGGACCCTGCATACAGTGTGTTTTCAAAAGCAGAATTCAAATTTCTTCATACAATTTAAAGTTCCTGTCACAAAAGTCACACTGGATCTGAGAAAACATGGTTAGAGCACAACCAGAATATTGCAGAGCAACTACTTACAGCGGCCAACTAAAAAATATTTTAAACAGCATGTAATTACTTTTTCTACCTATGGTCCAACTCAGAAACTAATCACTCATGCAAATTTTTCTTCATAAAAGATGAACTTATTATCTGCAAGTTATTATATACTTCATTTTGGTAATGAGTGATACGGGAGACCAGCAGGACTAAATTTATACTCATGTGTCTTTAGTGATGTTCTTATCCTGCTCCAGATTGGCTGTTAATATAATACGAGTGACTTCAGTTGTAATTACAATTAACACGAGCATTTATGCTGGTTTTGAACAGAAGGGTGGATAAAAACTTAATTGTGAAATGTTCTTTTTTCTTAACTGAAGATCCTATTTTGATGGTGAGAGTTTCTGCTAACAAAAATGGATCGACTTCTTTGAGGTACAGCTATGTACCCGAGTCATGTAGGCTGGACATGTATCTTTCAGAAAGAAAAAGGGCAATTTATGAAACATCCACAAGAAAATTATTGTAAAGGGATAACAGTTTACAGCATTTTTTCTTTATAATTGTTAAGGAACCATGTCTTTGTATTACAGTTTGGATCCTTTGCAGATTAGAGATTTGAAAATGTACCTTTTAGGTCATTTGCACAATTGTGTACAAAGCTCACACACAATCCCTTTTACATATGCTTGAACTTGTGTGTGTGTGTAGAGAGAGAAGATGAAGATGCATTCTGGCTCGTGTTTGAAATACCTTGAATATCATTTATTGACAACTTATCCCTTCTTGTCAAGCCAGGCACTGGTACTTAACATTCTGACACACCCCTCGTCCTCGTGCTCAAAGCACTCAGTTCCTGTAGTTTTAGAATCATAGAATCATGGAATAGTTCGGATTGGAAGGGACTTTTAAAGGTCCCTAGTCCAACCCCCCTGCAGTGATTAGGGGCATTTTTACCATTCTTACGTAACAACTGTTTGAGGATAAAAGATTGGAAAGTAGAAAAGATTAAGTGTTCATCATTACCCTGTCCTGTCATGGGATCATTTTGTACAGGTATCAGTGGCTACTATTTTCATTCTTTTTTTGCTAGTGATAATTAAATGCAAGTGCAACAAAGTAATGGTATCAACTGACTACAGCCAAAATTAATATGAATGGAGCTGAATAAAAGTCAAATCGGATGACCCGGACTCTCTTCTCAGAATCTAAGGGCATATTCAGAGAGGATGGTGGCACAGTATCTGCTAAGTCTAGCAAGCCACAGATCTCTGCTCACTGGCAGTAACTAGCCATACTACTGTCCTGCCTCCAGTCATCATTTAGTAGCAGCATGTGGCTTTTCTTGTCCAGCACAGCGGCACAGAAATCACTGTCCAGATCTTCGGCGATGCTCTGTTTAGGTCTGCTGCTTCCTAGGAGCAAGGCCTCTTCGGTGAGTGTGTCATTCATCAATTACAGATGAGGAACTGGACTTCAGTGAGTGTGCTTTTGGGCTCATCTAATTTAGAGGAGGAAAATAGATCCCCTTGTGTAAGTGACTGCACAATGGAAGACAGGGAACCATAAGTGGAACACGTGGTTCATGAGAACTGGACTTAGCTACATCTAGGGGCCTGGAAGTCCCTGAAAATGAGCCCTGCCATTGCCGCTTCTCCTCCTCTCAGCTTGCTCTAACCATTTGTAATTATTAGTGCCTTTTGACCTCCATGAAGTCAATGATTTCTATCTAGCTTTTTTATTTTTCTTATTAAAAAAAAAAGATTTTTATCCGTTTGCATGCTTGCAACTTTTTGTGCATTATACTGCAGTGATACGAGAAACTTTTTAGCGTATGAGTGGGAAACCCACGGTTGAGTTTGAGGTCCAAGCCAGTCTAGATCCACCAAGGACTTTAGCATCTCTAATGTCCTGTAGTTCAATTATACATTTTGTAAGAAACCACCCTTTTTTATTTGTTTTGTATCTGTGTCCAGTAGCTTGGTTTAGTAATTCTTACACTGGAGTGTTGACTTCCTCTGTGCCCTGCCCAAGTTTTACATTTTTTTCGTATCTCGTTCAATAATCTTTTTTGCAACCTGTAACATTATAGTCTACATAGCTATTGCCTGCACAGAAGCTATCTGTACTTCTGTCTATCCTCTGCATCTTCTACAGGTCTATGGTAATCTTTTTGGCCAGAGAGGGAAAGGGAGAAAGAGCTATATACTAGGTTCTAGATACTGTTGCATTGCCACTGAATTTATACAGTTGTATGATGTTATGTTTGCTTTATTTTTCCCCCCACGCCTTTGTTAGCACTTCCTGTTGTTCAGTTTGACTGCTACTGAAAATTGAGCTTAGATTTTCACGCAACCATAATTTATAGTTGCAAATGCTCATGTTTAAGTTGTTCAAAGCCTGTCATTACACAGTTAGCATTGTTTCTTCTCCGTAGACATCATTGTGCATTTCTTCTCATTAAATATTACTTGCTGTTTATCACTTCATGTTCAGTATTATATTTTCTTTGCACAGTTCTTCAGTCTGCCCTCGTCTTTACTACCTATGGTTTAGTATTAGAGACAGTGTTGTCACATCATGGCTCATCCCCTTTTCAGATAATTTTGAATATGCTGAACGGCACTGGCCTTCTTGCAGAGAGGTGCTTTGGGTCTCTGTTGCTGATCTCTGGGAAACACTGCAAACTGTCATTTATTCTTAATGTCCTCTCTTATAATTATTTTAAGCAGTGGAAGATCTCCTTTTCTTTCTTCAATACAATTCAGTTTCTTTTAGAGATTTTCGGTAAGAGATACAAAATGATTTTTGGAAATACATGACTTGCAAGTGGATCTCTTTTGTCCATGCTTTCAGTGACTTCTCCAGAAAACCGTGGTCATTCGAGACATGGCTTTCCTTTTCACACCAAAATGTTGACTCCTTCCCCACATGTCATATATATCGACATACACATATTCTTTATTGTGGGCTATACCAAGTTGCATGGTGTGAACTCCATGGGTATTGACCTGTAGTTTTCCGGATCTTCTCTAGATTTTTTGTCATTGATACTGGATTTACCAACTTCCTTTGATACTAAGACACGCATTTGTCCATTATTGTAAGTTCAGCTATTTCATACTCATGTCCTTTAGAGCTGTTGATGGGATACACTCTGGTGAAATAATATCTTGGCGCTCAGTTTGTCTTATGTTCTCACCTTCTCTAATGGCACTTCAAGATAGATCCTCTCATATATCTCTCTAAGGAGGGTGTCTGGTGTAGTAACTTCTCCAATATCCTCTGCCATGGATGCACAACTAATTTTTTTGTGGCCCCTTCTCTCTGCCAGCCATGGGCAGAAGCTGCTAGGTGGCTCTATGTGGGAGGCTCCTTACTAGGCCTGATCCTGATCCCTTCTTTGGCCTGTCCCCACTGCCCCTGGCTGCCCCCTAGCCTGCCATGCTCCCTGGCTGAGGGCAGCCAGGTCCTGCCCTGCCCATGGACAGCCCCCACCACGCCTGTCCCCCAGCCCAGAGAGAGCTGCTGGTCGCTGCAGCTCCCTTGACACCCTACTGTGTATTTATTTTTAAGCCTTCTAGAGATTACAGTCATTTCTGTTTTACTCACTTGGACACAACTTAAAGCTTCTAGAAGGATGTCTTTTTCTTTCTTGTTATCCTCCTTCATCTTGTTTGTTCATGGTAGCTCCCTTCTCTGGATTTTCTCAGTCTTTTTTGATACATAGTATGCATTTCTTCTGAGCTTGCAAAAGGTGTCTTTAATCAGTCTCTGTGCCACCTGTAAAGATGTGACTCTTGTAGCTGTCCCTTTTTTCTTCCTTCTAACAAGCTTACTCATTTTTATTCAGTGATCCTCTTTGAAATAGAGGTAGGGTTTTTTTGGCTTTTGTTGCCCCTTCAAGGACATAGATTCTAATCTACACTAAAGCAGTTATTGACTGTGGCTCAAAATTTTTAGCCATACCCCGATGTGTACTGACACAAGGCAGGCTGAAATATCTAACAGCCCTGACATTTATCTGCCATACTTACAAGGACATTTTGCAGTGTTACGAAGGTGCTCTGTTTCTTAGGGATGTTTAGGAGTTGGTGCAGAACATGGGTTATGCTTATGTCCTCTGTCTTTCTCAGTGTCATCTTCCTTGGCTATTGCTGAAGGGCAGTCTCTAGATTGCTTAACATGAGTGGAGTGTTAACTTCCAGATGGATCTGATGATCAAGAGTAGTCATTCTCTAATTTTTGTGAAAAAAAATCTGAATCTTTGAGCTTGCCCAGTAACCTGAAGTGATCCTTATGAAAATACAGCATAGCTGAAGACTTGATTGTACATTTGTGTCCGTAGGGAGGACTGGCCAGTGTATAAGAGTTTTCTCTCCACTGTTTGATGTAGCTCTGAGTAGGTGTCCTCTAGAGACGCCTTTTACTCCAATCTCTGGGCAGGGTCTCTGAGAAGGAATATGCCATCAAAGACACAAAGCTCTCTTCTTCACAAAAGACGGAATAAATCAAATCATGCTAAATGTCGGTTTTAGAGTAGGGACCTCTGCGAGGATCCAGTTGTCTTACAGACATTTAGTTTATGACAATTATCTATAGCTAACCAAGGGATCATAGCAGTGTTGAACCAACTTCATAAGCAGTGTAAACAGTCCTTGAGGTGCCCAAACTGAGGGTGTGGAAGCCCCAGGGAAGTCCCGTGCTGATGAGGGAGTAACCTGCTGTTCAGTCAAAGTGGGAAACACCTACTTAGCAGGTGCTGTGAGCAGTCAGCTAGTGGAGATGACAGCATTTGGCGGGACAGTTGCCTGTCTTTATTTTCATGATGGCTTTTTTTGCAGGAGATTGTGATTTCCCAAAGAGGTTATATTAGAACTTTTCCTCATTTGTTTTGGGGTTTTTTTTTCCCCTTCTTCCATTTTTCCACAGTTTGTGTGGATTATTTCTTTTTTCCCCCCTGTTTTCCTTTGGTCTTTAGAAGCTTAATGTGTGTTTTGATTGATTAGGTGGGTTCTGCATTGTTTGAGGGGGTGGAGCTTAACTGTTCTGTGTTTCTTTTCCCCTGGAAGTTATTTGTGTGGCTGTTTGATTTTTTATATTTTGTTCTTTTGTTTGTTGGGTTTTCAATGTATTTAAATGAGATTTTTGTGTGTGGGGAAGAAACAGGAGGAGCTAGAGCTTTGCATGCAGTTGCAGAGCTACGGCGTCATTGGAATAAACTGCCAAGTGGCAGAACAGTTTGAATGGTGGGAGTTTAGCGATGGATGGATGCAAGATCTACAGAAGAGTCAGGCAGATGGGTCCCATTTAAGTTAGAGAGCAATTGGAATGTGTGGAGCTCTTATGTGTGAAGGTTTTAATTCAATATAAGGGAAAAGACTTTCGATGAAAGGTGGAAGGACACTTAGGCAGCAAAACAAGTTGCCTAGCGAAGCCAGACTGTGGAATTGCCTTTTTCAGAATGTTTGAAGATACATCTGGCTGATGTCCTAAATGACCCAGTCTAAATTCAGATGCTGCTTTACAGTTAGGACTAGACCAGCTAGCTCCTAGTGTGAGTGAATGAGTGTATGATAAGAGTGTGAATGAGTGCATGTGTCGTGGCAGAAGGGTCAGGTGCTTGTCAGTTTTATGCATTACTGATTTATAAGTCTGTACATACTTCTCCTTCAAGAGCAAACTAGTTATGTAAGACAACCCAGGATGATCACCTTATATGTGCTTTTAGGAGATAATACTTTTAGAAGTTGTTACTTCTGCATTCTCATCTGATAGTATTCCTGAATCCCTTCTAATCATGTCACATGAAAAAATGGGAGAAAGAAATGGTAATTCTGGAAATAATTTACAAAATTGCGGTGCCATTGTGTTTGTGGTATTGTAGATATAACTATTTAGGAATAGTTCATTGCTTTCCTTTCCATTTATATTCTTCTCCTCCAATTACTGTAGGCTGCTGCAGTTTATTATGTTAAGAAAATTCTACAACAAGTGGAAAGTAGTTGTTCTCTGAGGTGTCTTACAATAAATTATATGTTTTCAGAAGACAGACAGACATTCTTAAAGATAAAGCAAGGCATACTATCTGTGCACGTTGGATAAATAGTTAAGAAATCTGCATGAATATAATATTGGTATCATGCATTCTTGTAAGATTAGTGTCAACACAGGTTATCTATCATCTTGTAAGTAGAAGTCAAGCAAGTTAGACCTGCCTCAGGGGTGGTTTAGTCTGTATACCCAACTATTCAGACAGTGCTGCGGTGGAGGTTTTGGAAAAGAAGACTGAGGAGGGGTGATTTTTCCTTTCCTCAAGGCTTCCCATTTGTTTGTACTGTCTTCATTTTCTCCAGTGTGCCTTGACAAGTACAGGTAATCAGTCTCCTATTAATCTTTAGGATAAATAAGACCTAAATGGAACACCCTCCCTCCCCATGCCCTGCCCTCCCAAGAGAAGTTATTTGTAACCTCTATATCAGTTAGACGGTGAATGGGACATACCAGAAGTAGATGATATATTTAGTCCATGTCATCATTTTTTTCTGTCACCAGCCAATTTCTAAGGACTTAAATACTAAATTTTTAAATGCTTTTCTGTAAATGTTACTGTTTTCCTTGGCCTATTTCTTTAAGTAGTTGTATGTTGTCGTGATTAGTTTGATATCGATATTTCAGTTAGCAAATTTCATGTTGTGAAAATTCAAGATTAATTTTAGTGGTATAGAATATAATGTGATGTTTCATAAGTACATAGCATTTGTTAAAAATTTTGGAAAATGTATAGTTGGAGAAGGCTGACATCTCAAGAAGCATTTGGGGATTCATTTTTTTCTCTGTGTCAGGTAAAAAAATGGTTGCCTCTCCCACAGTACTTGTGTTTGGACCCACTGATAAAGTAACAAAATTCAGTCTTCATTCATCTAAGTAGTAATGTAGAGTATCATGTAAAAATTGGCTAATGAGATCACAGTAGTATGAAGGTCTTTTCATAGGCTCATTTAACTTTGGTATTATTATAAAACATAACTACTAATTTATTTTCCATGTTCATGTTAATTATAATGGCATTCAGTAGTGCTAATCTGGTTACAAGCTTCTGAGTGTTTCTCTGTCACAGAAAATGTCTAACTGAGGACTTGGATTCAGGAAGAAAAGGAGGGGTTTTTTTCTATTTGCAGTTCTGTATTTTACATAATATTCTTTTAAAATGTGTATTTTTTGTAGCGTAAATGTCTTAAAGTAGTTAAATATAACTAAAAATACATAGTTTGTCTATTAAATAACTTCAAACATTTTTATTTCACTCTTTCAGAAGATACACATTATAGATTTTGTGTAAATGATGTATTTTCAAATAAAACTTGGGATGTCCCGTTGACATAGTGCAATTTAAGTCTTGCTCAGACATTCTACTATGAATTGAGACTTCTTTTGTTTTAATTGCGTGGGAGGGCTATATGATGGAAAGGTGGAAGCTATGTATTCCAATGAATGTATATGCCTTTAATGGTCAGTCTCTCTAGCAAGTAATTCTTGCTTTACTGAAACCAGTTGGGTCTTTGGCCCAATCTATCTGATTCAGTCTATCAAAATATATAGGTGGCATTCAGCCATGTTCGAAAGTATTCCCGAATGCTGCAGTGAGTCGTGGTTGATTGGAGTATTTTATACAAATACCCACTTACAGCAGTAATACACAGTTTGAACCGTTTTTACTATAGCAGAAATGTGAATGAGTAGGGCTTGGGTGAAATAGAGACACATCACAATGGCAGTTGATCTATCAAATAGTACAACTACTTAAGAGCTGTAGTGCACTTCCGTGGGGTTATTTACATTTTTAAAAAGACCAAAGGCCACCAACAAAGCAGAATAATGAGTAAGAGCATAAGGTCTCAGATCAAAATGTTGTCATAGAGGCAGTGTTCAAACATGCAACAGGTAAACTTATCCTAATGATTTGTGATCTAAACGTAAAATGAGCTAAGAGGTGAATGCAACAAGTAATGAGCTAAGGGGAATGGTTTGCAGCACACGGACATTGTATTTGTTTATTTAAGACAAGTTTCAAAGGAACGGCTTCATCTAGGAATGAATTTGGCTTTCATTTTGAATTAAACTATTTTTATGTTCTAGTGATTTCTGAAACAATTGCGATAATTCACATATAAGAGACAAATTCTGTTAGTTGTTTTCATAATGAATAATGCTTTATTATGTAATAAAGTTAGCACAGCATATTGTATGACAAAATGCTGCCAACTGTATCGCATCGTCAGTGTTGGAAATGGATCTGTCACCTATCTAGCTTCTGTGCTAGGGGGGTGATCATTGTTACACATTTTATCATTTGTAAAAAAAAGTTTATTAGAATTCCCCTAAATCTACATTTTAACGAATGCCTACATATCAAATCAATTCAATCTTTGACCAACGCACTTTACCTTTCTCACATACTACAGAAGTTTGTGGTATTTGCTTGTTTGACTCAAGTTTTAGGGACCTCAACGGCAAGTCAAAGATGGGTGGCATGCAGGTGACTTGCAGTTCAATTGTATTCTGCTGTTTACATGATGAGAGTGTTCCTGCCTGAGTAAACAGTACTACATCGAGCTGCCAGAATTGCTTGAACTTTCATCCACTGTAACTGTATTTAAAAAAGAAATTCTGTCAGGATGCTTTTAAGGCTTCGGTTGGCAAGTTCTGTGAATTTGATTGTAAACTTCTAAGGTTCGAATAGAATTCAGATGGAATTGTTAGCTATTGATGGATAGAAAAAATATCTCTGTAAGCACTGTCTGTATGGGATAGGTAAACAATGACATTAAAAACCTACCTGCTGTGGTCCAAGGGATGGAACCTGCTGGCTCAGTTGGAGGGCAGGTAGAGAACGTCGTTATTAAACTGGAATAACTGGAATGATTCATGTGCAGGTTTTAGGATGCAAACAAAAATCAAAACAAACCAGTGTTTATAAGAAAAGTAGTATTATTTTTGAGAGGCAGCTGCCTTCGTCAGGTAAACCACACTGGAATGTAGCGTAAATGAAACAGGTCAAAAGATGAGTTTCTAAAGGTGAAGATTTATACTGGTAAAAAGGAAGTTGATAGGTAAAACCTGCCACCTGTCTGTGACATACCTGTCACATCTGCTATGTGTGATCCTGCCCACTTTAAATATTCCTTACTGACTTCTGAAAAATTCTAGAAATCCTGATAGTTCGAAAGGGCCAAAGATAAAATTTTAATAATCAAGTTGATCCGTGTGATTGTTTTCATGTTAAGAATAATTATGATAAAATATTATAATCAAAAAATTCTTCTAAAATGACTGTATCTCACCAAAATAGGTCATATTTTGATCTAATATTTCATATATCATAACTATCTTGGCTTGCTTTCTGAGCTGAAGCGAAATGTGATGGTTAATAGCATCCAGCTAAGAAAATTGATTATTTGTAATTTTGGCATAAAGGAAGATAGGAAAAAAGAGAAATACAGAATATTGGTATTTGATGCTTACGTATTAACATCTGTCGGCAAACAACATGTATTGTTGAAGAAATAATCATCAGCTGTATTTCTGTCTAGACTTCATATGCATAAGAACCCTCAAAGATTGAGAGGCAGAGCTACACCTGCAAGCAAGGTGAATGCTTCTCTCTCAGGTGGTTGGACCATTTTGGATCCAGGGTGACCACATGATCATCAAGCAAAGTTTCATTGACACATATTTTACTTTCCAACAACTTTTAAGAATTGCCACCCATCTTCACCTCCTCGTATTAGCCTTAGGATTCTTGCCCATTTTTAACATTTTCTTCTTTTTTCTCTTTGTATTAAGAGCTCATAAGATTTCCTTCTCATTTCCCAGTGCTGTCCTACTGTGCAGGGGTTTCACGTAGTGTTTATTCCTCCAGCCTGTCATTCTTTGCTCTTCCTTCTTCACTTGCTCTACTACAGAGGCTGCCAGGTAGCTTTCAGTTTTCTAGGAACTTCGACCTTCCCAGCAGGTTTTGTTATACTCTACAAACAAAGGAAGGAGTTAGAACTGCAGCTCTTTTAAATGTCCAAACATCTTGTAACAAAGTGTGTATTAATAATGCCAGTTGGAACACAGATTTTTTTAAAAAACTGTAGGAAAGCAGTCTTTTCTTTATAAAATTCTACATTCATTTTACTTTTCAGTCTGCTTCTGTCTGACCTTGTCAGCAAGGGAGAATTGCCAAGAGGCACCATCGAGAGGCTGGTAGGATCAGCTTCAGAAGTAGCAGAGTTTCAGGCATTAAGGCTATGTCTATATTAGTAAACTAAACAATGCTTGGGAATATTTCCAGGTCTCTGCCACAGTTTTGGTCTTTGCAAACTAACATTGTTCCAGAAAATTCCCTGGTGTTTATTTGACCATCTCCGTTAGGCAGTTTGCATGCAGCCCCTCTGTTTCACAGTGTATGTGAGTATACTGGCATAGATGTAGTATTATCTGTGCCAGTTGATTTCAGCAAAGAGAAATGTGCTCAGGCATAGATGTAATCTAAATATACTTTCTATGGTCCTGCACGGTCTTTATTTCTTCTGCCTTGTCCAGCCTTCTCCCTTCAATGCAGCCTTGCAGTCTCAGCTTGAAAGCTGTTTATTTCTTTTTACTTGTCCTTTTGTCCTTCCTAAAATGCATGTAGATTGAAGTTTCATTGGCATGCTGTCTCCCAGCTTCTGTTCCTTCCTTCAGGTGAACTTACTGGTAGTGATACTGTGTGCAGATCTCTATCTGGAACAAACTACTTCAGGGAAGCCTCCATCTTATTTGCCTTTAGGTACTTTAATAATAAAAATAGAATAAAAAAAAATAAGGCTAGACTTTGAGCGATGCCTTATCTGTCCCTCTACTGCAAGGCAGAAACTTGATGAACAATTACATTTCTTTGTGGACTACAGTGAATTTACTCTTTAAGCTGACTACTTATAAAGAGAATCTTTCTCAACTTGCTCGATCTTTCAACCAAAATGTTTGTGCCAAATAGAAAAATTTAAAAATATAACTCCTTCCTTTTTCTTTCAGAATACTTATGAATCAGCTTATGCACATCTGGAACTAATTAAGAGTGTGTGATAAACCCAAATTCTATTTTGTTTTCATTAAATGATGTCTAAGTAGCTGTAAACATTTCTCTTTGTCTTGTCAGGATGATGGTACTGGAATTGATTTTGGACGTCACTCCAGTTCAAGGTTGAAGTAAAAAGGTCTTTTTGAGGCTTAGAAGAAGCAGGTGAGTACAGGTCAAGCATCACAAATCTTTTGAGTATTATTTTTTGCAACTAACTTTTGTTCTGGAATTGCTGTTCTTGCTTACCAGTCCATATTCAAATAGCCCATCTCTGCTTCCTCTGATTCACTGAGATGTATGACTGCTTATATTACGACTAGGTAGCAGAGAATATTGAAGTCATGTAGGCTTTCCCTACATGCTTTTTCAATGCCTGCCACAAAAATCAGTGAAAACATGGTTCTCTCACCAAGGTCTCTGGAACCCTGGAGTTAAGTTTTGCTGCATAGTTTCATTATGTTAGCTGTATTAGGATTATGATAATAAAGGTAATTTGATGGGAAAATTCTTTTAGGCTATATTTGTTTTTTGGTTTTTTTTCAATAAATTAAAGTTTTAAAAGGCAAGGTTAAATAGTAATGAATCCCTGAGTTTGTATATTCCTAGTTTCCTGAAACCGAGGTGATCTCTATTTCACTGGTAATGGGAATATTCCACCATGTCAAGGACCATGAGTTCAAATCTTGTTTGAACTGCTCTGTGTGTTAACAGTCTGAACCTGCCTGTGAGGAAACACTGTTAGTGGCTATAGTACCATCCTGGGACTTGGCATGCGTGAGTACCGTGCTTTGCTCCAGACCTTCACAGCTATCTTTAGTGAATGATGTACAGCTGGATATCAGGTTTTTTTACATTAGAGAAATATGGAAAAGAACATTCTGAAGGAATTAGCGTAAGATGAGATCTTAGCAAGCCACTAACATCTATTTCAGATTTTTTCATACTTGCTATTGCAACAAAGAATTAATGTATGTGTTGAGTGTTGCAATTGTTCACATTTTACTTTTCCTACAGGGGTAGAAAATATCTTGGGAATATTCCCAGAATTTTTCAAATTCAAAATTTTGGGCAATATTTTAATGTATAAATTGCGAAATATGCTCAACTGGTGCCTGATACTAAATCTTACAGATGCAGATTTCAACACGGTACAGCTAACTTACTCACCATAACAGGAACCAGGCCCAGTTGCTTCTATGTACACCACTGTTTCCAAAGTAAATACACATCGTTTCCCTGCATGCCATGTGCAGTAACTGCTAAGGTGTCACGAAATATTCAAACATACCTATATACTCCATAATATTGATCTATCCATCTTCGTGAAATGGTGGCTCAGAAGGGCAAGAAAAAGAAGGAGTTCCAGGAGGAGTTAATGAGAGTAATTAGTGCTGAAACTATGTGTATAGTAAGTTTTCTAAAGTTTCCCCCTCTGGGAGGAAGCACGGACCTTTTTAACCTGATTCAAAGCAGTGCAAAAGAAGACCTTTCTGGTATGTGTTTCACTGTGACTGTCTTTACCCGCTGGGTAAGAAAGGAAAATTTCTTTTTTCTGATTTAACTTCACGTTTTTCTAATGACTTAAGGCACTAACCTGAAGGGTACAATATGAATACAGTGAAGCCATAAAAAGAAGAAAAGTTACAATATTAACTTTAGCGATGTTGTAAGTCAAAGGATATACAGCACAATACAGGGAAACCATAGACTTCACTGGCATCACATATGAATTTGTCTATCACTGTATGTTAATACGTAGTAATGTATTTGCAAAACAGGGGTTTTTCTTACATTACCCAATGGAGAAAACAGTTAAAAAGGTCAGATCCTTTGTTTTATAGGTAACAATTGAAATATGACTGAATCTCTATCACATATTTATACACACATGTCTGAATGGTGTAGCTTGTCTGTAGTAATACGAGTTTCTTCATAGTGTCAGTATTTTGGAGAACTGTTTGATTTGCTGGAAACTATTTAGTATTTGTATAGTAATTGTGCAGTAATTGAAATCTAGTGAGCCAACGAGATTTTTATTTTTAAAGGGTATTTTTTTCTGTAAATTTACTGTGTTCTGTACAAAATGTCAGAAATGCAGTAATACTAACTTGTGCATCTATAATAGTTTGGCAGTATCACTTTATTGAATTCCAGTATGTCTGGAACTTAAGGCATATGGAGGAAAGTAACTGTTATTCTGTTTCCTCCATTATTTTGTTCCATAACTTTAAGTTAAATACAATCTATAAAATTGCTTTCTGTAAAGAAAGCCAAAATCTTTTTGGCCTTTTTAGCGCTGGACTCTTATTTCATGCAGTATATGAAAGTGGAGAGGGAATGTTTTGTAGTCCATGAGGAAATAATAGTAAATTCTGAATGCTAGTTCTTCAGTATGTCATTTAGATTTGATAGTTTTTTATGGCAGGACACGGTGTCTTTGCACTGATTGAAAACTGGGATTCAGTCGTAAAAGCAGTGATAGAAATACATAAAAATAAAATTGTATTAATGAGAACATTTTTAATTAAGAGAGAGAAAATTTGTTTGCTTTCTATCCTGTTTTTCGATAGACCACTTAATGGGTTAGGAGTAAGTTTTAGAAAACTGGGTTAGAGTTGGAAAAACTGAAACCAAGACAAAAATCCATCTTGGAACAATGCAAAAGCAGAGAAAAAATGTTCCATTTTTGGACTGATGGCTTAAGTGGACACTTTGGGGGGACTATTAGTAGTACAGTTACATCTGGATTTTCTGAGTTAATTAGACTTTGGAAAAAAAGCTAAGGAAGATTTCTAAATATGAATTGTGGTACTAATTTTTGTTAAATTGGTCTAGCTCTTCTGTCTTCCTCTTTGTGGAAGAGGAGAAATTGTGTTCATTCCTGTTTCTTCCTGGTACTACAGGACTTTACACAGCTCAACTCATGTACCTGTATTGTATATGTATGCATTTTGTATACCTACCAAATATTCAGTCTCTCTTTCTCTGTGTTTATTTTTCATAGGACAAACATAATCATATTGTTAGATTAGTGCATCTCATACAGTTACCTTGCAGCTGAATTAGAACTCTCTCAAGGGTTGTGTAAGGTCTCATTGCTGATGATCATGTTGATGACCGACACGTGAAACCTTTGATGTGTAAGTCATTCTATCAGCTGGATAATGTGTTGACATTAACTTTGTCCACAAAGAAGGCTAACCCTTCCACACGTCTAGTCAGAAGGCAAGTAAGTTTTGATACTGCTGTAGGTGAAGGGAAGGAGGATATACAGCATAGTGCTGAAAGGAAAAGATGGTATCTGCTTTCCAAGAATTAATTGGATGGGGATTGATGGGCTTTGTCTTCAATCTGGTTTCCATCAGGAAGATTCTGAAACATAAACAGTACTTTACATGTTAATGGAATTGTATTAGAACAGAGACACTCCTTATTGTAGAATTTTGAATTATCTTTCCAACGTGATTGTGAATAGTTGTAAATTACTGATTTGGGGAAACTTGAACACAACTTTTGTCAAAAAGTAGTTTACAGTGATAGAATAGAATTTGTGGCCTGGAACCATGAGGTAGTAAATTTTTGCTATGATTACTCAAAGTAGCAGACTATGGATTTAAACTGGCCAGCTTTTCAGTTCAGCTGAAAATTAAATACAGTCTTAATGGTCTGATTTGCTGGGAAGAGCACTATTGCAATAATCTGCCCATATGAAATATGAACTTGCATGACTTACTTATTACAAAGCTTGTGCTTCGGGAAATATTTTCATGGTGTCTAGGAGTGATGCTTCACATTTCTTGGAATTAGTACTTAATGACACTGACTTCAGAAACAAGTTATTGCTCAAATATACTGATTGTTTATACTGATTGTTTTGTGGGTTTTAGTTCAGAAAATTTTAAGGAAAAGCTAGTTGAAATTTGATATTTTTTCAAGTAATTGTATGAAATGAGGAGAGATGGTGTACATCTTAATAATTTTATGATTCTTTATTCTATGTGACATCAGTGAGAGAGGTGAGAACTAATTTTTAGCTGAACTAGATACAGGTTTCTAAATGTGGCCTGCTTGAGAACAGAGGACCATTACTGTAGTTGTCATGTAAAATAAAGTTGGCTTTTGAAGCTCCTTTTTAGCTGTCAGCTTTATTAAGGAGCTACTGGTGTGTTGAACTAGGCACACGCATTATATAAGCAGTGTATGGTAGTGTCTAGGGAGAATTCTCTCTCTCTTCACTGCTGCTTTATTAGGTCTTGCTCACTCATTCACTGTTGCCCTGTCTTACTCCAGCTTTCTGTCTGCAGCTCACAGCACAGTTGGTCTAATGTAGATTGACGCCTTTGCCAGAGGACTGATTGAAACTTGTGTCTCATAGTTGCTAATGCTCAGTCAACCATTTTATTGAAGATAAAGTAAATAAAATAGATTGCCATATGAGAATTCTCTGAAATCAAATGGAATAATTTGACAGGTTTAAGCCCATGAAAAAGCCAAAGCATTGAAACAGATGGGAATACTTTTTATGCACAATATACCAGGAAAAGATGTCTGCTGGCTTAATGTTAAACTGTTAATGGCTTTTACCAAAACTATAATTGTTGAAAATATTATCATCATTTCCAATGGAATTTCCATTGGTGTTTAAAGTATTACTTTCTCAGAGAGATTTTTTTAAAATTTAAGAGAAAATGGATATACTAATTTTATTTTCTTATTGCATCTGGTTCTTTAAGGGACTGGTGATGGATAACTAGTCTCTTAAAATTTAATTTAAAGAAATACTGTGATACAATTTCTGGACTACATTGCAAGATCTTTGAGATTAACTGAGAGTGAGTTTATTATTTGAGAAAATAATTCTGTGAAATGATACAAAATAGATTGTTACTTTTATAGGCTTTTAATAATCACTAAAAGTGACATAATTCTGAATATTACAAGTTGCTAAAATAAGCCCTGACGTTTCTAAAAGTGTATGTGACACAGTACATGAAAAATATGAACTGCTAAAGCTATTGTGAGAAATTGTTTAGAATAATGGTCAACAAACCCCAAAGATGCTTCACAACACTTTTATTTTATAAAGAATTGTGGTAGATGAGCAGTGTAGTATGTCCATGAGATAATACATAATAAACATAGAATCATAGAAAGGTTTGGGTTGGAAGGGACATTAAAGATCACCCAGTTCCAACCCCTCTGCCATGAGCAGGAGCACCTTCCACTATTCCAGGTGGCTCAAAGCCCCATCCAACCTGTCCTGGAACACTTCCAGGGAAGGGGCATCCACAACTTCTCTGGGCAGCCTGTTCCAGTGTCTCACCACCCTCATCGTGAAGGATTTCTTCCTAATACCTAATCTAAATCTACCCTCTTCCAGTTGAAAACCATTACCCCTCATCCTATCACTCCATGCCCTTTTAAAAAGTCCCTCTCCAGCATTCTTGCAGGCCCCCTTCAGGTACTGGGAGGCTGCTATAAGGTCTTCCGAGAACCTTCTCTTCTCCAGGCTGAACAGCCCCAACACTCAGCCTGTCTTCATAGGAGAGGTGCTCTTGATCATCTTTGTGGCCCTCCTCTGGACTCGCTCTAACTGGTCCCTGTCCTTCTTATGTTGGGGCGCCACAGCTGATTGCAGCACTCCAGGTGGGGTCCCATGAGAACGGAGTACAGGAGGACAATCATCTACCTTGACCTGCTGGTGAGACTTCTTTTGATGCAGCCTAGTGTACAGCTGGCCTTCTGGGCTGCAAGCAGGCGTTGATGGCTCATGCTGAGCTTCTCAAGAACCAGCATCCCCAAGTCTGTCTCTGCATGGCTGCTCTCAAATCATTCTCTGCCCAGTCTGTATCTGTGCTTAGGATTGCCCCGACCCATGTGTAGGACCTTGCACTTCGTGTTGTTGAAGTTCATGCCATTTGCATGGGCCTACCTCTCAAGCTTGTGAAGGTCCCTCTGGATGGCATCGCTTCCCTCCAGCATGTCAGCCGCACAGCATAGCTTAGTGTCATTGGCAAACTTGCTGAGGGTGTGCTCAATCCCACAATCCATGTCGTCGACAAAGACGTTAAGAAGCTCCGGTCCCAATACTGACCCCTAGGGAATGTCACTTGTCAGTTTTCTCCACTTGGACATCGAGCAGTTGACTGTGACTCTGTGAGTGCAACCATCCAGCCAATTCCTTATTCAGCAAGTGCTTCCAGTCTATGTCTCTCCAATTTAGAGACAAGGACGTAGTTCAGGACAGTGTCAAATGCTTTGCACAAGTCCAGGTGCTTAATAAGTGAGTTAAGATGCAACAGATAGCATACACCTCCTATTTTTTATCTGGATAGCAATGGGTATTGGTCGTTGTAGTCGTACTAGTGGGTTCGTTCTTACTGGTTGGACCACTTCTGTGGGAAAGCAAGACACCTGTGTTTTAGTTTTAGTACAATAAATTATGTCAAACTCATTTAGAGTTAATAAAGGAAAAAAACACAAAATAACTTAAAAATAGATGAACAAAGTTTGCAGATGCAGCCTTGTTTTTCCACCTTGAAAACACAGGAGTTTAAATAAGAAATATTCATTTTGCTCTATATGTTTGAAAAAAATCTACCCCTTTTTTGTGTGTTACATATCAATTATATTTTATTTTTTAAAGTTAGAGATTTTTTATAACACATTGTGTGATTGGTACTTAAGGATGGGATGCTTGTGAGTTTTCACAAATGCTGCGTTTGAAATAAATTATGAATGAGCTACTTGAAAATTACTTGCAGGAGTGAGTTGGCAGACTGGAAAAATGTATGGATTTCCAGAATAACTGTTAGCCAGAATACAAAGCTAGTTGTGCTGATGTGTGCCGTGGCAGGGATGGTGCTGGTTAAAATCGTATTTCCAATATGATTGTGAATAAATCTAAGAAATGTGAATTATATTCTCGGTTTTTCTCATCCTGGTCATATTTTTAAGAAGGAAAATTACTCTATTATTGTACTTAAAATGCAGAGCACTGGCACCAGCTCTGCTCCGCAGAGGTCTTTTCTCTTTTCCGTTATTGCCACGCTGATGACTGTGTTTGTGTCTGGCCAAACTCTTAAATGTTCTCACAGCAGTTCCAGACTTAAAATTTCAGCACTTAAAACATGAAATTTAGTGACTGTGAAGCCAACAAGATAGGGTTTCCCATCCTCCTGAAGAAAGTCTCTTCTTATTCATTCTGTGATGCTCTTTCTATTCCTGCAGTAGGATCAAAGGGTCATCATCAGCTTTGTGTTTCTGTGGTAGGGAGTACGGGAAGACAGAATTCTGCCACAGGTCCCTGTTTTAATCCTTTTGTTGTCATTTTCTTCATTTTATGAAGTGAAGTTCTTACAAAGTGTTGGATTTCAGACGAGGCAACAGAGAACATTAATTTACTTAGATTTTAATTGTATACATAAAATTGCCTTGGTTTTTTTCCCTGGTAGGAGACCCAAGTCAAAGAATCACTGCTCATTTCTGTGTTGTGAAGTCTTTTCTATCTCTCATAGGTTCTTCTAGTTAAATTGGAAAGCCACTGAGCATTACCAGTTTTTGGAAGAAAATGCTGAGACCTGTGAGTGCTCCAACATAGCTTGACTGAGACAGAATAAAAGCTAATTTTTCAAGAGAATAGAAACCTCAACAGTAGTTTACTTTGGATTTCCATGAATCTTAAGGAAACCAAATGTGATTTCCCGTATTTCTCAGAACAACTTGTTTGTGCTGTTTTTTTCAACATGGTCTCTTATTTGACCATATCTGAAGTAATTCTGAAAGACTGATTTTCATGTTATTGTTTCCTCTGTTTTCCAGTAACACAGTAAAAGAAATTATCTGTATTTTTGGGATACTTTCAAAGTTACCTTATCCAGAAATCAGTCTGTGATAAATGTGATGAACTAGCTGTTTAAAATCCTTATTTAAAAAAAAAAAAAGTAGGCAATAAAGCAGGCCATTCAGTACAAGTAACTGCTTATGGAAGAAATAACAGCAGGTCTAATTCCCCAAAATAAATGGGATCTTGAGAATGGCATACATGTTTATTTGATTGCTTTGAGAGTTAACCTCCCTAAAAAGCTGATTTTAAATGAGTTTTTGTATGTGTAAGTGTTGCTTGTTAACTGTCTTGGGGAGTGATTTCTTCTCTCCTCTGGAAAACACATTATGAGATCTAGCAAAGAAAGAGGTAATGATTTTTTTTTTATGTGGGCACTGTCATCTAGGAACTGGACAAAGATCATCGTCCCTTAGGAACTAGGCCTCAGAATTTTTAATGTAGTCTGTAAAACAGCTGTTTTGTGCAATTGTTTTCATTCACAGCCTACAGGAGATAGGTTTTTACTGGTGATTTGATGGGGAAAATCATGCCTAACTGTGTCAGAAAAATCATGCCTAACTGTGTCAGATTTTTTTACGAAATTCTAATGTTCACAGTTTAATTTTTCAACAAACTTTTACTGTTTTTTCTGAGCTTGAGTCTTCTAGAGAATCAAATAGGTCATGTTTTGGTTCATACGGTGATTTTGGTCCTGCATCCAAACATAGGTGTATTGATCCAAGTATCTGTATGAAGATTCAGTAAATTACGACAGATCTAATGAGGGTTTTACAAAAGAAAATACCAGGCATGTAATCTTAAACTGCTATGTTACCACAGCTTGCTATAGTTTAAACAATATACAGTGACTTCTTAAGAATAAGGTGTAGAACATGGTACATTACCATGTACAAAATAGAAATTTAATTCTAGAATCTATGTACTTTGGTTAACTATAGTTTTATAGGTAACTACACTAATAGGAAATGGACTGTAATTCTAATTCAGTTTGTTATACTTGAAGGAGAAACTGAATTAAATTTTGGTTTAGATCTAGAGAAATACGTATAGGTGTTCCTGTGCTTGTGTAATTAAATTTGCAGCCTTATATTGTTCTGTATGATTTCGGTGAAGTTAACTACTAAACATTTCAAATTAGAGCAGATGGATAGTGTCATATGACAAAGACATATAACCTCATGTCTTAAATATTTTTTAACTAATTTGAAATTAGAATTTATCATCTGAACAGTACATACTACAATCAAGTTGATGAATATTTATCATAGAATTATAGAAGGGTTTGGGTTGGAAGGGACGTTAAAGATCACCCAGTTCTAACCCCTCTGCCATGAGCAGGGGCACCTTCCACTATTCCAGGTGGCTCAAAGCCCCATCCAACCTGTCCTGGAACACTTCCAGGGAAGGGGCATCCACAACTTCTCTGGGCAGCCTGTTCCAGTGTCTCACCACCCTCATCGTGAAGGATTTCTTCCTAATACCTAATCTAAATCTACCCTCTTCCAGTTGAAAACCATTACCCCTCATCCTATCACTCCATGCCCTTTTAAAAAGTCCCTCTCCAGCATTCTTGCAGGCCCCCTTCAGGTACTGGGAGGCTGCTATAAGGTCTTCCGAGAACCTTCTCTTCTCCAGGCTGAACAGCCCCAACACTCAGCCTGTCTTCATAGGAGAGGTGCTCCAGCCCCTTGATCATCTTTGTGGCCCTCCTCTGGACTCGCTCCAGTGGGTCCCTTCTTACGTTGGGGCGCCACAGCTGATTGCAGTACTCCAGGTGGGGTCACATGAGAACGGAGTAGAGGGGGAGAATAACCTCCCTCGACCTGCTCGTGATGCTTCTTTTAATGAGAAACTTTCTTACATGGCTACTTGCTATTAGTTTTTCCTTTGTTTTCTGTTTGCTGTAAGGTATGTTTTCATCACATAATACAAATCCAGTCCTCTCTTTCCATCACTTATTAAAGGCTTAAAACAATGACACATACACAACTTCTACTCAACCCAGTCAAAGGCTTTTTCTTTAGTTTTAGGTAGGTGAACTTTTTGTCTTTTTGTTTTTGATCGTTACTACTTATTTAAGAAAATGAGTTCAGGATTTTATAATCTTTGCATCATCATCATCCTATCAGAGCTTCTAAACTGGAGTTTTGCCTCAGATGAGTTTCTCTCTACTGGTTAAGTGGACTAAATGAATGACAGCATTATTACTTATTTTCAGAAATAAGGCTGGTATGTTGAACTGAATTATTGAAATGAATGGAGAAATATTTAAAGGTTTCTCTTACGACAGAATCATATTGCATTTGCTTTTTTTGAGCTGTAGTGTTACAAGGAATGTGGAAGGTAAGCATGCCCATTTCTAAATCTTTCTCCTTCACTGTAGAAGTATTAGACTCATTGTTATCAACAATCCTTTTAATAACTAACGCATATAATTATTTAATGAGCAGACACTGCAGTTCTAGACATCTTTGTCCTCTCTCAGAAATTCATTATTGCCCCTACACCAGAACTGGTGTTTGCTTGCTTTCTTCTTTCTCTTCTTCGACCTGTCACTTCCAAAATGGAAATGAATGTGGAAAGGATCCCCAGCTGATGCAGTAGAAAATCTGTAACAATTTAAACTGTGCTACTTGGCTTTGCAGAAAAGTTACTTAGCAGTGCTCCTATGGTCGTTTTGCCAGCCCCTGAGTGGCAGCGGGCGGCTCTGGCAATGGGAAGTAACAAACAGCGGGAGGAGGAGGGAGAGGGCTGGAGCATCCTTAACTGCTGCAGCTGTTTGATAAGTGAGCATATGTTGAAGCCCTTGAGCCTCCACAGAACATCTTTTCACAGGTTGGTGTTTAAATCACGTGCATAATACTCTTCTAAAATCAGTTTGATCTGAGCCCTTGTTTCTTTGCTTTTCTAAGGGAAGTCCTATTGTAGAAGTTCCACGGTTACTTTCTTTCCATTATAAAAGACAATGGAATACTCCAGTTAGTTACGGAAAAGTAGCATTTTTTCCTGAAGATTTTGCATGTTGAACTTTTAGAAAGAGCAAGTACTCATCTTTCTCTGTCTCTCAGAGATTTACTGAATGCTGTACTTCTGGACTATATGAGAAATGGAGATCTGAGGAAGTATTAATATTACTGCAATCTTACCATTTATATTATTTTAATTTTGCGATTCAGAAATATTTTTAGTTCAAGGTATTTTAAATTTACTTGATTTATTAGGACTGAAAAAGCTATATATTGGATTGATTGAATGTATTTGATAGGACAGTGTTTTGAAGTTATTACGTTATGAACTTGAATACCCTCTTCAATAGTTAAAAGATCCCAGAAGATAGAGCATGTGATTTAATTACCTCTTTTTCTTTTCGCGAACATGACCTCTGTTCCCGGCCTCGAGACAAAGAAAGACAAAGTACTGTGAGCAACTGGCGGTTGATATTAGGAAGGTATCTCCCATATCTCTCTCACATCCTATAGTAACAGCCAGTCCTCAGCATCGATGTGAGACTTGCCCAGAATTCTGTCCTTCGGTTGGCAAATTCATCTGCTGCCTTGCTTCTTCAGATGCCTTGTAAAAAACCTCTCTCTTACTTTCTGCTTCTGCCCCAGAAACCTCTTTTTTCTGGGTTAGCTGTGCAGAAGCACCAGGGGCAACACAGGAATACTGGCCTCAGTAGACTAAGGATAGTTTTTGTGCGTGGCTGGTTTACTCTTCTAAAAGACAGAACTGTAATACACATATAGACTGTTACTGGTTGTGTTGTTTAGTTATTTCGTATTTTGATTGTTTGTGTGATTGTATGTTTGTTGAAGTTGACTGAATCTGTCCCAATTTGTTTTTGAGAAAGAAGTTGGATGTTTTCTTCACAAGCTAATAAAGATTTCTTCATATTCTAGGAAAATAACTAGATGAAAATCCTTAGACATTCTTTAATATTTGGGATCTGAGTCTGTTTGGGCAGTGAAGGCTGATGATAGTTTGCATGATGTAGGGATTTATTCTTTCTGATAATGAGGGCCTTAATTCATGATGACCTGTAAGATTGTGCTGAAGTCTTGTGGAAATAGACACTGTGTTTTCTAGGAACCCCATGTTTGACAGAGGTGTTGGAGAGAAACTTTTAGGCATTGAGGCAAGTGATTTTCACAGTATTGGCAGTCTGTAGGAAAAGCCATCCTTGCTGCATCTTTTGATAGCCTTTGCAGCTGCCAAATGTACACGCAAAGTACAAAAACCATTCATGAAATTACAGTTGTAGGTGACTTCTTGATTAAATATTTTGAATTTGTTTCTAGTGTCAAACGTTTGATTACTATATGTTAATAGATAAAATGTCGAAACTAATGTGTAAGGTGACAAACACTAATAGTGTGTTCAAACTGTTGAAATGGCCTGTACTCATCCTCTAATAAAAAATGACATTCTTACAACTATATAGGAAGTTATCAAGGAGGTTTATTTTGATTGCGTTGTGCTTTGGTGTGTGTTAGATTTGCTCTATGTGCTGTTCATTTCCCTTAATCCAATAACATTGCTAGTTATTTGCACTACACTGGCGAGTGGCTACTTCTCTGAAAGCTTAGCAATTAAGATGATAATAGGACTGCATGATGAAAGAACAATTTCTCTGTGTATTCAAACTGTGTAATAATACAGAAATGGAAAGTACGTTGTTTAATTATTTGGTTTTGCCACGTAGTGTTAAAGTTACTATTAAATATGACTTTTGCTAATATAAGAAAAGAATTAAAAACAACAAAAAATAGGTTTGATCTCATTTGACCTTCCTGACGTTCAGTCAGTTAAAAGGTTTGTAAGACGTTTAATTACCAAATGGTATGATCATTATTCATCTCATCATTTGATATATAACGTCAAGTGAATTGCCTCCCTGGAGTGCACTGTGTTTCACAGATCAATAGATTTAGTAAGAGCTTGAAGGAGAGCTTTATACATTCATAGAAAAGAAGAAAAAGTATATCCTCCTTGTAAAATGGCTTAAGTAGTTATTCTGTAAGCTTTAGAGAGTTACTGTTTTATTTACATCTCAGGAATACAAAATCCTATGACATAAAGACAGTTATTAAAATATTTTAAACCTCTTTATTGATTTTAAAAAATATTACTTCTGTCTTACCCTAGGTAATAAAGTAGCTTTTATATTCTGTCCTGAACAGTTTCATTCAAATCTATTAGAATAATTACACTTAGTACAACAGCTTCTTTGCTTTGACACAGCACAACAAACATAGTATGACAAAATGCTGTCTAAATACACTACACATAGTTGCTTACACTATTTCACATTTTGGTTTTCTGCATTTTTAAATAGGTATGGTTAGTTTTAACTGATTTAAGTGCCTGTTTTTTGATTTTTGGTTTTTTTCTTCATTGATTGTGTCAAGGATATTTATGCACACTTTGAGAGAAAAAGATAAAAGCTTGTCTCTGATTGGCTTTCTTAATACCTATGCATTTATAAAAAAAAACTTAGGAATTTTTTAAGTTAATTACATAAAGGATAATTACATATAGGATACTTCATGTTTACTTAGGCTTTTCCATGTGTATTATATTACTCTTACCCAATATAGATGAGCCACCATATAACACTAGCTGTTTGAGCATGCCTAGACGATCTCTTGCTCATGGTGGAAGGGTTTTTCAAATGACTGAAAAGAGACTTCAGGCACTAGTATTTGTAGAGCTTTTTTTCTGTAAGTTTTAGCTGCTTGATTTGTTCTCTTGACTTACCAGCTTTCTGCTTAAAAATTAAGAAAATAAAAATGTGTTTCTTCATTTACTCTTATACTAATGAGGGCAAGCTTTTTAGCTTAAATTTGTACCTTGTTGTTGGTCCTTGCATCAGTCAGGCACTGAGGAAACTGTAGTTCAGCTAAGCAAATACCCCTGGCTGTGGGACAGAAGCAACATTTACTTGAAAATTCTACTTCCTTATTCATCTGTCACTTATAACCCATCATCTACTCAAAGATTAATTTGAATTGTGAACAATATCTAAGCTTCCTTAATCCCTTGCTCTTGTCCTTTTTCTTGAGCTGCTGTACTGTGATGGAAAGACCATAATTCTGAAGCTTCTTATTCCTCAGGCCTACCTAAAGTAAGTAACTCCCATTGGGAGCTGATTGATGTTTTAGTAAGGAAATTCTTACCTGTTTTTGGGAACAACCTGGAAAAATTGTCAGGAGGCTTTCACACTCTTAGATGTTCACTGTGTGGAATTCTTGTAAATGTAAAATCTAATTTATCTGGGCTCCTTGCACCAGCGTTGTTCAAGGTCAGATGAAGTTGTGTGAATTATAGGAAGTGTTTCTGAGATTTTATTCCTTTGTTTGTACTTGCAGTATTTTTCACCAAATCAGCAAATTAAATAATATCAATGCAATTAATAATTAATATAGCTGGGAAATGTGCCACATTCTTCTTTTTACTTATTTTGTGAATGAACCCTGCGGCCACTCTTACTTTACCACTTCCCTGAGTTTTTTAAGGAAAAATACTAATTTATAGTTTCCCCTCTGGTAATGATGGAAATACTGCTTATTCAACCCTCAGTAAGCAGCTGGAATTTAAAAAAAATGCAGGAAATCGGCAGGTTTTTCTGCTAAAGTTGAACATCCAAAGACCTTTTTGTCAATGGGAACACTTAAGCATGATGAGAATAATTAGTATTGGAGTTCTGTAGAAGCATCAATTATTTCAATGATACATTCATCTGTGGCTTGGCTTTACAAAGTATGAGCCATAAGGACTGAATCTAGAGATCTGTACGTTTAATTTTAAGACTGTGAATAGATCTTTGAATTGTAATATATATTTAGCATCTTCTAGGACTGTATATATCAGTAGTCATCTCTTCCAAGACATCTTAAAGTTAGAGCAGTGTTCATTTGTTGACATTTGCATTTATTTGCCTATACATCTACTGCTTGGCAGTAAATAGTTTAATGTAATATATGTTTGAAGCGTGAAGTCCATTCTGGATGAAAATAGAATAATAGAACTATTTAATTTTGACATTATCTCTGTCATCATTTAGAAGGTGCTGTAGATGTTAGGGTAAAGAGTTGATCTATAAAAAAGTACAGCAACGTTCTTGAATACTGTGTACTGAGCCCCACAGTTTAAGCAGGATGTGAAGGTCCTTGAATGTGTCCAGAGGAGGGCAACAAAGCTGGGTAAAGGTCTGGAAGGTATGTCTTATGAGAAGCGGCTAAAGACTTTGAGCTTGTCTAGTTTGGAGAAAAGGAGGCTGAGAAGTGACCTCATTGCTCTCTACAGCTTCCTGAGGAGAGGAAGGGGAGAGGGAAGTGCTGAGCTCTTCTCCCTGGTATCTAGTGATAGGATGCTTGGGAATAGTAAAAAGCTGCACCAAGGGAGGTTTAGACTGGACATTAGGAAGCATTTCATTACCGAGAGGGTGGTCAAACACTGCAACAGGCTTCCTAGAGAGGTGGTCAATGCCCTCAAGCTTGTTGGTGTCTAAGAGGCATTTGGACAATGCCCTTAATAACATGCTTTACCTTCTGGCTAGCCCTGAAGTGGTCAGGCAGTTGGACTAGGTGATCGTTGTAGGT
>VZSC01003374.1:383333-398041 GCA_013398225.1 Steatornis caripensis | reverse complement strand
CTCTTCCGATCTCCTTCCAAATGAAAGTAGTATCTTCCCTTCCCTTCCCTTCCCTTCCCTTCCCTTCCCTTCCCAGAAGACTGTGGCAGAAGTCATAACTAACATGTTTTTGTAGTACTTCTATGAGAGGTTGTGTGGGTTTTCTATTTTTACACGGTATTCCTGAAAGGTTCTTCAGTGAGACACACAAGGTTCCTAAAGCACCACTGTCTTTGTCCTGCCATTCCTTAGTGACAGGAGCAAAAGTGACAGGAGCAAAAGTTGGCAGGCACAGGGACATTTAGGTTCTGGGTCCTGTCCCCTTCTCTATACTAGAACTCGAAAGATGTCCTAGGCTTTCCCTAGGGGCAAGAATGGTGTAAGTTGATAATATTTCTTTTGGTCCTGTTATGAACTAAAAGAATCAAAAAGGAATACATTAAAAAGGTGAAATTTTGGAGGACGTAGTATCCAGAAACCTCTGCCAACTTGCCTGTGATTGCGAGTTTGTTCTGTATGATGCCATTCCGAGCTGAGAAGCAGAGTTCAGGAAACTACATGTATTTATTAAGACAAATTGCATTATCACCATCATTAATCTGGAGTATTACACATTGATATCTATTTTTGTAGCTGTTTGAAGCACCAAGTAATGGAGTTTGCAATATGTGATTTGCATAAGTAGAGTCGAGGACAATGAAGGTCCCGGAATAAAAACCATTTAGATCCCATTCCTTCACATTTCAAGGAGAAAAGAGAGACCTGAAATTCTTGAACACGTTCCTTCAGAAACAAAGCTCAGGACAGATATGGTAAAATCATCATATTTTGTATCCAGAAACATAAAAACTCTCATAAAAGGGAGTTAACAGAGCCAACATTATATAAAAAGGGTGGTTGTTCACTTTCAAAACTCATGAAGAAACAAGTCATGATTTTTTCCCCTTCAGAACATACATGTGCATTCATTGACAGCCATAGATAATGTGCACCACAATAAGAGATGTAAATGAAGCTTGCATAGTAAGTAAACTTTTCAGTTAAGTCTGCTCAGTGTTTTCTTTTGTGGAATAAAGGATTACAGACTCTGGAATCGTTGGTCTCCAAATTGTATCATCTGCATTGACTAGCTTGTGCATCCTTTGTTACGCTTTTTGGTTAAAAACTGCTTTTGGAAATTCCGTAGCTATAAATCTGTGGCTTTCCCTGTAATTTTTTCTTTGTCGCACCTGGAAACTGTCCTGTTAAGTACACGTGCTGTACAGGTATGGTGAAGATGTTATGTTTTGAGTCTGTCCCTCCTTTTTCTGCAAATATTTGTGTGCTGATACATAAGAGGAAATCTACTACAGAAAGTATTTGTGAGAAAATTAATTTATTTTTAATAATCTGTTAAACTTTGAAGCATTTTTTTATTGCAAAAACTCTGGAAGCATCTCACATTGACTGAAACTACAGTGTATCGTAATTCCTAGCATGATGGGACTAGACTATAAGTAAGATTTTACGTGGATTCTCCTAAAATTATTCCAAAAAGCAAACCAACAAACTGAGAAGAACCACCCCCTCCCCTCCCCGCCCCCCCCAAAAAAAAAAAAAGAAAAAACAGTAAAAAATCCCAAACTCCCTAAACCCAAAACCCCTATTCTGGACATTATGATAATGGCAAAATGACCATATAGCCTGTGCAACGTTGTCTGTCCTGAATTGCTTTGCACATGGGAGAAGAGTCATAGTATGTGCACACCTGCTAGAGGTAGCTTTAATTTCACTGTTTTGAAAAGCAGTAAATGTGTAGTAGTTATAGTACAAACCTTACTAGGGTTCTGTAAATCCATCTGTGACAGTGAGTGTGCTTACCTGCTAAGATGCATGTTACTGTGTTTTATGTGTGTCTATACAACCGGATTAACTCACGATTTGATATACTTGTATGTCCTGAAGATGTATCCGGATTTTGCAGAAAGCCTTAAGCAATGTCCCTGAAATTTGGCATCCTTCATTCATTTCTTACCAGAGATATTACTGGAGACCTAGTTTATATTTATTGTGATTACCTGAAAAGCCCGGGAGCACTTCTTAAGAAAAATGTCTGTCTTGTGTTATCAGTGACAGTGTCTACAGGTACTGTTATATTGTATATCTTAACCCATAAAAGGGGACTGCGGTGCTATGAGTCAGCTTTGAACTACTTTTTGTGTACAGAAACCCCCTAAAGATCAACAGCCTTTATTATTACACTGCTTGTCCAACTGTGAGAGAAAGCAGAAGGGATTGTCGTATTATGAAAACTTTCTTGCCATGGCTGCTCATTCTGAATTCTCATCTATGGGATGTGGAATCCATCCACTGGGAAACACAGGTTTATTGCAGTAATTTGTGGAATTATGTTTTCACTTTCATAGAACAATCAGATAAAAGACTGCAAGATAATAATTTTATTTCTTTTTCGTTTGTTTTTTCTCCCTTGTTTTTCTTCATTCACATGAAACAAACAAAGCAGAAAAATTCTGGCAATTAAAATAAACTGCACATGATGGAAAAGTTACGGACGTACTGAGACTACAGTTTTTCTGATCCTTGTAAACAGGAATTGCCATCTGGAATTTCCAGTTATTTGAATTTGCTACACTAATCTTCCAAGGTTCCCAACCTGGGACTGTGCACCAGTTCTCAGTTTCTGTCATCTCATCACTTTGGAAGTGTTGGGGTGGGGGGGGGAGAGTTTGCGGAATATTTTTCTTTTGAAATATAGTGCTTAATCAGTGCTTATAATTAGTGTTTTAGAACGTGATTTATTAGAATACCATTGCGAGGTACAGTGTCTCTCTCAAGTAAGAGTTACGTGTGTCAATCTGTTGTAACTATTTGGTGTAAAAAGCTCATTTTTTTCTGTCCTGGAGCAAGTATTTCTGTCCCAAAATGTCCATAATTTTTAATTGGAAACACATAAAATGGAGAAGATATTGTAAATAGTCAGATCTTGGAGACACCTTCTCGTAAATGAAATCATTTTTTTAATAAGAGTTGTATAAGTGTGTGACTATATTAAAAAAAGGTAAGTAAAATAGTAATGCCAAATACTAAAAATGCTTTTCCAAAAGTATTACCTTTTTTATTGGATTTTAGTATATGATAGTAATGTTAGGGTTTTGTTTCCCTATTCATCTTTAAAATAGCTGGTTTCACTATAAAGGCAAAGTTTTTTTCCTGCTTTTCTTCTGGTTCTGTGCTTAACACTCAATATTGGAAGTATTCCAAGGGCACTCAGGGGTGTCAGTCAACAGCAGTCAGTCTCCTCTCTATAGTGATCTGGGATTCCTGCAGAGTATGTCTGTGTCTGTGGGACTGGAGGTACAGAGACAATTAAGTAATTGCATGTTTGTTCCGGTTCTCAGGCAGGTTTTGAAGCCTGTGCTGAGTTCATCAGAGCTGTGCCTAACATGGGTCACAGTGCTTGGGCTGGCTAGTTTCAGGCTAGCTCCAATAAGTGCGTGGAACACGTAGCCACAACAGTGGCTGCAGTGTACCTAAACCTCAGTCTAGGTCTTTTAAGGAACATGAAAATCTCACTTGAGCTTAATGTATCTCTCCTGCTGTCTAGGATCTATCATGATGCTTCGAGGATGTCTCTCTTGTATCTCACTTCCTGCCTTAATAGAAGTGCAGCAGAAGTGCATGCAAAATAGACGCAGCTAGTCTACTGTTTGACATTTCATAACCTATTTTAACTGAATTTGGTTTTGTTAAATTGATATGAGAATGTTTACATTTATTGCCATTCAAATTTATCCCTAATTTTTCTACAGTTAATCAGCCAGAGTAATGACAGCTTTTCTAGGATAGACTGAATCATCTATATTAAATGTGATGACATGTTATGTTGGTTTTGATTAAGAAGTAGGTAAAATTGTGTTGTAAGGAAAATGGACTAAAGTTTTTGGACTTTGTAAGAAGCTATTAACATACGGAATGATGATTCCAGTGGTGGTAATTGGGATAAGTCATAACTATTGACGATTAAAAGTTAAAAAATTATTTTATGGTGCTAGACAGCCATACTGAGTTGTCAGATGAGCTCTCCCAACTATCTCGATCTTTCTGTGTTGGTTCTGATCCCAAAGAACTGGGGAAAAAGTAGCAGTGAGGGGCAAATGTACATGGGAATGAATAATTCTAAAGCATAAAAAAGAATCATGTGTGTATATAACAGAGAAAGGGAAATAACTGTTAGCCCTCTAATGGAAAAGATGTTGTTCAGGATAGGGACATGTACAGGAGAGATTCAGGATCCAGAAAAGGCAGGATGGAACTCATTAATGGTGTCAGAATGGAAGGAGGAAAGACACAAGGCTGGAAGAGTTCTGGCAAGTAAGTCTGACATTGGTGAATTAAATCAGGAAGCCTTCTTGTCAAGTTCTGTGAAGACGCTGAGTAAAATCTGTGCTGAACTCTGTGTACTGTGACATTGATAGTCATGTTGATGGTTGGACACCCTTCATTCCTTTCCATTTTACTGGTTTAAGATGATTCCCTGTTGGAACCAAGTCACCTATGGCCAGAAAGGCAAAGTGTGTACAAATGTTACAGCTCTATATGTGTAAATATATAGTAATTAAAGTGTAAGAGTTCTAGTGCAGCGTGCAGTGATGTCACAAAGGATTGATATATTCTTCTGTGATTTTGTTACATATTATTCATATTAATAACATCCGTAATAATATAATACAGGTAGAACAAATACAAGGCAACTATGAGTTAGTGGGCTGTAGTCTCATTGAGGAGCTTCTTAGGAGGTCATAAAGCATGAAAGCAAAGCTTGCCTACTTTGCATAGTCACTACGAGATTGAGGTGGAAACGTCGTCCCATGATTCAGCATTTGTGTTTTATTTGTTTTATTTTTGAATACATATACCTATGTCTTGAATTGAGGTCTGCCTCAGGCAGGTGTTTCATATTTATCACTATGCTTCTGCTTCAGCAACTTCCTTTTTTCTTCCTCGTTACTTTCTTTTTTGTTTGTCTCTGAAGACCTCCATTTTGAGTCCTCAAGATGGTACCAAGAAAAATGGATGGAAGGTGTTCTCTGTTGCAGCACTGTCATATTGCAGTGCATGAAGTGCATGCATTCATGTGGGTCATGTTACAGTGTTAGCTATGATTAGTGTATGTTTAATGAAATTTTACAGTTTCTAATTGATGGCTGATTCTTCAGTGAGTTGCAATACTGTTACTTTAAGTGGACTGTTTGATGAATGTGGTCTCATTCCACATTTTTATCTATAACTGAGCATTTGAAAAAAAAAAGAACTTGAGTAGTAAACTGTTTAAATTGAATGTTAAAGATTTCTTTAGCTGGTTTTTTTCTTCCTCCACCTCCTTTATTTCCTCATTTCCAGTTGAAAAATCTTTTGTGAAAATAGCGTTTACCTGTTTGAACATTGTGACATTTAATTCATGGTTTCACCCTTTCTCGTGTTACTGTATTTTCTGGCTTTTATAATGATCTTGTGGCTTTTCTTACACAATTTAATTCTACTACAGTATTTTGGATATTAAACCATTCTTATTAGTGAAGTGTAAACCATCATTTGTGTTCGGTTGCTTTAGACTTCAACTGGCAAAGCTGTACATGTCCTTTGTGATGCCACTGAAGATCATGTAAATTCCTGTATCTGTAACTTTATATTCAGAGAAACTAATTCATTAACCAAATAAAGCGGGTATGAATTTTGTGTCTTAGTACCTAAGAATAAAAGATAAAGTTAGGATACATAGGTAGCTTATGTATAACATTAGCCCAGTGTGAATGAATGAGTTCCTCAGCAGTCTTCTTACCAATAAAGCAGGTGCACCAAATGTAGGTGTAGCTTCTGCTACTTGTTTGCTAGAGATATTGACTTGATGGTGAAAAAAGCACTCCATGCTTGTGAATGTGTTCAATGTGCTATAGTATATTGTGGGTCTACCTTTATGCAGAACAAGATTCGATGAATGAATGAGTACTGGTCTCCCTTGTAAGCCTGATGCTTAGGATACTTTTGGCAGTAATGCTTTATAAGATAATTGCTATCTTCTGTGACCTAATCTTGATTTCATACTAAACAACACAAATGGAACGAAATGAAATGAAGAGATTAGATTATATTAGCTGTCCTGTAACAAAACCATGCCATTCTTTACAAGAAGCTTTTTTTCTGATGAATAAATAATAGGTGAGATAGGTGCACTGGAGTATTGAAAGCGTGACTGAATTACTAAAAGGGAGTTGCTGCGCCTGAGCTGATGACCACATGGTCATAACAATTGGAAGTATTGTGGTATATTAATCCTTGATAAAGTTCCGTTTGAATTATTGCAGTTAAATTAATTTGGTCTGTCGTGGTCTACTGCTGAACCAATACCAGACTACAGTTTGAAATCAAAGCAGCAAGCTTTTCTTTATGTTAAGACTCATTTGAGATTTTCTTACAGAATTAACCCAAAGTTGCTAACAACAGCTAATCATGATGTATTAAATGATATTATTTCTTTTTCTTTTAAGCACATTATTTAAAATATTCTAATTGCTTAATGTTAATTTTAATACTTAATGTAGTACTAGGCATATTTTTATCTGCTCCCTTTCCTTCTTTTATCATGTTATGACAGTTTATCAGCTTGAGAATTCTTACTGCTAGATATGAACACTGAATTCCGGTGGTGTTCTGGCTTGGCTCTCCCTGCAGAAAGTGCCCTGCTATGGAATTGTCTATCTCCTAGGCTACCATAGCCTAGATTTCCTATTTTTTCATACTTTTGAAAGTAAGGAAACACAAGTTGTCTAAGTTGATACAATCATACTATCTGTCTGTCTGTCCCCCACAATAATTACTGAACCTGTTGGGCAACTTCAGACAAATTTGATGGAGAAACAGAGGCCTCAAAGATACTAATACCCATCAAAACAGATGGACTATGTAACAGAAAGATGCAAAATAGTGCATCTGCTGAGGAAGAATGCTGCAGCATTAAGTGTATCCATCCTCTTATTCATTTCTGTTGCTCACAGAGCTACCTGGTTTTGTTGTTAATTTGCTTCCACCCATAATCACTTAGTTGTTTATTAATTCTATGTCCAACTGCAATTATGAGTGTAGAACTACTAGTCATGTGTTACTTAAGAGTTTTATTTGAAAATTGCTTCATGGGATTAGTGCTGTGCAATTTGGTATGAGTCCCCACTCCTTCGTATACAGTTTGTGTTTTACAAAGAATAACTGCTGTCTTTTTTCAGTCTGACATTAAAACATTAAAAGGTGATTTTTTTCATTTAAGAGAGAGAAAAATTAGTGGGAAGATAATTGTGGACTTTTTTTTTTTTCTGAATTTTTACCTACGTTGGCCAGAGGAGTAAAACGTTTGTGAAAGTAGTTTACTTCATGAGACTTCAGAGGAGAGCATACATGCAACAGAGAACATGCAGGACCTTTTGAGGAATCTTTGAAATTATTTACATCTAGCTACCATAATGGTGGATGTGTATGACAACCTAAGAAGGGAAGGATTTGTTTTGAATGGCGAATTATTAATCTCTTTTCATTTTATGGCATTTGATGAAAAATTCTTTGTGGGAGAAATCAATTTCCCTGGATCCTTGCTTCCCTAAAAAGTTCCTCCAGTTCTCAAAGTGTGCTTACCTTGGCCACATCTCTTCCAGTATCAGCAACAAAGGGAATACAGGACAGAGACAACAGTCTCTGCACTAAGTAACACTAAAAAGTATTTAAAAAGCCCAGTTCATCTTCAAATCTTAGTCTGTCCAATGCAGTGATGAAATGTAGGTCCTGGGGAAACAGATAGTGTGACACGTAGTAACAAAGAATGGAGGAAAGGTCATGCAACGGAGGTTGAAATAATGCTGTATGAACAGCTTTACTTCAGGCATGTTCTGTTTCTTAAATGCTTTGCTTTTGCGATCTCAGCATTCTTTTAATGTAGAAGATTAAACAAAAATTTTCTTTTAAAAATAATCATAATAGCAATTCTGTTACACAGATTTACTGACTTTACTAAAGTACTTTACATATTTATCAGGATGTGAAATTTAGGTCTGCTCCTCAGACTTCACTGTTCCATCAAACTCTGCAGCATTATGCTGTTGTTCATTGTGACACGAGGAACTACAAAAAAAGGGACAAACATTGCAAGTAGACTTAATAATTATGTGCTATTAATTATTTAATGTATTTTAAATATAAGCTGTCTATGTGTTACATGCCATTCAAAAAGACCCCTAAGCACTTTAAGCTACGTGTAAAAGAAAATTGCTTTTTTCCACTTGCTTAAATGCACCCTCTGCTGGGGTAAAACACAACAGCTGTGAAGTGCAATGTGATCTGTAAGCACAAGTGTTCAAGAATTCTGTTTTATGGCTCATCTGGAATACTGTGAACAGCCAAAATCCAAGTATGTTTCTCTTAAGACAAGGCTGGAAATTGATTTAGTGTTGATTCACGGTGAAAAATGTCACCTGTGTAATCTTGAGCCAGTGCTGGTTTTCCTGCCTTAAAACCTGATTCTACTAGTATATTTTCAGGCTGAAGAGTTTGCTGGTAGTTTCATTTGTCTTTCAGAACTTCTATGTTTGGTAGCCTGAGTTATTTCTGTTAAATGAAGTTGAAAATAACATCAAGAAATGGCTTGATGTTGTGTTTGTGTTGTTCCTGTGTTGCAGCTGAAAATACTTTGTTTCTTTTCAGAGAAACTGCATTGGTGCAGTTGTTCCTGCTTTAAAGAAAGGACAACAGAAGACAACTTAAACTTATCTTGAACCTCTTGTTGCTTCTGAGAGTTGTATGAATTTCCTAGGAGTCTCAGGTGGCAATGAGTGCCTAAGTATGGGGACTAGTATCAGAGGCTTCTTTAGAGATAGAATGTACTATTATGTGTTCTTTCTGATGAATTATTATTAGAAGCCCTTCAGAAACCCTACAGGTAGCGTAAAGGAATTGAAAAAGAGTGTTTTCCCTCTTCCTGTAAAACAGGAGTCCAAACAGAAGAAAGGTTGGCAGTAGGTATCCATTCAACAGAGAGGCAGGTTTTGCAGAACACAGGTAAGTTCGAAGCGAATAAAGTCTTAAGGTAAGTGTGGAAGGAATGTTCCATCCCAAAATGAGTGACTTAGGGATTAAGCCTTTTTTTTGTTTTGTTTCAGATCTTTTGCTTTATTTCAGTCTTTTTTATTCTAGCAGGTTTCCAGTAGTAGGTACCATTCCAGAAACCGGTGTGTTCTACTAAAGGCCATGTGTCACTTAATCATAATACTTTATCTGAAAGACCAGTGAAATAAAGAGACTTTACAAGCAAATAGAATTTTTACTATATATTCTCTAACCATAAGGGGATTACTTGGCCTCCTGTGTCTTTTCCACACATCAAACTCTATACTAAAGCTGTTTTAAAGCTTGCAGGAGTTCATCCTCTGGGGATTTTCCTTTTGTCTGTCAGGCCACAGATAGAAAAATATGTCCAGTCATATTTAGCCGTATGTTGACCATCTCTGCCGTTTGATTGTGAATATTCTTATCAAATACAAAAATATTTTCAGTTATGCCGGCTCTGATAGTGGCACTCGTTTGGTATTTTCTGATTAACATTTTCCACAACTTTCTACTTGGCTTCTTAATAAGAATTCATTTGGGTATTCTTTGACCTCAGTGGAGTCTTGGCTAAAGTAACACTTATTTTCCTCTGCAAAACTTTAGAGTTCCCTATAAAAGACTGTTTCGTGAAGACTGATAATTTGCATGGCTTTGAGCTTCATTGTTCAGTGAAACATTCCCATGTCTCATACATCCTGATATACATTGTTTGCAACCTGTAACTAGAGATCTGCATGGGCATATGCATGCTGCTGCCATCAGGGCCTTGTTTCAGCTGTCCCTACACAAAAGAACATTTAGCTGTTCCTTCCATTTAACTTGAGTGACAAGTGCTGAGTAAACTCCTAGTTCCTAACCATATCAGTGAATGATGGCAGTCCTTATCGCCTTACAGTGTAACTCTTTATAAGGCAACCTGTGGCTCTGAGGTGATGGAATATGGTACTGCAGCTATCAGTGAACCTGTTTTTAAACCGCCACCTATGGCTTATTTTTCTTTTCTGACAGTGTATCTTATTTCATCTGACATTTTGTTTGGGTTGGAAAGTTAACGTGAATAACAATATTTCTATTTGAGAAAGCCTTACATACTAGCTTACATACTAGCTTACATAATAGCTGAAGTTGTTTGTTGTTCAAGTGTGCCTTGATAAGTACCGGGAAGTCTTCTTTATGTTTTCAATCTCTTCTCAAATTAAGGAGACCATGTAACACTATGCACAGAATCTGGTCAAAATTGTGCTTTGTAAAATTTTCAAAACTGTGGAGAATGTCTAATAATTTTCGTGAGTAGTTCTACATTATATGCTTTGTTCCAATTAATCTTGATCCAGCTGAGTCTGATGATTCTGTGTTGGGGCAATTGAATTAATAATTTGGGAATCTACTTTCAGATTTTGTGGCTTATTCAGATAGGTGGGTTCTACATGATTAGATAAATATTAGGCTTCTGGGTTAGCCATCTACAAGTCTGTCATCTGACTCCCAGCCAACACATTTACTAAAGGTCTCAGTGCTAAAAAATAATAAAAAATATTTCTCTCTTTTTTACAATTTCAAAATAAAGTACCCTTTTTCTTGGTCTCAGTGTATTACAAAATTGAAATCCATTTAACTGGAAATATTATCTAATTGCAGATTGGATTAGGAAAAAAATATTTTCTGTAATATGGCCAGTATAAGTTCAGTTTAACTTGGAGTTTTCTTTCAACTTCCTCCAAATCAGAATGATCTGAGAAGAAATTAGTTTTTTAGTGGGGTGAGATTCCTTATGAGCATTTATAGGTCAATACATACCAATGTTTCTGTGCTTCCATTTCATTTAGCAAGACTGTCTCTAATACTGTATCTTCTCAGTTAGAAATGTGAGATATTAGAGCTTCCTCATCAAATTTGGTGTTTGTTCTGCTGTTTTAACTTCATCTAGAACACGGGATTTCTGAGACATAGAAATAAGAATGCAGATAAGAAATGTAATTTTTTTTTTTTTTCACCCAGAGGGTCATGCAGCCTCTCCCTTGCTTCAAAATTGGAGAAATACTTTTGCAAATGTGTATGTAGAACACTCTCCTCCACTTATGTTCGAAGTATTAATCTGCAGCACAGTTTATCTCAGTCTTGACTAAGCATCTCTTTTGGGCACCAGAGAAAATGACAAAACACAGACCAGAAAAATAACGTCCAGATTCCTTTTCTGCTGCCAAAGGGTTGACTGGGAAGGGATCTGAAAATGAGCAGAGTTTTGGCTCCTTTTTCTAGGTTTCTCAAATGTGTTAGCTGATCAACCAGCAAGTGCCCCACCAGGTTATGATTCCCTTTGTTTAGTGCTTAATGTAGTTAGAGTGTTATGAATTTATATAATTTATAATCTTGCTTCTGGACAGCTTTGTGAGTATCCCGACAGTATTTTTTAAGGTTATATTGTTAATAGTCATTATCTAGTTCATAATCAACATAATAAAACTACCTAGTAAGAGCTGATGTGGGTTCTGTGTGTCTCGTGATGACAGGAGATTGTTACTGATTGTTCCACCCTTAGTGGGGGGACCAAATCTAAACCCTAACCACAGAAAAAGAGAAATATTTCTCACCCTCAAGGATGATAATTACCAACAAGAATAAAAAAAGCTTTAAAAAGCCCTATATTGGGTACTAAATAACTTGCTACAGATTGTCTTTATCATGCAAAGAGTGCCATGTATCACTTCTGCTGATAAAACTCCAGTCAGATAAGTTTTCTAACCAGCTTGTCAAGGTAGAAGTGTCAGGTGGGGAGTAGGATGGTTATTGTGGGCAGTAATGAAAACATGGAGCTTTTGGAGAATAAATAACAATAGCACTCTCACTTTTTCTTTTTAGTCTGTTCCTGAAAAACTTGCTTGCTGGGTTACAGATATAAAAATTAAACTTCCCTCTACTAGGTGCACAAATCAGTATTTATGCAGTGTGCAATTGGCCTACCTTCCAACCTGCTAAATGCAATTTGCTTTAGTTTGAGCAATTTATAAGATGTTACCTGTAAGTAGTACACATTAAATTTGAGTAAGAACATAACATTATTATTCCCTGTTCTTTTCTTATTGCAGTATTTTTGTTGTGTTTAATGTTTCTGGTCTTGAGTCCTGGTCTCTGAAGGTTCTCAGGGGTGGAGGGGATTGTTTTGTTATGTTACAGCAAAAGCAGATATGTTCACCAGCTGTAATGCTGACCCATAAATGGAGTTCTAGATATATGGAATACACTGACTTTTATAAAATCCTCTTGTGTGTGTTTCAGACTCAAAACACACTTGAGCATAACTCATATATGTGGCTTGCATGCGTATGCCATGAATTTTTAAGTCTGTGCGTACCCATGTACTTACAAATAAGCACATAATAGTAACAGTTTTCCTTTGTAACAGTAGGCAGTTAAATTGTGTGAGGATTTTTAATCTTGGCGAATTCAGTCATTGTTCATATTCTGTAAATTCTGAAACTCCATAAGCAATATCTAGCATCTGTGCTCTCTTTTAAAAGTTACAATTCCTGTGGTTTTTTCATCCACTTTCACCCATGCATCAATGAACTCACTGTAAGGGTTTAATTTTATATAAAGACGTATCTTTAAAAGACCACTGCTGTAAAGTAGTTTTGAGATTTGGCAGCTGTGAGTTGTGCAGTAAAGTGGGATTTCAGATTTAATAGATTACTTGCATTTCTGGATTCCAAGCGGTTGTCAAATGGTTGTCTTGATCTCTGGAAAAGGGAAGGGATAAGTGGAAATACGTGTCTTTAGCATCGAGTCTGGATTTTCTAGTTTATTGTGACCACTGGGGAGAAAAATGCCTTTATTTCAATATGAAATGAATACAAAAGAAAAAATGACCACGTGTCTGATTTCATTAACAATATCTTGTACAGTAAATATAATGTGAGTTGGATTTGGCTTTGATATTGTACACCTGTGACAGTACCATGTAGTAGGATATTTTCCAAGTAGCCTGCCCAGTACTAATTAAAAGCAGTGAATTTAACTCCTGTACTCTTTTGCAAAAATGAAGCTGTTTGGATTAGTATCTTGACTGTAAACTGAAAGGAATGTCACAAGACTGTTGGATAATTTGTGAACTCGGTAAAAAGGGCTAGATAACATTTGTACTGATCATATGCTTGTTTACCTTTGCAGATATAGAAGGTATTTTCAATTCTTGGTGCATAAAAATACCTAAAATGATCTAGTTAAAGCATGGCATATAATAAATTGTACTGCTATTGGGTGCTTTTCTGGGAACGCTTATTTGTATAGCAGCAACAGACTCACTCCTTGGAAATAAAAGAAGTGAAGTAGCCTGAAAAGTATCACATGATGGCACTGTTTCCATTTCCACCTCCAATATTATGAAATAAAGCTATAATAAACTGGTATTAAAATGGTATGTAATGCCAATGTACTTTGTATAATTTATGTAAAAGAAAAATCTAACCACTGTGGTTATTAATATAGGTATTAAAATGGATGTATAGATTTTTCAGAAAAGTGTTTTGTAAAACTTTGCATATTTATAATATTCTTTTTTTTGATTGTAGAGCAAGAATTCCACACAATATATAATGTTTATGAATGCTGAACTGTACAGATTCATTTAGCATTGTGTTAGGGAAAAAACTGTTAATTGTTGTGTAAATGAGATGTTTTATTTTTTGTTTTGATTTTATTCTGGAAAGAAAGCTAATGGCTGTCCTTTTTGTATTTAATATAAAGCCTTTTTGTGGTAAATTAGATCATTAATACAGACACGTTTTTAAAAAATGCAAATTAGCTTTCCATGAGCAGAAAAGAGCTTAAAGTGTAGTAAGGTCAGAGGCAGGATCAGACATATTTGTAAAATGAATTATATTCGAGTAGGAATATGAGGGAAAATATGAATCTAAAAAAATCAGTGATTTATAGTATATAGATGTTAGATGTCGTATTATTTCTTTTTTAGATATTCAGACTGAATACTTGTAAATGTTCATGTTCTTTTTTACTAATATAATTTAATAATCACCTCTAAATTAGTATTTTCTGTTTGTAGAATCATCAATATTCATTTTTAGCAAGAGAAAACACATTGCTGATTTAAAAAAAAAAGAAAAAAAGGTGGTGGGTGTGATTCTACTATGCTGCAGTTTATTGTAGAGTAAGGTAAACATCCAGTCCCACCATCCTCTCATATAAAAATTAGACTATTTTATACATTTTGCTATTGTGGGAATCATTGCAAAACCAAACCAAACCAAACCAAACCAAAAACCTTGCAAAAGGAAGTAAGAAAAATACCCACTGGTGATGCAGAGCTGATAGCTGGGGCTTGGATATATGCCAGAATGGGTACTTGCACTCCAGGAATGTCCTCTGCCGGTATAAACTTCTGTTCTGAGCAGTGTGAGGCTCTTCTGTGTCTTTTTTGGTGTGAAAGCAGGGGCAACAGAAAATGCATATTAAAAAAATCTGTCATGTGAAATTTCACTTCTGTCTAGTGAATTATCAAATGTAACTAAATAGAATAGGGTATAATAAATTCTTCTGAACTTTATCAGTAGATTGTTTTTAAATAATAA
>VZSC01003374.1:363902-383039 GCA_013398225.1 Steatornis caripensis | reverse complement strand
ATAACAAAAAATGGTTTCAGAAGACCTTAGAAGGAATATATTATATACAGTATGTCATAACATTTAAACTCCAAAGAAAATCGCTCCTGCTACTAAAATCAGTGATATAAGCTCCATGTACTGATCTATTAAAATGTTTTAAAAATAATTTAACATCTTTAATTTGCTTGCTTTAGTCAGTAAAGGATATTTCCATAATTTCAATTGGACGTATTCACATATTTTCTAGATTTACACAAGTGTTCTCAGTGTTACACTGCCTCTCTCTTGGTTTCTGATATTCCACTCTCTTGTGCTATTTTAGAGCAAGAGATAAAAATTATTACTGTTGTTTCGAATGTTTTTACAAAGTTTTTAAGAGATCTGGTGACATAGCTGGGCTCACATAATAAATTACAATATGTAAGAAAAAGCATTCATTACTCACAGCTGTCTATTCATTTATATGTACCATTTGTTCATGTATGAGGTGAAGAATTTCAGGATACAGTAAGTGAAGACTTCTCTGCTCAGTGTATTTCACCATTCAAATTACTTGCAATTTCAAAATGCCAGTGTTACTTTTCAGGACAAATTTCATAGAATCATAATTCTGTGATTATTCATCCAGTTTAATTAATTCAATTAAGTAAGTCTGCTGTCAGGTGTTCTTTTAATAATTGAATCAACATGCAGATACATAATAAGCATAAAAGCATTTCTATGGCTGCAGTAAATTTAGATCCGAAAGAATGCTCTATTCCACTACATTTGATATAGATTATTCTATAATATTTCAGTAATGGGTTGCACAAAGGCTGCCTTTTAATTCTTTGCTTTCTCAAATGTCTTTATATATAATGGTTTAAAACAGAAGGTGTTCAAAAGAGGGTGACCTTTTTCCATTACCATAGTTCCTGTCATTAATGCATTATAATTTTCCTTAGAAGTCTGGAAAAAATGTGTATATGTGCACTCTGTAGCAGGTATGAATCAAAGTGTGTTAGTGAAAGTTAAGAATTTTCTGTTATTACTAAAAAAAAAAAAAGAAAAAAGAAAAGAAAGACAGGAGGAAGTAATTTTATTGTTATTTTTACTGTGAAAGTTTAAACAAACCTTACACTTTATACAAAGCAGTTACAGACTTGAAAGTTTTGGCGTCTGTAATCCAAAAGAACAGCAGTTGACTTACTCAGATACTAAAAATAATATGCCCCTTAACTAAATTTAAAGCCAGTAGAATGTTGTATTAGGCTGGGTTGGGTATAAAGGCCAATAATGTATCTCCATCCTCTGCAATATATTACCATAGATGTTATTTTAATAACATATATATTAAAAAACATGGTAAATGATTCACTTGGCGTACTCTCAATGGTGCTTGATGTCATAATTATTGTAAATATTAATTGATGTGCTAAAAATGTAAGCAGGATGACTTTGCATTAGATGAAAAATGAAAATAGTCTGTGTACGGGTAAATAGATAATCATACAAAAGTAATTGGGGTTTTAAAACCCCAATCTATTCTGCCAGCATGAGCTCGTTTGCATGTTAATCACAAGAGTGATTTCCTACTTCACAAGGAAGTCCACACTCTTTCATAACCACTTTTAATTGCATTTAAAATGTTGCAGGGTTGGGATATTAGAAATGGAGGCGTATCAGTGTCAAATTAATAAAAATGTTTCTGAAAATCTGTGTAGGCAACAGATTATAACATTATAATCTTCTTTTTTGTTAGAAAATACAAAATCTGTATTAGGATATATTTTAAGTGAGGCATGTTAAATGATAAAAGCAGATTAATTTGTACATGTGTTGTTTCTTTACAAATTTGATAAATGGAAACCTAATTGTAGCTGGAAAGTATACAATGCATTTTATTAGTAAGTTACTTTATAGATTGACTGCTACTTGATACATTCTTTCGTTAATTTCCCATTTATCGATAAAATAGTAAATTAGTAAGTTAAAAATGCGGTTTTTTTAATAAACCATAAGACAGTGTGACAATAGAAGAGTGTGTGCACAATTCCTTTCAGTTATGTAGCGTTTTAACCGTATTTATATTTGTAGGAATCCAGTTAATGATTTTAATGGAAAATAATTTCTCTGCTTTCATGTATAGAATTTTACTAGTTATTTGGAAACTGTGTACTAAACATAATAGATACCAAGAAAACAATTACAGACCGGAATACAGATAATTTATGTATGCTGTATGCTGTCACTTGAAATTAGTACTAGAGTAAATTGTGACAAAATTTACATATTCATTATTATTTATAGCTAACTCTACCTTTACAATTAGAGATAGGAATAAGAATAGTAGAAATCTATTTAACAGTTCTTTTTTTCCTTAGTATTCGAAGCTGTGCAGTAATAAATGGACAACATTTTAAGTGATTTTGTGATATTCATATAAGATTCAACAGAGCTTCTTCTGTAATCTGTAAAAGGCCAATGTCAAAGTAAAGACAAAATGACTTGTTCTCTGAAGACACGAACGAAGAAATGTAGCTTTCTAATAAAATAGTGTAAGTTCACAATGGTTACAATGTGATCAGTCTCAAAGATACAAAACCTAATTTTTAGTCAAGCTGTTAAAAATTATATATTTAAGAAGATGAAAAGTTTGAGGATTAAAGAAAAATCACTCACAATTTTAAAGAGGGTATATTTGCTTTCATCACCAGGTGTTCTTTCTAATATAAATTACCAAGATGATGTTTCCATAACATAGCTTGGGGTGCTCTGGAGATTAAAACTACCAAAACAGACCTATTAAATTTTTCATAGGGAGGGTCCACCAGGGATAATAAGCCAATATTCCTTGTCCCATATTCCAGATGTTTTATGTAATTCTGCATCTTTCTAAACCTAAATCGTAGCTTTTCCAGAAAAAATGTACTATGGAGACTGAGATGAAAGGCGAGAACTGTTGAAATGTTAATTTTACTATCTGCTGTTGAGGTCTGTTACCTTTTTTGTATTTTTTTTCTTACTCCCAGTAGCTCAGTTCTGTTTTATGAATGTTGTGGTATTTCGGTTGTTTGAAGTTTTGAAACTTGGAGCATGACTTTGACTTAGCAAAACAGAATGCCACATGGTGTGTGACACACTGATGGATAGTCTTTGATCCATATGATTCACATTCTTTCTACTTTCAGCTTGTTTCTGGATGATGAAAATAAAGTTTAACAGTAAAATGATCATAACAATAATACTTGTAACATAAAGCCAGAATAATTCTAAATAAAATAATGCTTTTCAGCAATTTTCAAGTAATAGTGTAATAAGCAATAATATATTTAGTTGATTTTTTTTTTCCACATAGAATGTGGACATTTAAAACCGATATTGGGGTTATTGCACAGTTATAGGGTATTTCTGCATTGCTCTGAAACAGTTAATGCTTTAAAATAAAGTACCGCTATGCTTCACAGATCAGGTGGCAAATGTGATGAAATAAATACATCAGGCCAGCTCTTCTGATTCCCACTCCTTGGTCTCCTGTTGTACTCTAGTGATAACTGCCCAGGAGAAAAGCCCGTGCATCGTTATTCCTGCTATAGTTTGGAAAAGACATAGATCTGGTCTAAGGGAACTGATGTCTAAGTGTTTTTTTAATCCAACACAAAATATAGGTGGTAGATTGGCATTATACAAGGGGAAAGAGTGAATGCATTGTAAAGGGAAATTCTTTTGCCTCCCATTCAGGGTCCGATCTTACTAACGGCTAGGTATACCTGGCTGCTGACTGGTCCATGATGTTTTTTCGCTGATCGACTGTTTTCAACACAGTTGTTCAGATGCATTGTTCTGAGATAGTTGTCTCTCACCACGTGACTTCTTTTATTAACTGAGTTTCCTAAAACTGTTACTTTTATTCTTTATAATTTATTGCACTGCAGTTACTGAAAGTAAGACTTGTATGCAGACTTGCACTATAAAAGGCTAATGCCCTGATATAAATACTTAATGAATGCTTATCATTGTCTTACATTTCATGTTCCTGATTCTTTAGCAATTCAGTCCTTACCAGTTTTCTCTCTCTTATTTTTCTTTTTTTTTTTTTGTGAGGAGGATTTAACTTCAATTTTTCCTAGAAGATTGGAAAATGAGTAAGATGATGGTATCTATTGTACTAGGGAAGTGCAGAAAGTTACAGGAGAGAGACTGTTTGCTAAAATTTTAGAATTCATTTAAATTAACCTAGCTTGATTTAACTTGCTTTACTTTGGAAAAAAAAGTCAGAATTTATTAAAAGCCCATACAATATTTTCATCCCTCTAACTGGGAAGTTCCTATGCCAGTTCTTTTGACTTCCTACTCTTTTAGAAAAAAAATAAGGGGAGAGATGTGATTATCCTCCTGAGTCTAAGAAACAGGTAACCTCTGTTTCCGTTTCATATGTTTTTGGGAGAGGAGTCTAAAGAAGGTTCTTTTTGGCCTTTTTCTACATCATAAAGAAGGAAAAAAGAAGTGAAAGCATAAACTCTTTTATGTAGATGTTTTTGCCTTTGAGGAGAAACAAGTAAGAAAACATACAATTAATTCCTAAAGAGATTTCCTCCTTTGCCATATGACAGCTACACTGCCGTAAAGTATGCTGTATATAATGCACATGAAACTGTTTAGAGAATTGCATCAGTACTCAAATACACACTGAACCTTTCTAAACCCGTCATGTTTGGCCATGACTTTAAACCAGTCCTATTTCACAAGTCTTTGCAAAAACAAATTTGTAAGAGGACTTCCGTAATCATTTTTCTTGTTCTGTAACTTTAGAGAAAAAGGTCTTTCTGGGAAAAATAGGGGCACTTGAATTTTTTTTTCTTGTCACTACTTGGCAGATTATTAAATCTCTGAAAATGAAATGTATTTGGTTTTATTCTTATAGGCAATATTAATAAGCTTGCTGTTCTTTTACACACTCAAGATTTTTTTCTCCGTATTTTATTTTCTTCTTTTGCCATAGTTTAAGTATTAGGGCTAAAAAGTGGGGCAAAATGATCCTTTTATCTTTTAAACATGTACAGTCAGTGATTGTAACCATTTTCCCTGATGTGTTTCCATAGTTTGTTTCTACTTATTTCCTAGAGGCAGTATGGTGTGATTGTTCTGCCACAGTTCATATTAGTTATTATGAATTTTACACAGTTTTCGGCTCAAGTCCTTTAATGTCTATTGTTAATAAAAGCAGCGGAGTTCCCCAGTTTGGGTAGAAGTCTTGTAAGTGCGTGGCAGTGTAATGGAGAGTATTTGAGTTGGATGGCTGATAGCTCATGATTTTCAGTGGGGACAGTATCTTCCAATTTGTGCATGAAAAAATTTTGTCCGGAAGGGCTATGTCTACACTTGTTTTTTTTTTTTTTTACTTTGTTTTAAAAGAAATCTGTGCTGCTCACTGGTGAACACTTTGGAGTCTAAATTTGCAAAGTGTAGTTCATTTTCTCAAGCAGCAACATACAGAGACAATCTTCTTGCTACAGCAACAAGTAGGAGTCACCATGGGACAAAGGGAGATTTGCCCATTCGGGGTGTCATTATGCAGAGTAAGAGGTCAATAAACTGGCTTACGTGAAGGACAAGTAGGATTGCCAGCTCGTACTGCGATTCCATATGATGGGTGTTAACAGCAGTAGGAGGCCTGCCTATGGGAAGCAACTGAATTTAGGAAGCAAAATCATTCTTGTCAGAGTCCTTGCATTTCTTGTAAAAAGCCCAAACTCTTGGACTTTCAGTAAAGATGTATATTGGAGGAGTGTTAAGAATAAATGTGTAAATGTGCTTTTGTTGTTTTGTACGCACCACTTCCAAACATTGGTACGTTTTCTCCTCTCCTGCCTGTGTTTCACAGTTACGGCCACAAATCCAAACTTCTTCACAAGGAAACAGTGAATCAAAGCGTACTTCTTGCAAGTAGTCCTACAGAACATTGTGAATATCAGCTTACATTTATTGTGGTAATGTTAGTATGTAAAACCAGAAGGTATCAGAGAGACCCTGCCATGAGTTACGTAGGATAGGGAGGAAGAAAGAGAAGGTAGTACATATAGGCAGATGGAGAATAATAGGGCTGCATTTACCATGCTAGAGACTGTCCCAGTGAGCAGTCTTTGGGCCTAGCCAGGTTGTGTGGAGGGACTTGTGCCCATTTAGAAAAACATGAGCCCATGATGGAACAACCTGACACTGCATGTCCTGCACGAAGCATGTGGCCTGGGTCTCTTTGAGCCAGGGCTTGTTCTTCATCTCCAAAAGAAAGCGGCAGTGTCTTCCGTCCTTATCTCTACACTGTCTGTCCCTTCACTGCCCATCCCCACTGCCCAAACACGGAGGCCTCCACCATACTGTGTGTTGAGAGCAGTCCCTGATTTGTGCAGACTCACAGCTTGTGGCTGAGCATTGCCTGGAACAGCACTAGTTGACACTGGCCAGGACTGAGTGGTAATGGGCAATTGCAGTATGATGCTTGAGCCTGTGCCGTTTTGTAAGCCTAGCTTTTGAATCAGGTATGCTACCACTGTGGCTTAAGGCAGAGTTTGTATTTTTGGGGGAACTGTTGATTCAGGGTGCTTGAAACAATATGGCCATTGTCTTGCAGCACGTGGAATTCTTGCAGAACGATGCTGCAGGCTCCAGGTTTAGGGCACCAAGGACGACATGGTTCAGCTCCATGCTGTTGTCCTGGAGCAGGCCCAGGAAACGTTTGTCCTTTTATTTGTGTCTGGATTTCTGCTTGAAAACAACTAGTTACCTTGCTTACCTTCTTGCAGAAGAAAGCCTAGAAATGAATTAATATAAATGAAATGCGATGATCAAAGAAGGGACACGGGAGGGTACCAGCTACTTTGTCACGTGAATATGTCTTACGATTTTCATTATGTTAGTACCATATTTTTTTCTGTTTTGCTTTGTTTGCTGAAATCTAAGGGAGGGCTAGGGAGAAGAAACTAAGAGGTATGAGCTTAAGTTTTATGGGAAGAAATTGTGAGGGATGTAAGAGAGAGTTGGGCCAAATGTCCAACCAAAATAGGGCAGAATTGCTCCTGTAGAACCCACTGAAATTTCTCTCAGGGAGCTGATGTTACAGCTCCTGCTGCTTCTACAGATTCTTCTAACCATCTAGCCCATGTCTGCATCTTCTAAAGGATCTCTCCTCTTTATTTCTGAGTTGGTAGAAGGAGACACCTAGATTCCCCTAATCTGACTTCCTTCACGTCATCCTTGCCTGCTGCCACCTGTGCAGCAGCCTCTGTTGCCTTGCAGCTCAGGGTTGCTGTCTCCCTGGTGGGCTGGAAGCAGAAACACCTCAGGAAGCTACAAACATTATGGTATTTACTGAGGTCAGTTCTTGTCATGCTGTTTCAGTAACTAATGCAGCTCTTACTTTTAGGAATTATTTTTGTCTACATTTGTAATTTTACATGATCGCCTATCAGTGAAATAAGGATCATACATATTCATTTCCCCTTTGAAACTATGGAAACAGTCTGGCTTTCAGGCATAGTTGCCGTGTTATTTAGTTTGCCCAACTCAGACAATGTGTGCTGGGGTGTTTGTTTTATTTTGTTCTCAAGAAATGAGGACCATGTCCTCATCTGTGCTTGTGAAGGAATCGAACCTGGTTGAAATACAATGAGTTTGTTGAAATTTCTTTTTAATTCAGCAATGTTCTCATTGGATTCAGCATTTAGTAACTGGACCACAATTTGACATCTGTAATCATCTCGAAATATGGTAATTAAAGAAGAGAAATTCTCCTTTTTATAACTAAACGTACATTTGTGCTGGCGTAGTCACTCCAGCCTCACTGCAAATGGCTTGATGCTAGGAGCATCAGCTACTGCTGCCATCTAGAGATGGTGTGGAGGAAAATAAAGCAGGTTGGGTTCTTCATGGGTATTACAAAGGACATACCAGCACACTGCAGCTCAGAGGAGAACACTAAAACAGGGACCCTGTCGCTGTAGGTACAGAGTTTTGAACTATCCTCTTCATGTTTTGGTTTAAATTTTCACAGATTCACACAACATACGCAACTGATCATTGCCTTGCTATGAATTCTGATGTTGAAGTTGAGAGCAAGTCAAAAGAAGGTCTCCTCAGTAGCCGTGGTTTTATATGTGAAGAACTGTTATATGCAGGCATGGTGGAAAGTTTGGGAAAATGAAATTATCTCATCTGCCTAGGGTTTTCTCGTATACTTGCAAGCTTTTTGCATGGTTCTTCTGTTCCATACGAGACAGATACAGGTAGATCAGTGCATCTTGTACGGTCGTTATTAAACAACAGTATATGTAATTGCTGGTTATTGATTATTACAAACAGTTGAAATATTCACTCATTGCTATTTAGGCCAACTACTTTTCTGTAGTTTATTTTACATCAAACATTTCTGGTCAGATCCAGAGATTGTGTATTCCCTAACTGAGTAAACAGTTTTTTTCTGAAAGCCCCGTCTTTTACTGTCCTCCTTTTTACTGGATCTTTTTTCTGGTCGTTGGTCTACTGTTTGTTTGCCCTGCTATGGTTATTCACTGGGCTAGGAATTCAAGTAGTAGTTTTGATTAGCATGGTTTCTCCTGTGCTCTGTGCTGTAGAAAAGCATAGAGATTCAAGATTCAAATTTAAGAGTATCTACAGTCCTTTGGGACTCCAGCTGTCCTAGGGCTTTACAGTACGCTGGGACTCCAGCTAAGCATAAGTCTTACCAAATATGAAGGTAGAGGAGACCTCCTTTTCCAGATGATGGTACTTCTATGTGTTCTTGTGTTTCTGTGTTGTGGTTCTGTCCTCTGCCATGTTGTAATATTTTGTTTATTTTCATATCAGATTTGCTATCCAGGAGCACACTTCGGGATGTTTGAATATTATACTGAGATTTTAATAGTTTTTCTTCTATTTGATAAAGTTTGTGTTGTGCTGCTGAACTGATGTTTTTAATCTTTCTTCAGGTCTTTCTTTAAAGCAGTATTTTCTATGTTTACATTGGCAGTTTTCAGCATTCTCCAGTTTATTACAAACTGCCAATTTTGGTGGTGTAGAATCATAGAATCATAAAATCATAGAATGGTAGGGGTTGGAAGGGACCTCTGAGAGATCATCTAGTCCAACCCCCCTGCTAAAGCAGGTTAGCCTAGAGCAGGTTGCACAGGAATGCATCCAGGCGGGTTTTGAATATCTCCAGAGAAGGAGACTCCACAACCTCTCTGGGCAGCCTGTTCCAGTGCTCTGTTACCCTCACAGTAAAGAAGTTCCTCCTCATGTTCAGGTGGAACTTCCTGTGTTCCAGTTTGTGCCCATTGCCCCTTGTCCTGTCGCTGGGCACCACTGAGAAGAGTCTGACCCCGTCCTCTTGACATCCACCCTTTAGATATTTGTGAGCATTGATCAGATCTCCTCTCAGCCTTCTCTTTTCCAGGCTGAACAGACCCAGCTCTCTCAGCCTTTCCTCATAAGAGAGATGCTCCACTCCCCTAATCAACTTTGTGGCCCTCCGCTGGACTCTCTCCAGTAGTTCCCTGTCTCTCTTGTACTGGGGAGCCCAGAACTGCACACAGTACTCCAGATGCGGCCTCACCAGGGCAGAGTAGAGGGAGAGGATCACCTCCCTCGACCTGCTGGCCACACTCTTCTTAATGCACCCTAGGATGCCAATTGGCCTTCCTGGCTGCAAGGGCACACTGCTGGCTCATGGTGAGCCTGTTGTCCACCAGCACTCCCAGGTCCTTCTCTGCAGAGCTGCTCTCCAGCAAGTCAACCCCCAGCCTGTAATTCACATGAATTTCCAGATCATGAAGGATCATAAGAGTACTACTAACTGGATGTTGTGATATGTCGGTGAACTTCTTTTCCATCCTCTGCTTTCTATTATTTTAGTCTGTTTGTTCATATCCAGTCATATTCTGATCACGGTGACTGTCATGGTATGCATAAAATTTTGCACTGGTTTAAGATCCTACAAAAGTAATATTTCAGTATTTTAGGACTTTTGTGTAGTCATAGATTTATTCTTTATCATATACTTGATTTTTTCTACGTTATTTTAAGTTTAATCATATCTTTAACATTCTGGTTTGGTTTATGAGAAGAGAGCATATGAAAGTTTCTCTGGGATTTTTTACTATTGGAATCAAGCTTGTGTTCTGCATAAGCGAGGGCATGTTGTGGTGAGATTTTATTGTCTTACCCAGCAGATACTTGGGTAAACGAAGGTATCCTGTGAATACAATGCCTTCAGTTTCAATGGAGGATTTTTAGGTTTTCTACCTGGTCTTTTGATCGTCAGTAGACACTCACGTTCATTTTCAAATCATTCTGTTTCCTTACTCAGAGGAGATCACTGCTACAAAATTTTACTATGTCTACTACTTCTTTTATTACGTATGCTTAAATTTTCAAATTACATTCTTTCGCAATGTAAATACGATACTTTTAGTGGGTAATGGTACAGACTGCACCTTTTCTTGTGCTTTATGAAACAGAAGGGTACAATTCAGTCAGTAACTGTTTGATCTGATCTGGTATTGAATTCCTTGTGACCAGATATCTACAATGGCTTTAACATCAGTATGAACGGTAGCTGGGTCATGATGCATTCCCGTTGCCACCATAAAATAGCTGCATGATACTGGTGACTGTACCCTGGAGCTGCTTTTGGAATGGGATTGCAGGAGAGTGTAATAGTCAATCGCATTTTGTATGGAAAGGCAGTTATTTTATTCAGGCTAAAGCCATTGCTTACAGGTTTTCTTCATCGGGCTGGTAGATCAGTTAAGATAGTCTACTGGAGATTAAGGTGGCTACTGAAGTTTTAAAATGCTGCTCTATCCATAGACATTTTGTAATTAAATTCGCTGCTAAAGAAGGGAGTGTTTTTTCTCATTTGAGTGTCTCTATGTTTAAACTGCAGTCATTGGATCTTCATGTGATGAAGTGAAGAACTTTCTGTTATCACATGCTTTTAACCGTCCTTTTTTGAGAACCTGCATTGAGGAATACTCCTGGAGTTCAATATATCAGAAATGTTTTCATGTTACCTGGATTGTCTTTTAAGCTCTTCCAATTTACAGTGAACATTAGAACTGGTCACAGTGTTCTGCAATCGTTATGTTAGCTTGGAATTTAAAAAAGCATAACCTTCCTTTTCCTATTCTTTATTCTGCCAAGGGTCTTTGCCCATTTGACCAGCGTGCCATGGGACTTAGCTATGCATCGTAACTCCAAGTCTGTAATTTTTCTATGATACCATGTTTCATCCTCTGAATATAGACTTTCTTTGTAGCTAGGAGCACAGATTTACACATGTGGTGATAGGAAAAGTATTCCTTTTAAGTAAAGCATTTTCAGAGATTCAGATCATTTTATTCTAGTAGCTGACTCTCATCATTATCATTTGTTGTGTTGTCAGCAAACGTCATCAGTAATGAATTTGCATTTTCTTGAAGGTTGTTGATAAAAGTGTGAAACAGTACAGGACCAGTAATCTATCACGGCAGATCTGTCTTACAAATGCCCTTAATATAACTCCCTGTTTGCAATTACATTCTGAGACTTACTGATTTGCCTGTTTCTAATCCATTCTAATCCATAACATATTTTTGATGTTAATTTTGTATCATTCTTGCTTTGAAGTCCTGGAGTGGTGCTCTGCAAGCTAACACACAGAAAGTATTTTTCACTGAAGTCAAGTGGGATACTTTGCTTAAAACCAGGTGTAGGTGAAAGATGGCCATAGATTATATGCCGGAATATTTTGTTTGAACACTCAGTGATGAGTTTTTATTGCTATAAGCAAAGTTACTCTAAAACATGTAGTCAACTTGTATTTGGAGAAAATTGTTTCTGATTTTACTTTATATAATTTTCTCAATTAAGAGGAACATTTTTTCTAGATTTAAGCTAGTTGTCGAACTTGATTTGAGAAGACCTGTTATATTGAAGGTTTGAAATAAACTTGGCATATTTACTGTGCAACTTTAAAAAGAAACAATATTTAAAAGCATCATGATCACAGTGTGTAATACAATTTCTTAGAGTTATTAGTCTTATAGTAAGAGGTATTGGAGAACTTTACATACACTGCCAATATTCTGTCATTGAATTGACGTTCACCGTGAAGTCCAGCTCCTGGTTTTTTTATTATTATTACTATTAATAGTAATTAGTAATAATGGAAATGAATAGTAATATTAATAGTCTGGGAGTTGGACTTGATGATCCTTATGGGTCCTTTCCAATCTGATATATTCTGCGATCCTGTTGCTTTACAATATAGCTGTGTTTTGGGGGTTGGTTTTTGTGGGTTTTTTGTTTGGGGGCTTTTTTTTTTTTTAAACAGATGGTTTGTAATTGTGGAAACTTGTGGCAAAATGTGTGGCCGGAAAATGTGCAAAATTTTGTTTCCTGCTGTATGTGGTATTTATGACTCCTGGTAGGCTTTTGCATCAGTGCTTATACAGGATTAATACGAAAGCAGCTCTATTCTTAGCTCATATTTGATTCTCTGTATTGAGCTGTGGTACTATGGATTATTTCAACTCTGTGTAGTGTTTCAAGTGTAAGCTAGAGTTTATTGCCAGGTGGCAGGAATGAGGCATATAAACATTTTATGGACAACAGATGCAGATAAATGGAGGGATTTATCTCATGCACTGTATACTTGTTTGGCTAAGAGGTACAGCCTTTAGTCTAAATTCCTCTATGCTGACTGATACTGGACAATTAAAAACATATAAATTACTACAAGAGTAATTACTGCAGAGAGAGACTAATCATAACTTCCTGTGCATAAAATACAGAGTTGCTTCTCAAAGGCATTGCAGTGAAAAATTTTCTTCTACGTTGTAGAAGAGAAGCATAGAAGAGTGAGGAGTAGCAGGAAAAAAACTCTGGAGTCTGCTGGTCTCCAATTACTAAGTTACAGGTAGTCCATTTTATTTATATTGATATTAAAGACTTATCCTAATTGCATGAGATTTTCAAAATGCTGTTATTTTAGAAGTTAAGTAAATATGTAATAGAGATACAAATGCAGTAGGCCATTTGTTACCAGTATATTGTCATTGGCTGTTGAAGGAAAGATAGAAGCTATAACCTATTTTGCTCGGATATACTTCTCCACATAGATTGTCCCCAGATAAAACAAACCTGCTATAGTCCTTAGATTTATAAAGTAGTTGCACAGAGCCTGATACTTAGCTCAGTTACAGCTATCATATTTAGGCCACTAAAGTCCACAGAGTTGTATCAGAGTCAGTGAGAAGAGAATCAAGTCTATGAAGTACCTTGGCTGTATTGTCTGGTGTTTATTTCTGCCGCTGAGGCTTGTCTTAGTTAAAGAGAGCTTTTAGATTGAGGAAAACAGATGGATATCATTTGGGAAAGATAGAAATAAAATAATATATTCTGATACATTTTACTGAAATAAAATGTCATGACATACATTACAAAGTCATGGTCATTCTTTTAATGAATAGTACTAGTAATAGAGTTTAAAAATTCTGCCTAAGAATACATTTTCTCTGTAAGTGGGCTTAATATAATATTTTTGCAACTAGATTGCCTTACTTTTTCTTTTTTTTTTAGATTTCTGTAAAAACAAACTAAAGTGAAATTCGATAAACCTCAGCCCTGAAATTATTTTTAAACAAAGTTTTGCTGGTGACAGCTTATTTTTTTAAGTAAGCAGATTCCATATGTGGTATTAAGTAAATCATTTTGTGATTTGATAGTGGTGTATTGGGGTGAGACATCCTGTAATGTAACTATGTCTGAAGTTATTTACTGTTTTTCCTCTGCCAAATTGTGATTGTTTAGTCTGCTAACACTTGTACTGAAGGTTTTTCTGGGTAGTGGTTAGCAGTTGTTTTCAAAGCAAATGTTAAATCTAAGAAGACATTCCTTTAAAAAAAATCCTGTTCTGGCAGAGGAACTTGATTTGTGTTCTTGTTCAGTGTTCCTTTACTGTTTTTAGTATGGCTGTTGAAATCTATACCCTATATGATCTCATTGTACTGCCTGCATTTCATTAATGAGTGACTCTGTTTAGGGCTTGGGGAGTGAAATATTTTTCGTATGACACTACCCAATATGAGTGCAGTGCACCAGCTGCAAAAACCACAGACCATCTGATTTTGTGGCTTTTGAGGGTGTGAAAAGTTCAATTGCTTATACTAGGGCTTATATCTGTATATTATACCATATGGAAACGGAACTACTGTAGACTTGGAAGGAGAAAGAGAAAACCAAGTTCTTTGGCCATGGTTCAGATAAAGATAAAAAATATATATCTTGCACTGTGGATGAATTAATGTTACTACATGGCATTAAAATACTTTTTAAATAAAATGATAATGTATATTACAAATTTTGCCACATAATACTATTTCTAAAGAAAGAGCAAATGTGGAAATTGTAAAGTAAGTTTGTGGTTTTGGTGATTAAAGCCTAATGTGCTGCTGAAAGGAGTGGCCTCATAACTGCTTCATCAAGACAGCCTGTTATTGATACTTAAATACGTTTACCTTTCTGTATTGAGATTCCTCCTGTCCTTTCCTTGTTGAAAGCAAAGCCGTCTAGAGTTTGGGTGGGCACTATCCAGACTATCCAGAATGCAAGCTAAAAATACTTTAAGAAATTGTATTTCAGTCATAACTTGGGACGTTTTTAAGTAGTTTTGAATTTACTAAGTCAAAACATGAACCACCATACTAGTTGTCACTGTTCTGTGGTTCTTCCTTCTGTAGAATCAAAATATATGCCACTATCTGCGAAGTAATATGTCAGACACATTTGCAAATAGTTTAAAGTTGCTCTTTTAAATGACCAAGTAAAAGAAATTAGAAAATTCTTACTTAAAATGCTATGAACAATTTTCTGTGTGTTCTTTAATACAGTGAGGTGTATCGGCAGTAGAATGGGTTGCAAAAGTAAATTCTTTGCTTTTGCATAACGCTGTAACAAGAATAAACACCAATACTCTTGGTTAGGAGTTGGTAGACACTATATTACTATTTCATGTTACATAGGAGGTTAGCATAGTAGTTAGTGGTTTCATATTAATCTGAGGAGAGTGTGTGTGTGTGTGTGTGTGTGTGTGTGTGTGTTGGGAGGCAGGGTGTGGTTTCTGCAATAGGTATGCCTGAAATTTCAGAAGGGGAAAAGTTAAGAAGCATTTGAGTGTTTCTAATGAAAAAGCACCAATCTTTGCTCATAAGCACATCATCAGCAAGATTTTATTCAATGTATCAGCAATTTTGAGAAGCATTTTGAACTGCACTCTGAAAGCAACAGAGAAGCAAACAGTAAAAACTGTAACCTGTTGATGACAAACGCACTCCTCCCCATCTTCTACTGTTTGTGCCATTCAGTCAAGGAGCACAGTAATTTTCTTGATTTGTGTCCTGAACCAGATAGTACTGAAAAAGAAGTTCCAAGTAGCAAAAATAATAGCAACCAGCACATGGCCAAGTCTGAATTTTGTTTGAACGGGTAGGTCCAAATGATGAAGGGTTTTGTAAAATGCCATTCCTTTCTGTGAATAAAGCATAAACACAAAGTAGAGCTAAATTTATCGTACACTTCGTTCACTGTGACTCATCCCTCCAGCTCTATATATAGGTTCTACCATCACTGACAAAGTGCTTTTTGTTGACAATAAGCCTCAACAACAGGTTTCTCTGAACCACTGTTGAATACTGCTTAGCTGCTAGCGATGGAGCAGCTATTCAGAGTGTGGTTATGAAAACCATGACTGAGAACTGATTTCACTCATAATGAGAATCAGATGTAAGAGTAAGTATATGAGTATTGTAGCAATACATACTTGCCAACAGAGAAAGAAAGAAAACAGAAAAGCTCTTGCTGTGTCAGTTTAAAAATTTTCTGATATTTAAATAGTTTCATGAAATCACAAATTGGCCACCTCAAATTTTGATATTTGACTTTTATGTATCAGGAGAGCTTTTAAAATTTATACTCTTTATTCTTTTTGTCTGATTTTGGGACTCAGAACCTTTTAGTTTTCAGGCTTTTAAACTTCTAATTTGTACCCATGAGAACTGTAAATTTATATTTTTTTTTAAAAAAAGAATTATTGTAGAATTTCTAGATTCCAACAGTTGAAGCTTTATGGAAAATACCAAACATTATGAGATTACAAATAAAGCTCTAAGTATCATATCCAAAGTTATGCTCTGAAAAATAAAATCAGTTTATGTACGTCAGTGGGTGAAATGTTCTGGCTATTGAAATTGATTGGCGTCTTTTGCCACCGAGTTCATTGAAGCCTGAGTTTTATTCTCTTCTTAATTCTTTTACTGTCATATCCAGAGGTAATCTGCTTGTCCCATGTCTCTGAATCTTCACCTCTAAATGGGAATGCTTCCTTCATTTGATCAGTGGTGGGTAAGTTTAGGAGAAAGAGAGAGGCTGTGGTATCGAACTAAATCCCCAATGAGGCAACATACTTGTTAAAAAATTGAAATTATGCTTCCTTTTCACATATTGAAGCTAAGGAGGTTGAAGTTCATTAATCAGAGCACAAAGCCATAAAATTTTGTGAGATACAGAAGGCTAAAACAAGTTGTTTGTAATAAAAGTGTAGTTACAGATGGTACTTGAAATGACCAGTTATTCTTACTTTGATGAAATCCTGGTCTGATGGTGTTGGGAATTTTGCAGCTAAGGATTGCTCGGTTGCTTAAATCTGTACTGCTACTTCAGTGTAATTTTTACCCCAGATTGGATCTCTACAGAGTCAAAAAGCTCTGAAATTTTGATCTGTTGTGTGCTAAAAAAATTGGTAAAATACAGAATTTTGAATTTATTTAGCCTTTAGGAATAAACATTTTAGTAAGCTAAAATACTTAAATAAATACTTTTGTAAAGGAGATATAATACCTCCAGCAAATAGTTTATGCAGAAGTTTTGACTTTATATAAATAATTAATTTTTAAGTTTTCCATATAATAATTTTCATTAAAAGTTGACTAATTGAATTATTAATAGTATTTTTTTTGCCTTTTAAAAATGTTTTTCTGTACTACACTTGTATTTTGCAGATGCTAAATAATAGGAAAAATAAGTATGCAAAAACTTCTTGGTGTTAGAAAAAAATTAATCACAGGAATTTCTTTTCCATTTTTTAGAAGTGTGAAGAACATAATTTTAGAACGTCATAGACCTCCTTTAAAATTAATAGCAATTCTTTTTAGCTGTCGCTAAAAAAAATAACGCTTTCATTAAAAAGACTTTAACATGTATTTCATTTTCATGGTTAGAAAAAGATATGAAGTAAAAATAAGCAGCTAGGAACCTTGTTTGCCGTGTTAAGATTAACTATAAATAACATTTCCAATAAAGTAGAGTAGGTAATGCTAATACAATTCTCAAATTCTGAGTTCTGTTTCTGAATGATTAGATGATAGTATTATGAGTCCACAAATAAATGTCAGCAATTTGGTTGCACTTCATTATCCACTTTTCTAAATTAAAACCAAATAAATTGAAATAGCAGGTTCACTAAGTTCAAGTTAGTATTTCATAGGTGCAAATCAGACTAAAAATGTACTTGTTGAATTCATTGCTTTCCCTCAAATAATTTATTTTATGACATTAATATCACACTTCTAGATAATCTTATTTTTATGAGGCATTCACAAATCTTTTCCCCATACGTTGTCACTAATCTAGCATTACCTTAGTATAAGTTGTTTTGTTCTGTGATCGGATTCCCAACTTCATTCTAGGAGAATAAAACAAAAGAAAGATGACATCTTTAGTATCATTGCCAACCTTCTTAAGTTTTTTATTTACAATATCAACTTTGTTAAAATTTTAGATAATTTTGTAATTATTGTTGTAATTTTAGTTTGTATGAGGAGTGCATTTTTGAGGCACGTCTCCCAGTCATGCCTGCTACTATGCCTGGGTTTACATTGGAGAGCTGTCTTGGCTTGTGTAGATTAGATGCCTTTAGGTAAAAGTAAACTGAAAGATGGTCTCCAAGAGCACATCGAGTGGGCTCCATCATGTGGAGAACATGAAAGTCATTGGACCAGACTGAAGTAAAATCCACCAAGGGTTATATAAAGTATATGATGAACCTGCAGTATGGGTCGTATTGGTCCACTCTTGTTGCTTTGTCTACTTGTTAACGTGGACATCATACATGAAAATCTCAGTGATTGCTTTAGCCATGTTTGTCACGAAGGAGAGACTTTCCTCTGATGTATTCACACAGTAACAGAAGTTTCTCTTTCATCCAAAATAATACATTTATTGCAAGTAACCCTGTTTTTAAAGGTCTTTGTTAAGGTTATAAAATAATGCTAAAAATGGTGGTAATGTAGTTAGTGCTGTCCTGATTTAGTCCTTTTGTGCATGCAAGCTGTGATTCAGTCACACTGCGTATAGTTCTGCCGGGCTCCTTGCTTCATTCGGTTCTCAAGACGTTTAATGACCATCTAATAAGAAGCTGCGCAGTATCAGAAACATTTGACAGTTTGCCTTGTTTATGGCACATCATTCAAGCTGTTCGGATGAGCTTTTCCACATCACCGTTCACTGTAGTTTATGAATGTTTTCTAAACATTTCCAGAATCGTTTTCACAAATCATTTGAGGGATGTGTTGGTATTATTCATGTTCTAGGAATGGCAAACTAAGACACGGGGGCATCTATGATGTAATTTGTTTTGGAGTACTGAGTGTTACAAAAACTCTGCCCAGAACACTGCTTTCATGGGTGTCCTGTCATGTCAAACACATCGGACTGATGATGAGACCCCTCAGAAAGGGAAGCATGGACTTATGTCAGCCTGAGCAAAAAAAAAGTTTAACACTTGTTCCGTATCACACAAAAACTCTGTGATAAAGGTGGAGTTAGTCCAGTACTCCAGAATGCCACTAAGCCGACTTCAGTCTGTGTGCTTCTCTGTAGGAGTGAGTGGTTGTGCAGGCTCAAAGCAGAGACCGATCCCTCCCTGTGGTCTGTCACCACCAATAGCCAACAGGATACGCTAGGGAAGAGAAAATGAGCATGTCAAACAGGTGGAATATTTTCACAACTCAAAGACTTCCTGAGCTAGAGGAGAGCCTTGATTTCAATTTATATTGATGATTTCTGCCCCCCCCCCCCCCCCCC
>VZSC01003374.1:324426-363766 GCA_013398225.1 Steatornis caripensis | reverse complement strand
CCCCCCCCCAATTTTATCCAAGGTTTTTTTTGTGTTTGGTTTTTTTTTTAATTCAGGTGGCCTCTAGCATCCACAGCATCTTACGTCAATGAATTACATGGTTGAATCCATGCTTTGTAAAGACCCACCTGCTTTGGTGTGTTTTAAACCCAACATCAGCATAATTTGATGCTATCTTATATTAATCTGGAGGCAGTGGGCAGTCATCACTTGCTTATCTTTTCCTTGTGACAGTTTTATTTACTTCTTTTATGTGTTCTCTCAGTCTTCTTCCCCAGACTAATAAGTAGTAGTTAAATTAGTCAAAACTATTGTATTTTATTGCACTTGCTGGCATTTTTACACACATTTTCCAGTTTTGCCATATCTTTGGAACAGGGAGGTTCTGCACACAGATACCAGAGGCCAGTGCATTGTAGCTGGTGTATTGATTAATTTCTGTTTTCTTTATTCTCTTTTCTCACATTCGATGATACTACATTTACTTTTTTGATCACAGTTTTAACATGTTGATTTTGTTAAACACTCATTTATAACCCAAGACCTGATTCTTCAGTGGTCATGGGTCATCCATGTCAGTCATCATGTCGATAAAGTTGGGATAGCTTTTTACATCAACACATCACATAACACTGGGCCCTATCTTAAAATCATAAATAACTTAATACAATTTAATTTTACTCAACTTAACCTTTCTTATCTTTACACTTTATTTTCCATTTTTTATCCGATCATTTATACACACCATGATCTTCTCTTTTATCCTATGGAAGACCGTGTTCTTTCTGCCTGTGGTAAAGGTTATTGTTTAATCCTATTTGAAGGTCTTACTCCGATGAGTGATACAACTGATCAGTCAGTGGGCATTTACGTCAGTCTGAGGTGGGATGCTTCCTGGATGTCTTCATTTTGAGCTATCTTCCGCTTTATTTATTATTTAGGAGCTGTGATGTAGTGGAGTGTTCTTAATTAAGGTAAAAGACTTCAAAATATTTATTTCATGCAACTCATCTGAGCATGTGTAGACTTCAGTTTTTTAGGATTTAATCAATCTTGTGTATATTTTAGAGTTTGCATGGATTTTCCTTTTATAAGAGCTAACTTGTCTGATAGTATGGTATTATGTGAACTTGATACATATATTTATATTAAGTGATAGATGCTTGGATACATATATCTTGTGGGAAGCCTACTTCCCACAACATTCTTAGCAGTCATGGATGAACTGAAATTTTGTAATGTTCCAGTTGAACTGAAATCAGTTATTTTGCTGACAGAATTAAAATAAATACTGAGTTTGAACTCAATTAAAAATGTTTTCCTTGAACCTCAGATGTCTGATTTGTTTTCTTACAAAATCCTGAAAAATATATATTAATTGGTACACCCCATATTTAGGGGTGCACAGGAATTCTTAACTGACTTAACTCAGATACACAGATAATTTTAACAGACTTTTGTCTGTCTAGGAATTAAATCTTTTTTGCCAAATGACATGACTGAATAGCAAACCTCCTCTGTCTCTTCCTGTTTGAAACATTAATTAGCTTTTGAACTCTGCTAAGTTCATATTATATATATTGTCTATAGTTTATAGTGTATAAGCACATAACTTTTGATTTATCCTTTCTTTTTAGACAGATAAAGATAGGAAAAATACTACTTTATACACCTGTTAAACTTTACTGCACAAAGGACAGTTAAACAAATGGACAAGGAATACATTGATAAATATTAAGTAACAAAAGAATCATGAAGAATGAGATACTAAGTCAACTATCATCCAAATGTGTGTTGTCGAAGGAGGGAAATTTGTCAGAAACAAGTATCAGAAACTGACTTTATGAAACCTAAGATGGACTTGATCTCACCTAACTTCACATGTCCAATAGTGCAGATAACTAGATCAGAGAACATCATCTAGACACTCATTATAGTAAACAGAAAGAAACAGACATTTATAAAGAAGGACTCATCTCAGGCTGAGACAGATGTCTAAGCTGGTTTTGGTGAGTCAGGATGTAAAATATTTTATAGCTCTTTGAGCTAGAATATGACATTGCTGCCTACATTACGTCTGGAATGATAACTCTCACTCCCTAAAGCACAGAGAACAGAATTACTTTGTTTTAAGGAGGATTTTTTTATTAATCACTTTTTGTCTTGTAACTCTCGTGAATGTATGTGGTATTTTGATGATATATTCTGATTTGATTTAGAAATGTATTCCACTTGTTGCACAGTTTATCTACACAAAACATTACACTTGCATCATTGCTTTAAAATGAACATATAGGTGCTCAAATAACTTAGCTTTAGGTCTTTACTTGTGTGTTAGAGCTATGTTTCATGTCCAATTAAAATCAAAATGGAAAAATATACATAGATTCATAGTGGCATATAGGCGGGGTGTATTAATTGAGCTAATTTGTGTTGGAAATAGTAGGTTAATCGTATTTGTTATGCTTGTAATGCTTGTAAATCAGAAAATAATTGCTTAATTGTAAATTACATATTGATTAAAGCTCACGTGTGATTTCAAAAGATGACTATATTTGGGTTTGCTTAGCATAACCTTCTACTGAGAAAATGTTCATTTCTTCTAGACTTTGGAATGAATGTTTCCAACAGATGCTTACAGCATGATGACTTAGAACTTTAATAGGTGATTTTGATTTGAAAATGCATTACATATTCTTTTAATATTTTTCTTTCAGATATTTTCCCAAGTTATTTGCAAAATAAGAACAAATGGTACTTTTAATTCCAGTGTGTGAATTCAAAATACAAGCCTTTGTGAATATCTACTTTTAAGAATGAGCTAGAAACTACAAAAATCACAGCTCTGAAATGAATGTTTTGCTTTCAGGTAGACTACCAAGAAATTCTATATTGCTACTCTTTTTTTTTTAAAGGAAAATTGGAATTACTATTAAATGCAAATTCCCTTTTCAGTCTTATGCTGGTGGATTACACTGAAAATAGGTTTGTGTTTCCAAGTGTGCATTGATCTTAAACAATGGCAAATTATATACCCCAAAAGTCTGAATGTTGTTGGATTCTTTTTGCATTATGGTTAAAGGAAATCCAAGTTTTTAATAAATTTTTTCTCTACTCAAGGGGATAATTTTGTACTGGTTGGCAGTTTCAGCCTGATTGAAGAACAGATTAAAGATCCAAAACCCCCTTGTTCATGGAAAGTTTTTCCTTAACAGCCAAGAATACAAAATCAATGTTATTGCCAAATAATCTAAGTGCAACTGTGAGTCCATAAAATGTATCATCGTCTACAAAAAGTAAATTCTGAACCAAGTTCAGTCTTCTAATTTAGGAATGAAATTTCTGACGGTATGTGATTTCTGATAATACCATGCTGAAGAGTGAGTGACAGTATTTTTTTTTTCAGATGATTGATTAGGAATTCCTTTGATTTAATACTGTGCTGTTCCTAATTAATATTTTATGTAATGATACAAGAATAACGAAGGAACTTAATCAGGGAAAATCTATAACAATATTGTCCAAATCAAAATATATCAGTAGTAGATACTGAATGGAGGCATTGGATTGTGGTGTCCCAGAGAGTGTCAAAGAATATGTGTGTTGTGTTTATGCTGGAATAAATAGATTGTTTGGAGCACAGGATCATGGAAGACATTGCTTGAGAGTAACCAGTAAAATAACAGAGACTGAAATATACCTTATTCTTTTTGTCTTACAATTAAATAAAAGATTTTTTGAAGTGATTGCTCATAGCTGGCTTAAGTTAACACTTAACTTTATGCCTGAGTTTTAGCCACTTTGTGTTCTCGTTTCAGAAACATTTGCAGTTACATTTTCAGTTTTATCATTAAAATATGATGAAACTTTGGGTAGGACCTGTATGGCAGATAGGGGATCAGTGTCAAACTGAACTTCTCCTTAATGGAGTGGTAAACCTCAAACTTGGTAATCTGTGTACAATGTCTGGATGTTTATTGAGCTGTTAGTAAATTAGAATGCTGAGTCACTTCTTTAAAATGCTACTGCCCCAATATGTTTACAAATGTTACACTTTTGTGAACAAGATTAACAACAAATGCTTTTTCTTTGATAAATGGTAATCTGGTTCAGTTTAACTTCGTAAATAATCTTTAACTAGGTGAGTATTTCTACTACTAAAAGTTTTCCTAAACATGCTGCTGCTTTTTTTTTTTATCAACCTTAATTGTAGTACTTATAAATCATCCTTTTATTTTGATTATCAGGTGTACTTTTTAAACATTAAATTCTTAAAAATGAAGCATTTTGTTTTAATTTTGTATCATTTCATTCAAGAAAAAAATGGAAAAGGAATAGAAATGCACAGAAAATAAATTAAAATTATTTTAAGTAAAATATCTCATCTTTATTAGATATGTAAGAAAAATCTATTACAAATCTGTCACAAAATTTATTTACTTGTGAAACTGGTATTTAACAAACAATATTTTATATTGTTAGTTGTTTGGGCTAACTGATTAGTCTAAACTGATTCTGGTATACTTCTTTCAATATTTTTGGAAAAAAATAGAGCTCTTCCAGTATCACCATTCTCTGCTTTTTCATCTGGCTGTTCATATGAACCAACTGAATTAGTAGAGATCTGAACTGAAATGAAATGAAGTGGGAAAAGTATTTTGCCCTTCCTGAAAGGTTCCTGTTTGAAACTGGATTAGTACTTCAATTAAATCTGTTTCTAAGTTTATATTTCATGATATCCAATGGATTGCTGGTTTGATTTTTTTCTTTAAATCTTTACTGTTAATACTGCTTTTGTTAAATTTATGTAAATGTCATCTAGTGAGTCCATTCTTAAGAGTAGACTATTTTAATTCCAATGAAATTTTAAATCTATTTCAAATGCCTCTTATTTAAATTTTAAATTTGAGTTTGGTAAAATACATTATTCTTGTTGTCATTCTTAGTTTGTTAATCACTGTGGATTTTATTCCTATTAGCAAGATAAATGTACACATAGTTAGAGGTGGTTATAAATAATAAACATGCACTTCCCTTTTGAGACCTCTAGACTTTCAGTTCTGAATGGTTTCTGTAAACCTGTAGCACTTCTTATTCAAAACCATTTGTTAATAAAAAGAAAAGAGATTTGAAAAACTCTAGCAATCTTTAGGGAATTGTTCTTGATTCTTGTATGGAATTTGTATATGAGAATCTCATAGCATAATACAATCAGTGAGGTATCTGCACTTTCCAGAGGAAAAAAAAAATGTGCGCAAGTATTTAAAATATATTCTAAAATAATTGCAGATACATTTTTTGTGTGGTTAGTTTGGCAGTATTCAAATTCTCTGCAAATAAGTGTAACTTTTTTTTAAAAGTGACAGTTCTTAATCTGTAAATGTGCAAGGGTTTAACAAGTGTTCTTACATAGTTCTATCAATATGTATCTATCCACAGTAGGGTGAACAGGTATTCTCATCTGTCTGGATGGTCTATTTCTGGATAACCTAGAGAGCTTTTAGGCTTGTAATACCAGTCCATTGTACTTTAGTGTACTCACAGAGTTGAATTAAACAATATATATTAACCTCTCAAGCACACTCTAAAGTTTTTAAGAGACAAGGTTTAGTGGAAGAGGGGAGGTTGAAGTCAAAAAAGTGCAAGTGAGGCAGGATATACACGTGTACTTGATACTATTTATCTTACGCATAAATAACAAGTCTTCCTGTAGAAGTCATTCTGCAAGCTCCAAGGTGTACCACCATGCTTCCCAGTAACACAAATGCATGTTTCTAGGGAGTTCCTGCTCCTCAACAGAACTCTGTGGGTTAAGTGCTCTGAACACCCACCCACCTCCCCCAAGACAGCAACAATGAAAGAATTGTTGGTACAAGCTTTCACTCGCTATGGGGTGCCTTTGCTTATGACCTTGTCATGAGCCAAAAGTTAAACCCTTCATGCTCTGGAAGCCCCCAGAACCCATATTCTGTACTTGCAATATGATTTTCTTTCCAGATCTGGCACAATAAGATACCCTTCAGCTTTTGAGTTCTTCTCTACTGAGTCCTTACTTAAAGCAGCAGCAGCAGACGTAGCATTGCAGTTTTTGTGCAGTGTAATACAAACATGAGGTAAAATGGGTAAAAGATAAAAAGGCTTCCTAAAGGAGTGGATTTTTAAAAGGATTTTAAAAAGGAATTTGAAGTACAGGTTTTACTTGGCAGAGAAGAAAAAGGAAGGCTCAGTCAGTGAGAGTATGCGTGAGGAATGTGTTTATGCGTATTCATTTTAAAATCTGGCTATCCTAATCAGCATCTGCCACAAATCTGAGAATTGACTGGGTTTTTGTTGTTATTTCTGAGGAGATTCCAGGTAGTGGAAAGTAGGACTGAATTGCCAGATTTCATGACAGTTGTATACAGTGTTCAGCAGAGTCTAAACCAAGATCTCTGTGCGTGTGTGATCGGAGTGTGGTATTTGGAATCTGCTATTCAGGAATCGAAAGGCATTTGTATCAGCCTACTAAACCAACTAATCTCCAGCAGGAAAAAAAAAAGTTATTTTTAGATTGGTTTCCTAACCAATATGTCAATATGACACCCAAGCCGAATTTATGCTTACTAACTGTTATTAGCTGTTCTTATAGTCCCATAATCAGTACATGGGTATCCAGCAGCAAATCAGCATGTCTGTGTGGAAGTCTTCAGAGCATTGCTGTCTCTTGGCCAGCTGGGAGTTAGTTGAGGTAGAGGAGAGCTGGGAGAATTCTCTTATGGAAAGGGAATAGAAAGGATGTTGGTATTCAAAACCAGACGCGTTCCTGCGCACCCTGCTCTAGGAGCACCTGCTTTAGCAGGGGTATTGGACTAGATCTCCAGAGGTCCCTTCCGACCCCTGCCATTCTGCGATTCTGTGGTTCTGTGACAGGAAAAGAGAAACAATTAGAGAATAGGGGAGGAACTTAAAGTAATTGCAGTAAAAGGGAAGATAAGCAATACATCTCACATGAAGAAATTTCAAGACCCTGTTTCTGAAGAAACTTGAGCTTTGCTAGTTCTGCTGCTCACAGACAAACTTGGTTATTTCATCACAAAGAATCTAGCCCTTTTTGTATGCTGTATCTCCAGTAGAATGTTAATCAGATAAATAACAAGCGCAGTTTTCCTTTTTTGTTCTCAGATAGATCTGTCTGTCTATTTATATGCGTATATATCCCTATCATATTCTGGTAAGTATTGGAGATTAAATTCTTACATTGCTGAAAGGAGACTAAATCGTGTGTTTTCTTTAGGTTCGCTTACCATTTCTCCATCCCTCCTTCTGAACACAGTAAAACTAGTTAAGTTTTCCTTTCCGTCTTCGTAAAATACGGTCTTTGTAAAACATGATTGCTTTTGAAGTTGTGGTAAGAAATACGCATGTAAAAATCCTTCCTAACCTGTGTTGCCTTTCTGAGCATCAGTAATGCAACTAGCCAGGCAGTGTCCTTAAGGCACAGCTGGGCTGTAATAAATGGAGCAGTCCAATCCTCTTATGGCTGCTGCTCTAAACTAATTTGCTAAAGTAAAAAACCTACATTTGTAAGTGTAGAGAAACTAGTAATACAGTCTAGATTTGACTACTGTGGAACTTTCCAGTTGTAGGTACACTCTCAGAACTGCCTCTCGTGGGGAAAACCAGACAGGGTTATTAAGTACCTATAAACTACTCCTTTTGTTTAAGTTACTACCGTCTTCCTGTCCTCGAGAACTTCTGGCACATGCGTGTCAAGGCCAAATTTTGCTTTTCTCTCTTGCCTTTTGCATGTTGCTGTGTGGCAAGACTGGTAATCTAGTCCTACTAGTTTACATGGATTCGCTGCACGGTGCGAGCCTCAGAACCTCCTGAATGGAGGTCGTTGAGACTGTAACTTCCACTTGAAATGTGACATTTCTTTTGGAAAGACATAAAAGCTTTTTGTGAAGATTTGGAAAGGTAGAAAATCTACCGTATCTGTCAACAGTTGGTTCTAATAGATTATTTATTTTCATTTTTTAGAAATATAGAAATGTGACTTCTACACACAGCCAAGTAACAGCTTTCTACCATTGGATTCCAAAATGCTCTTTTTTCTACTAAATTAAACAACTGTCCACTCTTATGTACCTCTTGCCTTATAGGTACTTACAGTTGGTAAGCAAGTTATCTCTTAACCCTTTGTTGTACGAATGAACTGCATTACAGTTCTAATATTTCTGTTTGAGAGGTACATTTTAGTAGTACGATGCTCAGATGAGTTATACTGAGAAAGCTGGGCACATCTGTTTGATTGATATTTCCCATTGTATCCAGGCTGAGGTCTTCTGAAAAAAGTAGTCTCTGATTTACATTGGAAATAATAAATTTGGGACAATAAAAGTTCTTCAGAGAACCTGCATTGTCTGACAATTTTCCACTTACAGTTTTCAAGATCTGTGTATTTAAACAGTTTTAATCCATGTAATGTAGAGTATTGATTTTGTATGGTGCTTGAAAATGTCATGCAAGATTAAATCTTATAGCAATCTAAGTGTACTATGACAATACAAGTTAATGTTATTAGCCAAACTTGTTATAGCATAAAAAATTGTATCGAGTTTAGTTGACAGACTTACAAGTGAATGAATTATGCCATCATTTCTTAATTATTTACTGCTCAACCTTTCCAGAATTTATACTGGCTTGATGTCAGCCTGCCTGTAGTTTCTCAGGTTTGATCTTTATAAACATGAACACCACATTGAGTTTTTGCAATTCTCTTGATCTTGTACAGTATTCCAAGATTTGTTAAAATCCTGCATTAATGTTTCAGTGAATTCCTTTTGCTTTAATTGCTCTCCAATGGCTTTAATACTTCTGGGGTATAAATTATCTCTCTGGATTTAAATAAAATGTCCTCCTTTTTCCTGAATTGAGATTTGCTAAATGCTTATTTTTTCCAGTTACATGTTAAGAATTGGTTGTTATTTTCTTAAGCCCTAATTGTTGTGGATTTTTATTGACACCTTTTGGTTTTCCTCTTACTCATATGCCTTTCTGTAGTGGGGTGGGCCTGGCTGGACACCAGCTGCCCACCAAAGCCGCTCTGTCACTCCCTGCCTCAGCTGGACAGGGAAAGAAAATATCATTTGTATATTATAATATAAATAACCCCCAGCTTGTGGGTCGAAGTCGGGACAGGGAGAGATCACTCACCAGTTACCATCATGGGCAAAACAGACTCGACTTGGGGAAGTTAATTTAGTACCAATCAAATCAAAGAAGGCTAATGAGAAATAAAAGCAAATAATCTTAACACACCTTCCCCCCATCCCTCCCTTCTTCCTCGGTTCAGCTTCACTCCTGATGTCTCTACCTCCTCCCCGCTCAGCAGCGCAGGGGCATGGGGAATGGGCGATGCAGTCAGTTTGTCACACGCTGTCTCTGCTGCTCCTTCCTCCTCAGGGGAGGGATCCTCACACTCTGCCCCTGCTCTGGCGTGTGGTCCCTCCTGTGGCAGACAGTCCTCCATGAACTTCTCCAACGTGACTTCTTCCCATGGGCTGCAGTTCTTCATGACCTGCTCCAGCGTGGACTCCTCTTTCCACAGGGCCACAGGTCCTGCCAAGAGCCTGCTGTAGCATGGCCTTCCCAGGGGGTCACAGCCTCATTTGGGCATCCACCTGCTCCGGCATGGGGCCCTCCACAGGCTGCAGGTGGGTATCTGCTCCACCATGGACCTCCATGGGCTGCAGGAGGACAGCCTGCCTCACCACGGTCTGCACCATGGGCTGCTGGGGAATCTTGGCTCCAGTGCCTGGAGCACCTCCTGCCCCTCCTTCTTCACTGACCTTGGTGTCTGCAGGGTTGTTTCCCTCACACATTCTCACTCCTCTCTTCTGGCTGCTGCAGTAGCTGTTGTGCAGGTTTTTTTTCCACCTTCATAAATACTTTATGCCAGAGGCGCTACCACAGTTGCTGATGGACTCGGCCTTGGCCAGCGGTGGGTCCGTCTTGGAGCCGGCTGGCATTGGCTCCATTGGACAGACACAGGGAAAACTTCTAGTAGATTCTCACAGAAGCCACCCTTGTAGCCCCCCTGCTACCAAAGCCTTTCCATGCAAACCCAATACATTTTATTTGTTAATAACTTCCACTTTAGGGATCTAGCTAGCGTATAGCACAGAGCCTGCACTTGTAGCATTACTAATGGACCTTTGGATCAAATATGAAGTGTTTGCAGTATGTTAATGAACACATCCAGCTTTAATGTGCTGTCTTGTCTGATCCAGAGCCTACAGATGCTTGCCTAACAGTATGGATAGGACTGGGCTTCCTTAGATGAAGTAAAGCAATGGCAGGAAAGCCATGATTTAATCAGCCTTCTGTTGACAATAACTCAGATTTTGTAAGGAAACTTTCCATTTTGGGAATGTGGTTACACTCGGAGCTGTTTTTTAAGTGCCATGACACAGTAATGCCAAAAAATGACACTTTTGCCTGCTTTATGTTCACTTGGGAAGGAATTTGTCGCCTTCAGACATGGATGCATCATTTGTATAAGGGATATCACTGTAAATGTTGAATTTAGAACTGGTGAATTGCCAGACTTCTTAGCTGGGCTACACTGTAATTTTGCTAGAGGTGGACCCAATGATACCTGATTGCTTCATAAGATGAGTGTCCAGCAGTGAGTAAATCAGCTGTGTTCCAGGTCTACACTGTCTAGATGCTGTCCCACCTTTCTGGCGTGAGAGGCTTTTTTTCTTCTGTTATTTGGTGATAGTTTTCATACATACTTTTTATTTGTCAAATGCAATCCAGGATATTGAGTACAATTTATTTAAAATCTGACAAATACAGAAGAAAGAGAGGCTTCATTTCACTCAAAATAGTGTTATTTCTTCAAAGTAGCTGAATATTATATTTTAAATGAAATAGTTATTATTTTGTTTGTTTTACTTATTAAGGACTTTTTAAATCAAAGTGATTTCAAAATTGATGAAATATTCTAAGATATAATGCTAACCACATCATACCATTGAAAAGGCAAGAAAATGTCTAAATATGTAACAATTTATCTGATGAATTTATAAGGTAGTGCCTTACCTAACATGCTTACTACTAGTGATTGCTTACATTTTAGATCTCATATAATCATTTCCATAATTTTCCACTTGGGAGTAGGGCAAATAATGTTCTGTAAGCATTTATTATTCTGAAAATGGTGAATTGGATTTATTTTATTATGCAGAGGACAGTTTCAGATATATGAAATATTAGAAAAAAATAATTAATAATTGATATAAAAATACAATGATCTGAAACACATACTGTCACAGAACTTGCTTTTCAGTATTTTAGTATTTTAAAATTATGAATGATATTGTGACAATACTGCCTCTAAATGATACTCCACAGTACCTACAGAACACTGTGTTAAATATTTTAAAAATAAAACAGAAGTCTGCTTTAATTTTTCTGCCTAATTAGTTTGTGTATATCGAAATGTTATATTCAGAGTAGGCAAATTAGAAGTATAAGTTGATTCCTGTTAGAATATAAATGTTCTTTCCAACATACTCAAGTTTTTAATTGTAATACCAAATGTATAACATAAATGTTTAAAACTAACCCTCTATGTTGAAGATGAATCCTGAGAGCCGTGGAATATCGAATTCTTTGGGGCTTGTTGGAGATTAAACCTCTGTAATTTTAATTGTGTAAACTTTTACATTAAAATTACTTCTGTGTTTCAAGAAGGTGAATCTCTTTAGGCTTTCTTAATGACCATTTGAGATGATGAGGGTCTGACAGTACCTTTTACTGAGAGTTATAGCTGTTGCAATCCAATTTTTGCAGAGTACAGCAAGCGCAACAAACGTAATAAGGATTTTGAAAATTGATTATTTTTTAGAGGTTCTGGTTTTGTACAGCATGTTTGTAGTTATACAAAATGTTATATGTGCATAGCATTTTTGACTGCACTGTATATGTTTTGTCACATATATCCTCTCTTAGTGAACTAAATGATGAGACACATTATGATACTGTAATTCCTACTTCAGTATCTTCTGTAAACACAAAATATGTGTTACTAATCAAAAAGATATTTCATTAGTTTTAGAATTTTTGAATTATTCTTTTAGAAGCGGGAACATTGACAATGTAGTAATTTTTAAATCTAATTGCTTTCACCTGTTAAAATAAGTAAAATGCACGATGGTGGAAAATATGTGTGCCCTAGAATGGAAAATAGTTGAACACATACCCTGAAGTATAGGACTTTTTTTTTTTTCTGTCTGAGGGAAGTGTCTGTTTTGTACTGCTACATCTTCTCAAAAGTCTGCGTGGCTTTTGAAAGCCAACGATTCTGCAACGTACAATATTTCAGGCTAGCAGCTACTGCCGAGTAATGAGGCATGGGAGCAGCTGGTATTGGTTTATTTCAGAAGCTTTGTGTCTGATTCTATTAGCCTACCTACAGATGTAACTGCTCTTTCCACTGTGTGATCTAAACATAGAACAAATAATTCGTAATTTTAAAATAAATGATCATTTTTGCAGTTTGAAGTTGATTGTGTGAGGCTAATCAATGGTGAAGTAAATTGTGAGTTGCTACTAAAGCTAAAGCAGTTCTTAACTAAGCAAAAGAACAGGAACTTTTATAGAAAGAGAAGATGAATGTTTGTCACTGAACCCTACTGAATCTAAACAAAGAAAAAGATTACCTAATAGTCTTGCAATGCATTTGAAGTACAGTCTGCTATTTGTTTGGGGAGTTGAATGGAATATATGTCTTAAAATATTTCAGCGGTAGTAGTGGTGTTTTCCAGTGGGTAGATCTTAACATCACTAAAGTACTGTATCTTTTTTCCCTAGTCAAGACTCATTATTATACTGTAAGACAAAAATAATTGAAGCTTTTTTTACTTGCCTGATGCATTTTAGAGCTAATTTGTACTAATGATGAATTGCCTTATAGGGAATTTTATGCTGGTTTTTATTATTTATTTATTTTCTGCTCAGTTTGTGTTCTTTAAGTGAATAATAGCACAGTCTTTAAAACTTAGTTCACATTTTAATTGTAAAGACTCAATACCAGAGATCTGAGTTATCCAGACAATCAAAACAAATTTCACAGAACAAATTTTGCCCCATTTGCAAAATAAGTAATAACAGATGAGAGTTTAAAATACTGTACTTTTCTTATGCTAGAAAGGAAGTATATTTTAGATGTTCCAATTGCGTAATTGTTCTCATTAGGTTTTGAGTCTTTTTTGTCTCCATAAATGGACGCTGAATGTAAACAATACTTTCGACCTAACGTTATAAAAATGTTAGCACAACATGAATGTGGTACTTTTCTTTACGCTCGAAGGCACTATAATAGATACCGTTTATTTTTTTAAATTATTATTCAACTGAATTCAGATGAACTCCATCTACCAATTAATGAAATAGAGTATATGATTCTTAAAATAAGAAATATACAGTTTAAAATTGAAATATATATACTTGGAATATATATGCATATTGCTTTCTAAGACAATTTCTTCTGTATTTTTAGTTTTTCAGATACATTAGTTAACGTGACTAGTTTTAAGGTGGAAATGAATTAGTTTATAGAGGAAAATACGCAGCATGGTTACCTATGATAACAGTAGATTTGAAGGTGCAGATAATCCTTATTAATGTATGTCCATAACACTTTGACTTTAGGTTCATAACCTATTATTTTAAAATTCTAATATGTGGAATTAGTAATATCTTTGCTTATCTTTGGTAAAAAGTAACAAAATGTCTTTCTCAACTTGATTAAGCAGAGCAGTTACATGTACTATTAATTTAGTTTTCAGTTGGAATACAGTCAGAGTATAATACAACATCCATCATACAGAAAATCAGTGATTGTCAACACTTTCTGTTCAAGGAGTAAAACTGAGTGATTTCCACAGAATTTTCGTTCAGCTTACTGTACCTGACTAGCACTTCCTAGAGGTTAAATTTCTCTGTACAATGTGTTGCTTGTGGTCTTAGTGTCCTCTAGTTTAAAATCCTTAGCCCTAAGTCTGGTCATCCAGTGTTGATTGGTTCTGGCCTCGTTCCACTGTAGGTGGTTTCAATAAATTCTCTCAGGCTTTCTGACAAAAATTGTTCATAAAGTAATTGGGAGATTTCCTCAGAGCACTCTACATCAAAGGATGCTTAATTGTCCCGGCCATGCAAGAAGAAAAACAAGATGTGAAGTGCTCAGTTTAATTAGGCCACAACTTTATTAACTCAACTGGGAGCACTACCCGGTAATAAATGCAGGTCATTGTTCTTTCCTTGATCATTCCCGGTTTTGCAGGACTGCTGTTCGCTTCCTTTTTCCAGCCCCAGAGATGGGACCTCACAGTTCTTCCCTTGTACGAGGACTATGTTAGGGAATATGTGAAAGAGGGATTTGTCCCTTTGATACCACATATAGAGAGCCATGCAGCTTTCTCTTGCCTGTCCAGTAACTTTCTCGTAACTCCTTAAGACAAATATTAAAAAAAAAAAAACCCAGTTCAGAAAAATTTTAACTAATACTATTTGGGAAAGGATATTCATACAATAAAAGAAATAGGCGAAGTGTTATTTGAAGATCATGAAGGTGGGCATCAAAAATTCTCCCATGCGTCTGTGCCATTTTCTGCAGCGTATCTTAAAAGCAGTACTTCACTGCTTTTCCTCAAGACACTCTGTAAGCAATTTAAGTGATTTTATACATGGCAGATGTAGCTACATCTCTGGTGCAAGGATCTGCTCTGCAACAGATAGTGCATTGCAGTGTATGAGCTGAGTTTCTCCGGGCATGGAGAACAAGGCAATTGATGCCTCTAGGAAGAAGGCAGCTACTTTGCAACACTCAGCTGATGCAGAGGGCCTGTATGGGACTCGAGTATTCAGCTTCTCAGGTTGGCTCATATTAAATGTGTCATCAGGTTTTACTACTTCCTTAAAGAGAAAATAATTTACATGTCTACAATTAGCAAAGCTCTTCCATCATGTAAAAACAAATACCTGTTTTATCTTGCCTCTCCTGTTCCTGAAGAGGATACAAAAAATAAGTGCCAATAGTTTCTGAAGAGATTCCTAAGCAATTTAAATAGACAACGTACACCCTCTGAAGCAGTACAGCTGTGCTCCTTACCGTACAAGGAACTTTCCACATTCTACTTTTAATAAACAATCAAACTTTTATACTAAACATTTTCTATAAACCCACATTTTCTAATTAAAAGTTTGTTTTGTGGAAGGAACTCCAGGTGGTATAATTAGTGAAATATATTTTAATGATAAATCTTCCTTGTCCTATTTCTTTTAATAACAAAAAACGTCCTATGCATTTGAGATGCTCCCTATGGGTTGTATATAAGAGCTTGGTTAATTAGCTAATCAACTTACCCACCTTACCTTTTTAAATGTGTCCTGTTTCACAGGTGTAGTCTCAATTTTTATTTAGGATAGAGGAGATAAATAAAGCATGTAGTGCTCAGCCTGGCCTGCACAGAAGAAGAGATTCTGGGCTGTCCTTCGAATGTCTGTTTCTTAATGGGCACATCAGTCACAGTTCTGGGCCTCTGGCCAGTCTGCCTACCTTCAAGCTATCCCTGTGTCTCTACATCAGGCCTTCTGAAAGCAGAATAGCCTGGATGCTATAGCATGACAAAAACATTGCTAACTCTCAGTGTGTTTCTAAAAAAACCTTGCAGCCTCTTAAGACTATCCTTTTCTTCGCTTGTGATTGATTTGATTTTGTCTTCTTTTTTTAAGGTTGCAATCAGTGTATGGGTTTTATAATACTGGTTTTCTCCCTATCTCTTCCTTTGCTTTATTCTCATATGTGATGAGCACTGACTAAACCCACAAGTGTTCCATGTCCTTACTTTTTATGTTCTTTCTAAAAAGATCTTTAGTTTCTGCTCTAGGTGGTCAGCTAGTAGTGTCGTTCACCTATTCAGGAAAGACAAAGTCATATATTAGTGGTTCTGTGAATATCATATGTAGCATTAACTTAAACCCCTCTTTAGTTTCCTTTCAGGTTGATGAATGTCAAGAACTTTTCTTAGGTTGATTGGAAAGGCCTTGGGGATTTTTTCATATGTTTAGATTTTTCTTTTTTCTTCTTTTTCAGAATAAGACATGGACATACAAACACAACTTACAATTGAATTAATTTACTTTAATTTACCATAGAAGTTAAAATATTTTATCTAGGAGTCATTTACTGGTAGTCTATAGTTTTCATTGCTACTCCTGTATTACTAGTTTAACTGTTCCATTCCTGTTAGTTTGCTGCTGCTTTCTCACATCCCATTCATCCACACATGCAGTAACTTCTCGGCAGGTGTCCTTCTACCATTTATTAATTCTTCTGACTGAGTCAGTGACTGTTTGAGTGACGATATGCAGTTAGATATTCCTCACTGTGTTCTCCATTTAGGATGATTTCATACACTTGCATTCCCATTGTGCACTGGCTACCCAAGGTATGAACATTTTTTGTGGTCTGAAGAGAATAGCATGCCCAAGCTCATCTGAGCAACCATCACTAAAATGTTAAATACTAAAAATGTTTGGAAGAGCCCCTTTATATTCTAGATTTTTGTTATTGTTAGGCCAGTGTAGCTGCTTGGCAGAACTATAGGAGCGTATCTTACTATAAGAGGCAAGAAGATGAATGTTTCCAAAACCTCCTCTTATTGTGACACTGTGGACTGTATTTGTTTCAATGAAGATAACCAGTGACCAAGCATCTGGATCCAGCCTTAGATTCACCCAGGTTACTCCAAACGTTGATAAATGAAGGGTTATTCTAGACCTTGTCAGCATAGTTCAAGTTCTGGAAACACCCTCCAAAACTACAGGGAACAAATGTTAATTGCTGCAAAGATCTGTCTGGGAGGAGGTGTTGTGTGGCCTCTTGATGGTGAGTGCAGTCATATGAAATAGATGTTAGTTATGTGTCACTTTCTGCCTGCTCAGATTTCTTCTCCACTTCCTCCTTATTCCCCAATACCATTCTCAAAGGCCCCCTTGTAGACGTTAGGTTTCTGTGAAAGCCCAGAGCCCTGTAGCACTCACCAACGTTATTGCCTTTCCACCTCTTTTTACCATGGTGCTGTCCTATTGACTTCATTCTGCTGATAGCTGAAATCATACATTTTAATCCAAGATTTCTAACATCACTGTCATCTGCTAATAAAAAGAACAAAATCAATAGTAAAATCAGTTTGATCGCCACTTTGAGCTTCTGGCTGCTTTTGAATTTTATGAGGTAAGTAATCTCTAAGCATTCTGCAATATCTGTGTAGCTTACAAGGTATTTGTGGCTACTTTTACTCAAATCCTTAACATTGACTCATTGGATTCAATCAATTACGAAAGGTAGTATTTTGTATTTTATTCTGTGCTAATCTGCTGTGAATAAGGGAAAGGGTTGCGCAGCAGTACCTTTTTTCTGGAGGCTTTATTTCTCCTCCAGATATGCACTAGCCTTATTTCTTCTGACTGGAAAAAGAGCTTCTGTCCCTGTAAACACTGTTGACACGAATGGAGTTACGGCTATTTCTGTCATGTCTGGTATTCCCAATCTACCTTCTGCTTCACTGGTTTATGAAGAATTTTACCAGCTGCTTTGGCAGAAAAAAAAAAAAGGGGGATGTACATAGCATCTTTACTTTCCAGAGTAGCTGAAGAATGACAGTGATGCTGTGGTGCTGATCACTACTGATTTAGTGATGCTCTCTTTATGAAGTTGCATAACTACAAAAAATATCTGAATAGGCGAATGCACCCTTTGCAGAGTGTCTATGCAAGATAAAGGCCTTCACAAATTTGTGAAGAGGAAAGACTGTCTAAATTTTTCTCCAGAGAGGAAAGAAAAAAACAGACCTGTTGCTCACTAGGAAACCTCACATGAGGCCTGAGTGTAATGACGAATATGCATGTACAGTCATCAGTGTATAAGATGTACTGTATAAATGTTTTCTTACACGTTGATATTATTAGGAGTTGGTAGTAGTCACTCTATGGTAGATGTGAGAATAATTCTTGTATTTTGTAATTTCACACTGATGTACAGACTCAGAACCTATGGCAGAACAAGCTCTGAAATGCCAAGTGGAGATCTTAACGCTGACAGACGTGGATGTATGTAAGGAAACCTGAAAATCTGAGTGGTGTGGGAAATATACATTGTTGGAGGTCTACAAGGAGGATTTTTACTGTCTTACACACTGCAGAGAGTCTCACTGTATTGGCGGACTAATACATATTTCCCAATATATGCTTCCTATGCGCCCACACTTCTTTTGGAGTCTCTTGCACTACTCTCCCAAATGCGCTGTTTGGTCTTCTGTTACCCTTTTCCTAAATTTCACAGATGAGGAAGTAATGCTCTCCCTTACTTTTTCATTGGATTGGTCAAGAGTTCACCAGCTTTTAAGGCCTGTGAATCCTGTCAGGTTTTGTTCCAAGGGGATAAACCCCAGCACAAGTAGTTGTTCCAACAGCAGCTCTGTACCAGCGGTGGAGTAGCATCTCTCTTCCCCTGCTCTGTTTTGTAGTATCAGTCCAACTCCTTACCCTAATCTGGATAAAGGTAAGATACTTTCCCTCCTATTTTCCCCTTTTATAATATTCTTTACTAATCCTGGTACAGTCATGGAAGATAAGCAGAAGGTTATACCTCATAGGTTTTTCTTGGGAGTGAATGATGTTATTTTATAACTCGGGCAGAGAGATACCTTTGTCTTTCCTGCAGTCCCACATCGATACTGGTGAGCCCCTTAGAGTTATTAAGCACTGCTTGCAGCAGCAAAGAAATACACTACGCCCAATAGATAAGCTTTGGGAAAAAATGGATGTTTGAGAAGAACCCTGTTACGTAGAAAAATCTCTGCAGCTGGGCTCTGCCAGTGGATAACATTGTTCAAAAGATCTAATAGTACTGAAGATCTGATTGTCTTCAATCTTTGTCACTTTTAGGTAAAGCTTTCAAGATGAAACTCAAATTCATTGTTGGTTGCATTTCAGATATTCGCAAGTTTTTCAGTTTTAACAGGAGGTAGGAAATTGAAAGCTCCTGTTTATAAGCCTTTAGTATCTGTTTAGATTTCTCCTTCTGGCAGCTACATTTTAATATGATCATGTAAGTTTTGCTGTTCTAAGGTACAGAAACCAGTCTTACTTCTAAAAAAAATCGTTTATAAGAGCAGTAGAATCCATGTGAAATCTCTGATGTCTGTGTGGCACAGCAATTGTGGCACAGCCTTTGTTTTGATGGGCACAGTAATAACATCTTTGTCTTCCTTTTTCATTAAACTTGGAGCAACTTCAGATGGTTGAAGCTCTGTCACATTTGGAGGAAATGGCCCAGAAGATATTGATGGGTTACTGACAGGCAAAATATGATCATGCAGATCTTCTCTCACGAAACTGGATTAAAAAAGTGACATACAAATCTAACTTGTGTTTTCTTAAACAATATGTTTGTATCTATGAAAAACAGGGATGCATATTTAAATAGGGGAAACAAGAAACACTGCTGCAGGCTAGCTCCTGAGACAAAAATGAGAACAACTTCATTGTTTTAGGTGTAACTGAGCTGGATACTAAATTCTTGAAACCTGACTATATTAATTTTTGGTAAAAAGACATCCGAAGGAGATGTTACTGTTCTACAAAAATGGTTCATTTGAGCAGCTGTAATTTATATGTGGCCCTGCCAGACATATATGGACCAGTTTCTTTTTATATTCAGTGCATACCAGTTTTAATTATTTTTAGCCATGCTGTCCAGCTGACAGACCTCAAGGTATCTTGATAAGGTTCCGCTCTCGGACTGAGGCAGCTGAGTTATAGATCCCCAGTTACAGACGTTTGTGCTTGCAGTAGGTGACAAAGCTCTCACTTCAATCAATACAGTCAAGTGAGTCTGGAGAGTGATTTTGGTTGCCCTTAAGTAGGTGTCTAAAGTGGGATTTATTTGCCTAAACAAACTTTTCTGGTGTCACTAGAGATGCCTTTAGAGATCTGAGATGTGCACAGAGGGTTAGCAAATCTAACACAGGACCGACCAATTGGAGACATTTCCTCCTGGATTGGCAGCTAAAAATCGGGCATGATACCCTAGTTTATCAAAAATAATAGTGAAGACCTACTTTTAGGCAGCTAACTAAGAGGCCTTGTGAATGGGCAGATTCATTTCTCTCTAGGCTCGATTGACTGTAGAGATTTTTCTTGCTTGTAATAGATGATTAGAAATTGGACATACATGTGAGGACATAAGTTTAAATGCTTTAATGTGAAGCTAAGTCCTGCCTTTGTACTTCTCTCTGAAAATATGAAGTCCGAATAATACAGAAAGGTTTTTTTCGAGGTATATGAGAGTATTTTAAATCTAAGTTATTTATTGCTAAACTGTCAAAACATGTTCAGGATGTTGGTTCATGATGCAAGACTAAGGTTTATCTATGCAAAACAGATCAGAAAGATGCAACTCAGATACCAAATTCTATTGTGGTAAAGTGAAGAAATGCTAGAGAACAATGCACTTTTTTTGTTCTAGTTGTAATGGAACGTAGTGCAATCTCAAGTTGAATTTTTAGGTAACTGTTGAGAAATACTAACTTCTAAAGACAGTCCCTGGACTCTGCTTACCTTTGGTTGGGTCAAATACCACTTTCTGATGAAGTTCTTTAAAAGAAGCATAAAGGAAACCTCTGTATCACCTCATCTAGACATTTTCCTACATAAGTTTCTGACCTCTCTCTTCCATCTAAAGGAATTGAGGTGATCATGTGCATTCTTAATCTCAATGGGCAGCTTCTTTAAATATATATATTGTCCTTAGATTTTAGCATTGGGCAAGAATAATTTTGCGTTTATGACTAATAGCAATACATTGTTCTGTAGGGGTTGTTTCTCACTTTCGTTATGTAATTTCCAAAGCTACTCCCAGTTTGCAAATGAAGAATTATAACTTCATTTAACTGGAATTACATGCTAGCCACATCACTTCTCCTGTTTGGAAAGCACCTAGCACACTGTGATTGCTTTCAAATGTAAATAATTTTATAATTTATAGTGGATGTTGTGTGCATTCTCTGGATCTGGTGCTATGCAGGGATTGTTCCACAATCTGTAGCAGTTTTGATGACCTTTAGTGTATTTTGGTAGCCTCCTCCCCCCACAAAAAAGGAATTCCAGTTCATATAGTTATGGATAGTTCAGTCAATAATTTCCCTATTAAATGAGTATGTTCTGGGAACATACCTAGAAATTGTGACTACTAGTATAGATACTAAGTTCATTTGTAAAAAAGTTAGTACCAGAAGCTTGTAAATTATTTCAAAAGAAGAAAACACTATCCTTCAACATGTGTTAGCAAAGAGGGGTTTTACCCATATAGTGGGTATTAATTTGGTCAAAACCCAGGACATGTTTGTTGTAATCATCTGAATACCACACTGTCCTTCAAGATGGACCAAATGCCATTCAGATTGCCTTCTCTGAGATACGTGCTAAGATTGTAGATACAGGTTTATCCAGTTAGACCAATTCTGTGTTAGGTCTTGCTTTTTCACAACTTTAAATAAGCCAGTAAGTAATGTTTTCAATCTGTTTGCACAGACTTGAGGGCCAGAAGAGACTGAAAGTAAGAGAAACTCTAGGATAAATGGCTGAGATGGGAAGGAGGAGGGAGGTAAGAGGGGAGAGAGAAGAGAGCTAGAAGTAGAAGTGGAAATGCAAAATAGGAAGGAATGACTAATACGTTCTTAAATATTAAGTCTTTTTTTCAGAATAGAAAAGTGACTGTATAGAACAGGAGACTAAGGGACAAGCAGCGTGAGAAAATTAGAGAAAGGAGGAGAATTAAAGGGATTGCGGGCAGTGTAAGAGAAAAGAAAATGAATTCTACAATCAACAAACAATCAGATATGTATAAAAACCCCTAATATATAGAAGGAAAACCAAAAGTAATGCAGTAAAATAATAGAAAGGTGCAATACTAACCTGATACAGAATTTCTCATTTGTGTACTATAGACTGCACACATTTCAGCATGTAGAGTTTAGATCTGTGTAAATTTGATGGGCTCTAAAGGAGAGCCATTGCTCTCATGACTTCATTAAAATAGTTCAATGCGGTCGGGTGGGCAGGTGGGCAAAGCAGTTTTGCAAATTACTTGCCAGGGCATCAGGTAATGCCTCCAGTCTTAATTTAAGGGCATTTATTCTTGAATCACAAAAGCACTTCTCAGCTTTTTGACATCATGCAGTAATAGTTGCAATATTTGATACATAATTTTTTGAAAGAGCGTATTGGTTTTTAAGTAGCGTGAACTTGAGCGATGGTCTGGTGAATTTTTTCCTATCTCTACATTCTATTTAAAGACATCAGTTAGAGCTTGAATGTTGTGTAATATTTGGTTAAAGGATCTAACTAAAATATTGTATGAACGTTTGTGAAATGTAGTGCAGAGTGGCATGTATCGATATTCTAACTGCAACTGTAAACCAAGCACATAGGTTTTCTGGAGAATAACATTTCTTCAGACTGCACACATCGGACCTGTCCAGCCTTAACTTCCGTGAATCAATTCTGGGTATATGGAACTTCTTGCTTCAGGATGTATCTATCCCTCCTCTCCAGTCTCCAAGCAGATAAACAGTATTTGCCCTGTGCATTTCTGTTCTACTCTGCGGGAAACACCAAGTAATGTTCTCAAAACGGTCACAGGGAGAGGCAGTCTGGGAGACAGGTCGTATTCAGGGCTCAAGTTTCTGTTCCCTCTCTGGGGAAAATAGGGGACCAGGTAGACTTAGTCACTTGATGGATGATGCATTTGTAACGTGAACACAAGGGGTACATTTTTAGTTTATTAAGTTCCTGTCCTTTTATGTTGAACAACCCCAGATTATCCAGCTCTGCTTTTATCCTAGAGGAGAGAATTTTTGCTGGTGAAAAGCAATGACATGACTCAATATGATTTAAGAATAGGAGAAGAATTAGGAAAGAATAATAGATAAGGAAATAGTTGTTGTAAGGCATGCTGCAAAAATAATTAGAATAAAATGTGCAAGTTAGGGAAAGGATAAAATTCCTTTAAATTATTCTGCAAGGTGTCTTTGATCAGACTGTGAGTTCTTTGGTGGTGATGTCTCTTGCTGTGGTTCATAGAGTGCCTGGATCAGTGGGGCCTCTCAGCTGATGCTTCCAGCCACTTAGAGTAAAAATACTAATGAGAATGAAGATAACAACGTCCTGTTTGTTCTCATCCATATTTACTAGTTGAATGAATAAGCTGTTAACTCAGAGTATCTGATGTTGTAATTACATAGTTGTCAATGCTGCCTTACAGATGACTCTCAATGAAGCCTAACTAATCTTAACTAATCCTTTGCTAGTATTCCTAACAAGCAAAGGCAACTCTTTCTAGCTGCTCATTTTCTGTACCTCCTGCAACTTTATATTTCTTAATTAAAATTTTGTTTTCTTCATGATGTTGGTGACCACAAAAAGATTAAATCAGTTCTTTCCCTCTCACTGAATGAAAAAGTCCACACTCGCCTCCTAAGTTTCGTTCTGAGATGATATACCATTTTCAGTTTAATGAGACTGGTAGTAGTATTTCCTCTTTTTCTTTCTCTGCTTAGGCCTTTACCTTTAAATACTTGCCAGTGTTATCTGGAACAGACTGAGAAGACAGTTACAGAATGCAACCAACGCTTTTTTCAGATGCATGCTGATGGTATTCTGACTGGAAGAAATATCTCTAAGGAAGTTCTTCACTGCTGAGTTTCACACAAATGGAAGATGCTTGGGTGTATTCACTTGAGTTAACCCAGTGCAGATGTGAACAAAAAAGTCGTATCTGAGCTACCATGTCCTTGTTAGCTCTGATTGTATTGCTAAGGCATGGGGAGACGTAACTCGCTGTTCTTTATGCTACAGTGAGCTTAGTTGTTCTCAGTGAACTGTAGGAGAGCCTTTATGTACCTCTGAGCGTACACATGAGATTGTTCTTTGATCGATGCTGTATGATTGGTTGCAAGTGCCAAGAGATTTGCCTGGCTTTTGTCACAGGAAGTGAACTATTCATTTTCTTAAAGATAAAATAGAAGTTACAGTTAAAGTGGGGAATAAAACATCCTATATCATAATGGTCATCATTTTATTTATATACTTCATCTCATCCCCATCCTTAATTTGTCTTGTCTTTTTATGGCAACTTTTCTAGAGCAGAGATCTTTCTTACATGTGTTAGCCCATCTATCACCATATATACGTAGTTTTCATACACTGTTATTCTACAGTACTGCTACTGTACCTTTTTTAGTTGTTAAGATTGCTCCCAGCTGAGTGATGCTGTCCTGCATCTTGCCAGTTATAGCTGTGACGTATTAAAGCAATCCAGTGTTTCTTCTGAGGCTGTGCTGACACAGCACCTGTCACTCAGCACCTTTATGTAATGGTATTTCGATACAACAACTTTGTTTTGGAGAATGAAGTGTAAGGGTGATGGCACTCATCTAGATGGAGGCATGGATCCATCCCCTTGGAGCTGGCTGGCTTAAGGGTCCACTGTCAGTCAGTGACCAAAGAGAGTAAGTGTCTCTGCACCTCTTACTTTGGGATTGTATTTGTTTGCATTCCTGCCATGCCTACAGTATTCGGAGTGTTTCAAAGCCTTGCGAATAATCTCGCGGTCCCTCAGTGAGGTATGCAACCATTACTCATGTCTCCTGGGTTGTCATTTATATCTGTGAGATGAATGGGCTGGATTGGAGACATGCATGGCAAACATGACTGCTTACCATCTCTGAAAATCAAATCCAAAATTATTTTTCTGTCAGGGACCAAAGTCATGGCTCTGGCATCCCCATCCAGGTGGAGCATTAGCCCATGAAGGTGGGGGGTTTCTGGGAGGGCCGTTAAGGAACAGAGACACTTACTGTGCCTGAGATGGACCCAGATGGGGAGAGTTGCTTGCGGTCTGTATACACCCAAATACATTTTTGCTCCTTTCTCCTCTTTCTCTGACTCTGTCCTTCTCCCAGATTGCTAAAACACTAGCTAAAAATAGCTAGCTAAATCTAGAAGTATTGCGTGTAATAAAAATTGAAAATAAAATGTTAGTCACTGAGCAGGTTGATCTTCCAGCGGGGTCTTTCAAGCAGGTTGTACAGCCTACAAGGATCCACTTTCAGGAATGGAGGTTTTGCATTTAAAACTTGTCTGTTAGGAGAAGTCTGCCGGCTTAATGAAGTGGGGTTTGACTTTTTTTTCTTTTTAATTTAAGGACAGAAAGAAAATTTGATGGAAGTGTGAAGAACAGATTGAATATGTGTGAAATAGATATTTTCATTATTATGTTACAGCTGCTAGCACATTAAAAAACAGAATGGAACTCTTACTCTTTTTAATGATAAATGTGATCACCTTCAAACAAAATTAACATAGGGTATAGCATGTATTTTGAGAAAGATTTGAAGCCACCTTATTTACAACCTTTCTTTTCTTTCAACCTGGAAGATTTCTTCAAATGGCTTATTTTCCTTTAAGTGCTGTACAGTGTATTTGCAAAAGTTATTAGTCAGGTAATACAGTATAGTTAATTGTTTAATATTTTTAATGCTGCACTAAAATGGTATTGCTCAAGTATTCTATATTGCAAATGGAGAGAAAGAAAACTGTGTTGAACTTAGAAAAACAGGATTCGTACAAACAATTAGAAGAATTAGGTCCCATATCTGAATAATTTTATTGTGAAGTACTTCAAGAGTATGAAAAGGATGACATTTTCCCTGACTAGAGAAGGAAAAAGTGCGCATTCTAAAACTGTTTCCCCCATCTTTTCTTATGGAGAGGTTTTATCTGCTGTTTAATGGGTAAACTTACTGTGAAGTATAGTTGCTTGTTTAACTTTACCCCTATTCAAGTCTTTGATTTTGGCAGGTTAGTTAATTCAAATAAAATTTGTGAAGTTAAGCACTTTCAAGAAAAGGGATAGGAGAACCTAATTTAACCTAGAGTGTCTCTTTTATTCTTCTGTTATTCATTTGAAGTGCCCTATCAGCTTGAACTGACCAACTTCAGTCATTTTTACCCTTTTATTTTTTTCTCTAATGTAAACTGAAATTCCCTGCTGTTCGTGGTATTTTAGTGTTTAGCATCATTTAATGAGCAGGTATCATTAAACTTAAAAGGTCCTTTTCTGTATATCTCTGATTAGTTAGTGAAAGAACCAAAGAATTCCTCTAATTTATCTTTGCTTCCTTGTTATATTTTGATGTTGGCCCATTTTACGTTTCAGTGCCTTTTTATGAAACATGAAATTATAATTTTGGTGTGAAAGTAGGACAGAAAGTGGAAAAAAATCTTTGGCACTGCTAAGATGTTTAAGCTGGTACATCTTGTTTACCAGTGAACTAAGAGAGTACTGTTTATTCCTAAACTTTTACTCATACAAATATGTGTGTCTCTGTGAGCATGCACGTGTGTGTCTACATATATAAATATATATAAAATAGATACATATTCTAATGTAAGTATTCATTATCTGTGCTTTGCAAATATACTTAACCCCTGCCAGTAACCTTTGCAGCTGGGTACACGTATATTTGGCATAAAATTTTTCCTTTCTTGTACATCCAAAACTCCTATTGAACTCAGTATTGAATTTTAATTTCTAGCAAATGTAAGATCAAGATCCAATTAGTTGATGATACAAATTCTGTGGAATGGAAAACCTAAAAATTATCTGTTATGAGGGCATTGTACACCTTTGTGTATTTAGGTTTGGCTATTTTAAAAATAGCGATAAGAACAGATTATTTGGTTTATAACACTCATTTGTTCTAATTTTAGACTTTTAAAAATCCTTCTTGAGAAGAATAGCCCTGTTTAAGGTACGACTCTCATAACTGAAGTCTCATGTGCTCGTCATTTGAACAAGGGTTTTCTGAATCAGGACCATTGTTTATTCTATCATTTTGTTCTTTTAAGATCTTAAAGGTCTAAATGATTTAATCAATACTGAAATGAATCATTTCCGTTACTGAGATATTTGCCTAAGGTAATTCATCATTTGATACAGATATTGCCATATTTTAAATAGTGACAGTTATGGTAATTGATTAATGCAATCCAATATACCATTCCGATACCCATTTCCCATTTTTGATGTGCTAAAAAATATTCCGGCATTTTGATTTTCCTCTTATTTTCTTTTATGAAATAAAATCTGGGAGATAGAAACACTGCGTGAAGAAAAAATAATGAGGGTTGAATGGAAGTAAAGGTCAGATATTATGTAGAAAGTTGCAGATGGCACTGTATGTCATTAACATTGCTAACATCTAAAAGATGTAACAGTGCTGCCTACTGGTAAGATGTAGTAGTATTAAAGCATTAAAGTCAGTGTAGTGAAATCGTGTGTGTGCCATATCCTTCATTCTAACAACAGCATTCTCTAGTTTTTTACGCCCTGGTAATGGGCGTTCATGGTTTTACATCATGATTAATAACATGTTCTTATATGTGTCACGTGCATGGAAACTGGAAGTGCAAAATAAAAGATACGATTATTTTTCATGGATATTTGTAAAAAGCTGTCCTACCATAAATGTATGAATTCTGAAATTTTTGAAGTGAAATTGTCTGTATTAGATAGTTTTTTAGTAACAGCATTGCCCTGCTTAGAAATCAGATGCCTTAAGATGTCTTATTTCATGTTACTTGTAAAGACTTACCTTATAAAATGCAAAAATGGCAACCATTTTAATAGTAACAATAAGAATACATAGCGAATATGAACTTCTTATAGAAGAAAATAAAATCAATTTATAAAAACCCAGTAGTTTTACTTTTAAAGATGGAGAAACTGAGACAGAGGATTACTAAGATTAAAATTTTAAACTTAGTTGTCTACAGATAAGCTCTTAAATTCATATTTATGTGTTATTTTCAAGACTAAGGGACTATTTCACCCCTTTGAGAATTAGAACCTTTTGTTGAGATATCTAAGGGAATTATGAGCTTCCCTCTAGGTATGCAGTTTCAAAACAGTCAACAGTACAGTAAAATTGGGGTATGAGCCTGATCGCCAAAACTCCACTCTTCGATCTCCAATACAGCACTTTCTCTACAGATGTTATTAATTACAAATGCAGGCCAATTATTTACTTACGTTGATGTAAGGAGCTCTCTACCTCTTTATTTTTAAAAAATACACAATTATTTTAGAGTTTATAAATGGAAGCTCTTTGAGACAACGGTGCTATTTGAAGAAACTCCCAAAAAGCAAAAGTCCAAGAAACAGTCTGGTATCCCTATGGTAAGCTGCTTTACCCCAGCAGCGAGGAGCTGGAAATACTGAGGAGTTTTTGTATCAGCCAGGCAAGACGTAGTCATTCATATGCAGAGCTCCTTCTTCCCCCAATGTAGGGCCTCTTTCTTGTGTTGAAATATCTTCCCTGGGAGTCGCAGACTGTAAGCCAGGGCTGCCTGCAGGAGCTCGGTATCAGTCATGGAGATGATTCAGGGAGCTAATGATACTTGTAGTTAATTATCTCGTGCCACCTTGTCCTTGATTATCTTCGGGAAAAGGAAGAGATAGTACAAGGAACTAATTCTGGTATCTTCTGCCAGGCTGCCAGGCTTCCACTTGAGGCATCTGTTGAGCTAATAAGTAAAAAGAGACTAGTTCCAGGAAAGCTGCCCCTTCTCCTTTTAAAAGAAGCTGTCTGGTTATTGCTAGTTAATGTGGCAGATGATCACTTTAAAACGTGTAAATCAACGATGTATATGGCTGACAGTGATGCACAACCTTTTAGAGTGCTGCAGGAACACAGGTATTTTCTCACTTCATAATAACCAGTGAAATCTGAATGCGTAATTTTTAGAACAGGGTCCTTGAACAGATATTAGTAACATTTAGGAGGCGATCTTACAAAAAAAAGTCACTACAGTGTTACACCATGCATAGTGCCAGTCCTGGTTCACTTGCATGCATTTTCTGCATCTCATACCAGACTAACGATGATCCTGCTATATTCCGTATGATTACATATCATACTTCAGATACAGTTTTACATGTGAATATCTGTATTATCACTCAATGGCAACAATTCTCTTAAAAATGAGGTCACCATGCAAAGAAAATGGAGTTTAAACAGCACTCCCTCCCCGAACTTTTGACTTTCACTGAGAGCAGAAGGGAGGTGTCCTTTTCACTCGCTTTAGCCACTTCTCCACCTTTCTCCTCTCAGTGTGATTACAGCCTTACTGGATAACATTGGATAAATGCAGTCAGTACAAATGTAGGATCACATACATGTTTCATTAACTTGGTTTTTATTTCTTATAATTTCATCTGACTGCCAGATCTAAGCAATTGAGCCCCATGACGCAAAGAATTCAGTACATCATAACATATTGACTGAGAAAGCATTAATAAGTACTATATAACGTTACTGTCCCTGTATCCTAAGCAGGCATGATATGAAAACTACATTTGCATTGTTGTAGCCATTTTTGCATTGTTCTTGCAGGATGAATACAGCAAGTAAAATGTCATGGTAGATTATGTAATAAAATGTCTGAAATTGTAATGCAGCCATGTAAAAATGCAGTTTAACATGATGTGCTGTAGCATAATGCAGAGCAATTAGATAAATTACTGTTAAAAATAGATGAAAAATCCATTCCAATGTATGCTTAGCTCACAGAGGGATATGCTCTTCCTTCATGCCTTAAAACCTGAAGTGGAAGGTCCAAGAAGCTGTCAGTCTCATTTCTTTTCCACCATGAGTATTAAGAGAAAGTAAGTTTGACTCAAAAAACTTTAAAACTTCTCTTTAGCATATACTACATTCAGAGAGGTTCAAGAAAGAGTTTCTATCTGTTCTTCCTATAGAAGAAACTGAGATGATACCCAAATTTGGAAAAGAAGGATAGAGAGCCTCAAACTGCGTTTTTTATCCTCAACACAGTGCTGTTTTCTTAAATGATCATCTCCAGTTGTATACTTAATTGGCTGGGGTTTTGTGGATGTGAATGCTTCTTATATCTTCCAATGCAAGGCTAAACCCATGGATAGTCACCAACTTGTGTGAAGTTCTGTGGCAAAAGCAGGCTAACTGATCAGGCAGATACACTGAAGCATCATGCAATGGTCAAGCCAGATCAGGCTTGAGGAAAATGGTTTGTACTATTTTATCAGAAGGGATTGACTTGGGTTAATGGAAAACCACTTACAGAAAAGAAAGATATTGAAGAGCACCCTTCTGAGGAGGTGTAGACCTCCAGCATAATTTAGAACCCAAGCATTGCTCAGGAACATTGAAAAATACTGAGGAAGGAAATTTGTGCAAGTGTTTTTTATTTTGCTGGCAGCTGTGTGTTTCTAGTGTGATGACTTGTTTGGTTTTTTTGAGTGAAGAAACAAAAACGTCACTAGGATGAGCCTTGGTTTCACTGGGGTACCACTGCAACTGGATTTTTAGGCTGTGTCTAGACTGTTAAATAAGACGTAACCAGGATCATCCCCGTGCTCTGAGTCCCACTGCACAGAACAGCTGATGTCTATGGTGTAAATTCTCTGAGCTTCCAAAGCAGTTTGTGGCAAGATCGACCTGCTTATTTGGAATGGTTCCTGCAATGTTCTCACTTTGGAACTGTGCCTGCAAATTGTCTAGGAGATTGCTAGCTGCCATGAGTGAAAAGCATTTCAAGAGCAATTTCAACAATTTAAAATGTAGGTGATCATATTCTAGTGCTCAGGAGTGTTTCTGGGCAGTATTTGATTTACTAGTATAGACCAAGCTGCCAAGTCCCTGGAAGTGGCGGCAAATGGTGGCTTTGGGATTATGAATAGATCCTTACTAGCCCCAGAGGAGTTGAGAAATTAGGTGGAGATAAGCCTGATGAACGTTCAGATGAGGGACACCAGCCCAGGTGTTCAGCCGTTACTATACTTAATCAAATTTCAAAAAGAAAGAATTCCTGTTGTCAAAATAATGCAGTTTTCATATAAAATATCTATCAGATGTCCTCCTTTGTTACTTGGAGGAGGGCATATATAGGTAGAATAGATATTCTTACATACCTGTTCTTATCATACCAGTTCCTGTGATGAGTTGAAGTAGTCAGAAAAGGCTTGGCCCAGAAAGAACAGGGTTTAGGTACACACTGCCTCTGGTTTAAGAGCAGCCCTTACTCCCTACAGGACAAAATCTAGACATCTTCCTTAAAATGTAGTTTTCTTCCTTTTACTTTCTCATTTTTAGATTAATTCGTATTTTGACTGAGTGGGGCTGCAGCTGTTACCAAGAAAAGGATTCCCTTTTGGCTGCTGCTTTCTCTGCCTTTCTCCAGTTTATTCCTCCATGTTCAGCTGTGGTTTTTCCCATCACATACCAAGATCTAGTTATATTCTTTTCTGCCTCGCTCTCCTCTTAGAAAGTTGAAGTTCCATATTCCATTTATTATTTTGGCCCAGATTTGGCATTGTGTTTATCACTTGGTAAGAGATAACCATGAGCTATGCCCTTGAAATTGTGTTTGGTGTTCCTCTTCCATCTTGCCAGGGATCTGCTGTGAATGTACCACTTGTGAGGCATCTGAGGTGTTGAGAACCATGTAGTGCGTCTCTTCTGATCTCTCCTAGAGATCTTCCATTTTTCACGAGTAATTAAGAGCAGGAACTTAAAGACAAGTGGGATGTATTTGTAATGAAAATTTTCATATGTTAGGATGAGATAGATGGGATGTTTCTTATTATCTTCTTTCTATTTAAAAAACAATCTTGATTTAAAAATCAAATTTGATTTCATCCCAGTGCAAAGCAGTAACTTATTATTGCAAAATGTTTGAAGAATTGCAAAAGAATTCCTTCTCAATCTGTAATGCGCAATATATCTTGACTTTATGAACTAATGAAAAAGTGAAGAATCATTGCAATGTTTACACCTATATATTGAAGTTTTGAGTGTTTGATGTATCCATTACGGGTAAAGACGTATGTCGAATGTCCTTGGTTCAGCATTGTGAGAAACTTCGGGGGACTGATTATTTGTAGTAAAGCTGGTGGGAATTCTTGGAAAGTTTTAGTTGTGAACATGCTTTGAATACCTTGCTGAAACAGTTCATAATAAAGGAGTAGATATTAGATGAGCCTCCAGGAGCTATGTAGTTAGATCAGTAAAATTTTTATTTACCATGTCAAACATGGCATTTTGCAGGACCGCACAGAATTTATTGTAGGCCTTGCAGCTTTTTCACCACTGTTCACTCCTCTTCTTGCTGCACTTCTGAAGAAGCGTACGCATGCTGCTATGCTTCATGCTTGATGCACTGTTCTCCTTGCCTGCTAGTCATAATCCCTGTGAGCTTTGCAGCTCCGAAGGGTCCTACGTGCAAATTTGTGAATCACTAACTGCCTCCAGTGTGCGGGGCTATCACAGTGGTGCCTCTCAGCATATGCAGTACCAGAACTTCTGGCACTTAAGTGACAGCTTTTCATCCAGGGAGGCAAAGCTTTGTATTACTTTCATAGACTTAGAGATTTCAATGCCACCTGGTATTTCAGGCACTGAATTGCTGTTTTGCAACTTGTCTGTGGGAACTCAGACTGTCTTTCAAAGATGCTTTCAATGTGTTTGTGTTGTACAATGGAAAGTAATGTAGTACATGCTCATGCTACCTGAGCTAGTACTGATCCATGCAAGTATTTCTACATAGCACAGCTGTACATCTGTGCAGAGACACTCATTTTGGTATTAATGCTGAAAAGCCCTGTTGAGTTTCTGAGCTCCATTCTGCAGCTAGCTTGAATGCTGATGGCTTGTGTTATATTTAACTGTGGAGTGTAGTCATGCCTTTAGACTTCCAAGTGAGACACTCTGGATTCTGAGGAGCTTCAGGGTCGAAAAATTTGTCATCTCTTCTGTCAAATGAATGTAATTATTTTCTTGATAGAATTACAGATCTGGTGAGGAAAAAAAAAATTAAACAGCAATTTTGTTACAACTTTTGGCAAATTATTTCGTGAAGACTAACCCCGAAATAAATTAGAATCCAAAGCTGGTTAGAAGAACTGTAAATAACGATATGGTAAGATACCAACTGGTGAATCCCAGATCCTTCTGCTATCTCTGCTCTTATTTAATTAATTATCCTGAGTAATACTAAATAGCGTGTTAGTGAAGTCCAAAGAAGATATTAATTGGTTAGACTTGTCCACACTAACAGCACTAGAAGAGTAAGAAAAGCTTTCAGCACATGCAACTATCTGTACAGGGAAGAAGAAATCAAGATTCTGTCACCATTAGATTAATCTTAGAAAATGTATATATCATCTCATTTGTCAGATCTTTTATATTTTAACCATCTAGAAAGGTATCTGAGTACCCATAAAGACCACAATAGAGAGAGCAGTCACACAACCAGAAAATTAGGAATATTTTTGCCTCAAAGTAAGTTAATACACTCGAGAGAGGGTAAATTGAAATGCAGGAACCCAGACAAAAGAGACGTTGGGGTGAGGAAATGACAGTGAGACACATTGCACTAGGTCTTAGGCCACCTTGTTTTTATTCCTGTCTCTGCCGCTGGCTTGCTACATGACCTTGATCCAATCAGTTCCTTATTTTATGCCTCAGTTTTTTCATCTGTTAAAAAATGGGGATAATGATACTGACTTGCTGATGAAAAATGCTTTACAAAATGTGGGTGCTATTATAAGCAGGGCGTCAGATCAGCAGGTCGGTAGCTAATGGTTCATGAATTTGTAACTATAATGTAAAACTATGTAATTTGTAACTATGATTTACTACAGGTAAAATATTCCATTTAAGTCTGAGCCTTGGTTAACCAAAACAAACATGAAGGGTTTCACTAAGAAAAAGAGGGGTTTATTTTAGTGATGATTCAAGGACTTACATGTATAGTTCAACAATTAGTTAGATTTTTACATGAAGTAGATTTTTTTTAAAGCTTGTCTAAAGCCGTTTGGAACAGATGCTTGAATGTGTTCTGGTAGATGCAGCATAAGAATGAGGAGGAGTTACCAGAATGGTGTTATCTACGTTGATGGAAAGCCACCCAAGTTAGCTGTGAATGATTTGATGTGCATGTCCCATTGCAGCCCCGTGCAGGCACAGAACCAACCAATGCATAGCACTACTGCACAAGGTTTGTCTTAGCTAATAATATGCAGGACACGACTTGCTGTACGGGTGCTGGAGCAGTGATCTGAGCATGCACAGGAAACCTGGTGTGTCCCTAGTTTGGCAGAGTTGCTGAGTAAGTGCAAGACCTGGTCTGTGCACGCACAGAGAACTTCTGCAAACACTTCTATACATCCTTGGCCCATTACATGCGGGAGCCAGAGATGGCTCAGGTAATGTCTACACTACAGTCAAGGATGTCCATTAGTCAGGATTGCTAATGGATAAACACATGGACTTCTGGTGGAATTTAAGTAGAAAGGGCCCTCTGGAGGTGACGGGGCCCCATGACCTTCACTCAAAGAACAGTTGACTTAGATCAGGCTTATCAGGATCTTTCCTGGTTGATTTTTAATCTCTCTGAGGGTGGAGACCTGTTGCAGTGACCACTTCACTGAGAGTGATTTTTTCCTGTCATCTAATCAGAAATTCTTGTGTTGCAACTTGGGTCCATTGCCTTTTGTTGTGTCTTTGTGCACCTCTGGTTTGCCCTTTGCACACCTTACCATTGGGGGTCCTTGAAGACAATAAAGGGATTCAACCTAGCTTTCTGTTCTGAAGGCTGAACAAACCCAATACTCTCAAACTCTCCCCATACATCATTTCCCAGCTCCCTTAGCACCTTGATTATCTTCTCTGGACTCACCATAGTATGTTGGTGTCTTGCACAGAAGCGTGTAGCACAGTACTCCAGATGTAGTGCCACAAGTGCCAAACAGAGAACAAACAATTTTCTTTGACTCGATGCCTACGCTTTTTCTAATACAGTATACAACTGATCTTCTTAGCTGCAAGGGTACATGCAGACTCGTGTTCAACTTGTCTATCAGAACTCCTCAGACCTTATTCTGAAAAGATGCTTTGTATCCTATTGACTCCTTCTTGCCTGTAGTATGGGATTCTTACTGCCCAGTTGCAATACTTTGCACTTGCTTTTGGTGAAGTTCTGCATGAAGTTCTTAATCAGCTGACTCCTCCACTAATCTCAGTAGTGCTTCCACATCCCGTCCACACCCCCCAATTCAGGACCATCTATGGATGTCCTGAGGGTACGCTCCATTCTGCTTTCAAGGCTGTTGATGAAGATTTTGAACAGTACTGGTCCCCATACTGATACCTGGGAAGTATCACTAGTATCTGGCTGCCAGTTGGTTTTCGTACTGCTCATCTCATCAAATAGAAAAAAGACGTGTTGGAGAAAGAGGGTCTCAGGACCACGTGGGCTGATGAGCAGAGCGGAGCTGCAGTAGTGAATCCATGATACTGTTCCTGGCCGCAAAGTGAGAGAGCTCTTCTGCATACCAGAGATTATAGATCTCTCCACAGTGTGATACAGTCTTATCTCTTAAGAGGCTGCACTACAAAAATAGGGCAGTTATCTAAAAATATTAGCATGCATAGACCTCAAAGATACAAGAATAGGAAAAAAGTATAATATGACATGTAAACAGTTGAAATAAAGAAAAAATTTGGCTGAATGTCAGTTAGAAATGATTAATGAGAAACACGTGTCTTCTACAAGAAATAGGTGAGTTTTATCTAGTCAAAATCTTACTTTTTCTCTGGTTTGCTGAGAAAGATATGGGCTTTGTTTTGCGATAGTTTTGTATGCTTGGTATTTATGATCTGTGTCTATTAAAGAAGCTCTTCACTGCATTGTTTGATCCTGTTCTTGCGGGCTTCACACCTGAACTCCCAGCAAGGATAGATTGGGGCTGAACTACAGTGGAAGGTTGGGTCAGAGGAGAACTACTAAATACAGAAATATATTTCAATTTAAAATTACATTGTAGGTTTGTTTATGAAATGTATTTTCTCTTTTATATTCTTATCACCGTGCAATCTGAATAGTGTTTTCCAAGGTTTTATGTAGTCTGTAAATGCTGATTTTTCCCCCCTGATGTGAAAAGGGGGGAAAAAAAAGCTATTTGCTTAAAAAAGGAGGTTTCTTTTTAATGACTGGACTGGAAACGTCAAAGGAATCCACATTTCTGGCCTAATCCTGTATGAAATCCCATTAGATAGTGGCTCCAGTGAAACTTAGAGCTGATTTAGCTCCTGAGTGTGCAGATCTGGTGATACTTAGGATAGAAGTCTCTGTTTGTGAGTTTAATACTTTGTACACTGAAGATAGTCCGTACCACTAAATCAGTGTAAGCCTGGTGCAGCAGCATAATCTGCTTTACTAGTTAAAAGTTAAATCTTTTAAATGTATCTCCCTGCTGTTCTGTCTTGATGGCATTCTTTTATCCTAACGCTTTCCCCAGGTACTGACTCTTGTGGTTACCATTACTTATTTAAGTTGCCATCCAACTAACACGAAATTAGCAAAACCCATTTCGAAGCAAGGCGTCTGGCGCTCCTTCCGCTGTGGTGGAGTGCACCTGTTTATACTAGGCCAGAATTTGCCCCAAATGTCTCATTTAAAGAACAACATCAATGTTAATTTCAACTACTCTTGTGCCAAACCCTGTCAAAACATTTTTGTTTCTGCACATCATCATTATTCGTTTATGACTGCGTGGCCGTGGGAAAAGCATTTCTTAGTTAATTACAGACACGGAGCCTGCAGAGGGAGCTCAAACCCTTGTTTATGTGGGCCTCACTAAAATAGCAAATTTTTTCTACAGGCAGCGGAGTAACTTGTTATTTAAATATATCAGAAATTTGTTCTTCAATGTATAAGGTTTTTGTATGTGGAACCTAGCTATTTTGGAGATACATCTGAGAGTAAAAGACTTCGCAAAGTGACTGGGAAGTGTGAGGATTTCTGGGACTTGGTAGGTGGCAGTATTTGAAATCTCCAGAGCTGTAACATCCAGACCTCCGAGCCGTCCTTTTCAGTCCTAATTTTGCATGGCAAACAGCCTCAGTAGGCCACTGCTCTGTCGGGTCAGAGCCAAAATAGTGCAGAAAGACCAAATCAAAGTCCGTCGAGTTGGAGCTCAGATCAGGAACGTGGAGCTGGAATAAATGAGGCCAGGAACAGATGACCTGAGGAGGCAGTTACAGACCTTCATCAAGGAAGGACAGAGAGTGCCGCCTTTTGGGTGAGAGCATGTGACAAAACTTCTGGTTGAATGAGATCTTCAAAAAACATTTGATTTGCTTTGCTGACTGTGATATGTTTCATCATGAATGTCATGAGAGGAGGGAGGTACGTAAATACCGTTGGAAGGAACCAGTAATACTGCAATCTACTGTTTGAAAAAGTAAGAAGAAAAAACCCATATGCAAATCTAGCAAACAGAGATAAATTAACGCAATGGTGATGTTGAGAAGGACAGCATTGCACCCATTAATCCTCCCCTTGGCAAGTGCAGGGAAGGGCTGGGATTGACCCAAGACCATGTCCCTGTGCTGCCCTGGGGGTCTCCAGTTGCAGAAGGCCCCTGCCTTGCAGTTGTGAAGCGTATTGAACTTCCGATCCTTTTTCTTGCAGCTGAAAATGAGTAAGAACTATGTTGTTTTCTATCCTGTCAGACATTTTGACTTTGCAAGAGACAGGACCACGTATGTAGCCAGAGTCTGAGAACCTGCCAAATTTGGCTGCTGTGAAGGCAAGAAATAGCTGTGAGTTTGTTCTATTTTATGAGTCCTTTAATAATTAAGGGTGGAGGAATGGTTTTAGTGGTACCGTGGAGGGGGGGTGGGGTGGTGAAAACAGGTTTTGCCTATGATTGCCTTTTGTGTCCATTGGCAGTAGGCTTTGGCACACTCTCAGAACAGCCTGAAATGAAGATGGCGTTGGTAGCTGGTTGCTAATTGTAAAGATCGGATAGAGGCAAAAGAGATCTGTTAAATTGTGTGTCTTTTTGGTGAAATTGTAAATATTACCAGAATCAATGAGGCAGATGGTGTATCAGTTCACACACACACTGTGTTTTCAGGGGAAGGGTCTCACCAATCATTCCAGCTTCTTTCATATCTTGTGTATATGACAGGGGATTTTTGAATTCTGTCTTCAGTACTGGATGGTATAGAATATCTGGCTGCCATTCACTAAAATGTGAATGTTGTCTTTCAATATGGCTTTTTTTTTCAAGTACTATTCACGACTTCTTTAATTTGCTGGAGTAAGTTTTGAGAGTCTCAAGAGCTTATTTTAAGTTTCCTACTTAGAGAAAACGTGTCAGTATACTAACAGATTTTTGGTGATTTAAATATTGATGATAAATGGTTATGAACAGTAACGACCAGTCAACTAATCAGTGGGTGGTAAATAGTGAATTGAAACTCACTTTTCTTCTTTGTTGTATCTCTAGATCTACAGTCCTCATAGCTTTCTTGTGGAAAACACACACCGATCTCTAGTATTGGGGAGGGAGGACTCTAAAGCAGAGATGTAGACACCTCCCTCCCTCCAACCTGTTCCAGTTTGTTTTATTGCCAGAACCTCTCAGAGTTCCACGAACACCCTGAATCGAGAAATACTTGTGGTTTGTTGCAAACAGAGGCTTTAAGGAATATATTTGTCCACTTTGCTGTTTTTAATCTAGTATCCTTCGACACATGCTGTAAGTAAAAACTGTTACTAACCACTTGGTTCCTGACTGTCTGTGTGTTGCACTACGATGGCATCTTACTCTTTGCAACGAAACATGGTCTGTCTTGGATTCACATGGGTAGAGAGGCTTGTATCCACAACCATTTATTACAGAATGGTCAAGCAATTAGCCATTCTTACTGGCTTAATTTTTTTAATAATAATAAATTGATGTAGAGTCCATATTAACCTCCTAGTAAGTTGTTAAATTTTTCCCCAAAGATGTTTGTAACATAGTTTGTTAACCTTCTGAGGGAGAAAAAGAGGTAAGTGTTGACATAGTGTTAACAATGAAAGACTCTGAGTTTTGAGTGGAACCAACCATAATCATCACCAGAAACCACAGACTTCATTTTAGCTATTCATGAAGTGAAAGATGTTTTGAGGAAAATCTGTGTGTGTGAACTTCACGTGTGATGTGCATCAGCTGCCTGGCTTGTTCTCTGTTCCCTGCTGGGGCCCCCGATCACCCCTCACTGTATTTATGCCAGTTCCCACCCAGGCTTTCTCCTGATGTTCCCCCCCCCCCCCCCCCCCCCCCCCCCCC